>VWZD01010893.1:507458-589066 GCA_013396695.1 Sakesphorus luctuosus | reverse complement strand
CCCCCCCCCCCCCCCTTCTTTTTAAATTTAGTATCGTGGCATTATTTTTGGAATATTTTGAGAATGTTACGTCAAATTTATGTTCATTAACTTCAATGTTTAGGAGAGTTTTGTAGAGCAAAATCTTATTTTGCTGTGTATTTTATGATCGTTTTCTATTCATTTAGCCTAAAACCATTTTCTTTAAACAAAACTAATCAATTTTGTACACCACATGCCCAGTCTAAGGTTATCTTGTCCTTGGTAAAGATTGTATAGATCTTAGAGTAGCTCATTTCTGTAGGGCATTCCAATGTCATGTAATTTAAGATTCTTTTGATTAACCTATTGATTTGGAAGGATAAAGGGTAAACTATTTTTCTTTTTCTTGTCTTTTTTTCCATGAGCTTGTTTTCTTTCCACAAGCAGAAGAAGAAATAGAAATTTCCTATACAATTTTCAAGTTCTTGTTGTTATTTGAATAGTTTTTTGGTTATTAGGTAGAAATCTTTATGTAATAACAAATTAGTGGATCCTTAGAAAACCAGCTAATTAATTCACTAGAAATGTTTTTCGTAAATACTGGGAATGTGGAATTATTATCCTACATAACATATTTTTAATGATCTGGTACCAAAAATTATAGATTTTCTTCAGAAAGAGCAAAATGTTGCAGACTTAGGGTTTTTAACATCACAATGGAAAGTGAAAAGAACTTCTCTGTCACTTCAATCTGAAGATATATTTAGCATTTACAAACGCAAATTTTTGTTACATTTCAGTATGCAAAATGGAAATGCCAAAATTTCTCATTTTAGTGTCTTGGAATTAAATAGTTCATTTTTTAGGATGGAAATTTAAAGACACTGGTTTTCAAATATCGACTCTAGCCCATTTTTTGTTTTATGCTCTTATTAAAAAAAAGGTTCATCAGGAGTGTTTTAATGTGAAATAATGTGTTTAGAAGTGTGGCACTTCTCTTTCTCTGGAAATTTCTATGAAGAATACGTTGTGGTAAATCATGTTCTGCAACTGTGTAAGGTGGAGGTTTATCAGGTTTGCAATTTCCCCTAAGTGGAGTTGCCCTGGTTTAAAAAACGAGTTTTCCAGCTGCTAGCATTTGCAGTACTTTTGTTTGGATATAAACTGGAAGTAGTTTGCTGCTTGATAAGTAAAGAAGCTCCTAAACTCCTGTGTTTAAAGACTCATGAAAGGATGTGTGTGTTGATAGGTTTCCATGTTGATTTACTGGGCCGGTGTTGGCTGAGAAGGGACTAGTAAATACTTTAGAACCAAGACAGAGAGTGCTATGATTGCTGTTGGAATGTGTAGGCAGGGGTTTGATTTGACACAAATACAGGATTGGCACAGAAGTAGCTGGAGTTCAGGCAAGCAGCCGGAGGGGAACTTCAGGCTGGACAGACTGTCCAAAGCTCCATGATTTCCAGGGAAGGTGGCGTTACTGAAAAACGAGAATACTTCAAAGACTGGAGGAAACTCTTAGTTCAGGATCTTGGCTCAGGAGCTTCAGGGTCGGCTGTATTCATGTGCAGTTTATAGGACACAGACTCCCAGAAAATCTGTATGATCTATAGGGATAGCTCTGTGTTTTAAACACATCTCCATAGTCTCTGAAAATTGTAACTCTGCTGTAGAGTGGATAAATGGCATTATTTAACAACCACATGAAACTTTGAGCTAGGCAACATTTTATTGTTAATTGCTCAATCCCAAAGTTGTTTCCTGGTTGTGTTCCCTGTACAGAGATTATAATTCAGAATACATGCAGAATACATCCCAACTAGAATACAGTTCTCGTAGAGTATATATCCAGGATTAGGAAGAAGCAGAATTAATATTTTTCAAAGTTTACATTTGTAAAGTTTTGCCTGGTTTTCAAGATAAAGTGATGTAATACAGTTGTGAGTAAAGAAAAAACATGGCATAAGTGAATACAGACAACAGAGTAATTAAACAGAAATAAAATTAAACGGTGTTTTAGGTTTGGTTTTGTCAAATTAGGTTTTTTAAGTAGAACAGAAGCATCAGATAGTTTGTTTAAGGGAGATGGGAGCAGATGTAGGAGTGGGAAGCACTCATTTGTCAACATAGACAACCATAATGGCAGCATCAAGAAGAAAATTATGCTAATAAAAAAGTCATGTCTCATGGTACCCTTATTAGTTGCCTGTGATACATAAATGATAATGAGAACTACATCACTTCTTGAAATTCTAAATTGCTTTACCACCTCATTGTTTATACTTTACATTCTGCTTCACAGTTGGCAGATTTTCAGCAGTTTTCAAAGATTATAGATTGTAACATTGCACGTTCTTTGCCTTAATTATACATGCAGATACTGTTTCATGTGTCCATAAAACTTATGAACCTTTTCCCTGAGACTTATCCCCATTTGTTAGCTACAGGAGCTGGGAATTTCTGGTACAGTGAGGCCACACCGCCTTTCTGTTTCCATGGAACATTGAGTTTCCCAGTCGTACTGTTCCTGTGCTTTGGGTTTCATCCCATTTGAGCCTAGAAGTGGACTCAGGCTCCACTCTTGCACTTATATGGATACGTTTTTACTTTGTAGGATTCGTAAACTTTTTTTCTTGTTCTGATGCAGTTTAATGTTGAAAGTGCCTCCCTATCCCCACTTTATTTTCCCAAATATCTGTGGCCTCTTCTAACCTAGCTGATTCTATGATTCTATGAAACCTTCAAATGTGTTCTATGACTACTTGACTAAAATTCTATTAACCTTATTTTAACTTTTTTCACTTTAATTATTCCCATCCTTAACACTTACAATGTCTACGTGACTGGCATAGTTGCAGTGAGGCAATTCTAATGATTCACTGTAAATTTAGACTAGCTGGCATTCACTTCTGTCTTATCATATGCCATTACTGGTAATTCCAGAATGAGAGTTTTGAAGCTTTACTCTTTCTTCTCAGAAACTGATATTAGTGGGGGTTTTTGGTTTCCCTTCCAAGCTCTTTTTCTTACCTAGTAACTCTAGTGCTCATTGTTCTTTTCTCATCCAATCTGATTCTGGGATGGTAAATATCTCCTGATGTTACTCTGTTTCTGTAGTTCCACATGACTATGAAATGATGTTTTTCTTTGTTGGTACTGCCTCTGAAAATATAATTTCTAATTGAATCAATGTCAATTTTCTGTATTTATGGGGTTGTGTCTTGGGGATCCTTGATTTCCCTCTTCTGTTGCTCCAGAATTTGGCCACCTGTCTCTTTCCTCTTTAGCATTTGGAATTATCTATCAGATGTTCAATGCCAATGTGTGCTAGTGAAGCAAAACCACTTCAGCTACTGAAAATTATGAATCGTAATGGAGAACCTGTCAAGAACATTTACAGGTTTTGCACAACTTCTAGAGCAGCTCACAATGGAAAATGCAGAAGACCCAGACTATTTGGCAAGAACGAAAGGGGTGCTGGGAAACAAAGCTACTTGGATAAGCTAGTAAATTTATCCTGAAAAAAACCATGTAAGATAAAAAATAGTGAAAAATTATTAATGACCTATCATCTTCATGGTTTTCTGCACCATACAAGAAAGACTGGTTAGGTTTTAGCACTTCCTTTCCCTTTGTGTCATTTATAAATTAAAGTCTCTGTAGTTTAGGAGGCATGTAAATCTCTCTTGGTGAGAGCAATCTGGCAAAACGTATGTTTTAATTAAAAGCCTTTCACACTGAATCTAATAAATTGTTTAATTGAATAGATCATCTTAAACGTGTTTAACATGTACAAAGCCCCCCTCAAAATATTTACTAATAGTATTTATTAAACCCAAAGCATTAAAATGGTCTTGATGTAGCTAAGAAATTATATTGACAAACAGAGAGGTGGCAAGGTACATTCTTTTCCTGTGTGAACTGATCCATTTAAAGTCAGTACAGTTTGATTGTAGGTGTCTCATGACCTGAGCTGGTAGAAAGCCATATCTGTGACAGCCAGTGGTCTGGTGACAGACAGGAAAATACCTACTTCTGATAGATGGATATACTTGGTTGTAATGAAAAAAGCATCTTAATCCTGGCTCTGATTTTCCTTATGTTTCTGAAACTATAAATTATTCTTGCTAGGACATGCTGCAGATCATGTGGTAATGTCTTTGTAAGGTTTCTGTTCCAATACATGAGGATAAAGTGAAGGCTTGTCTATGAAGAAACCAAGAGAGCCAACTGTGAATTTAGCATTCAGTGTATGCTCCTCAGTACTCCCTAGAAAATATTTTGAGTTTCTACTAGGAGTGCATTCTTGTGCTGCAGCTGTGTACATGGGTGAAATTAGTCCTAATTCATTGCCCAGCTTGTCATGTGCTGTCTTCGTATGGACCAGACCTGATTTTTATTATTCCTTTCAAGAGCTCTTGTTGGTTTCTGACGTTTGAGAAGTCAAACTACTGGACTGTATTGCTAAACACTTTGCAATAACCAACCAGTATTCTTGACCAACCTGATCTATTAATTTTTATTGTTCGCCTCTGTATAGTTCAATTGCTTCCATAAAACACAAATAGAAATGTTTTCTTTTGAGTTGCCCTCATGTTAACTGTAGCCTAAAACTGTATTCAGAAAAATGTTGCCATATTCCCTGTGAAATTGAAAGAGCTCACCTGTCATGACAGTGCATGCGAAGAGTCTTTTGGTAACGTACAACTGCTCAGTTTCACTTAAATTATGAATAGCGAATTTATGTTGTTACAGCTTTATAAATCCACAGTATCCTATTAATTATGCTTTATGGGTCTCTTAGGTATTTCATAATCCTTGCTGTAGAACAATATATTTTTATTACACTGTGTGTCTTAGTAATGCACAAATCTCACTTAAAATGCAGCTGTCTGTGTTTTCTAATGGTTGTCTGTTGTTGCTTAAAGGATGGCACCAATAAGATGCTCTGCCCTCCCTCTCTGTGAAGGCACAGGGGGTGCTGGTTTCGTATCACGCTTGTCAAAGTTGCCGTCATTAAAACGGTGATCGCTCTTATTATGTGTCTTTTCAGACTCTGGAATTCATGAATCAAACCAGCCCACATACCCAGGGGAGAGGGGGAAGCAGGGCAAATAACACAGGAAGGGACATTAAAAACAGAGAGGAGGAGGGAGAGGCAGAAGCAGAGAGCAGTATACATTTGTCTTTAATGATCTGCACCTGGATTCAGCCACCCTTTCAGCCCAAAATCTGGCATTTCAGAGGGCAATTTCACAGCTGGAAGAAAGCTCTATGTGTCAGCAAGCCAAACCCATTAGGGGTGTGAGAAAGGACCGTTAACAGTTTTAGGGTTGAAATGCACAGTTCATAGTTAGATTTCTGTACAAAAATGTTCTATTATAGAAGGTAACTGCAATGAATGCATTATGTGATTTGATGTTTTTTGGTTGGGTTTTTTTTTGTGGTTTTTTTGTGGTTTTTTTTTTTTTTTTTTAATGGGCCCCCATTAAAAAGTGAAATCAGAAGCAGTATCATCCACATACAAGCTACTTACTGGAATGACAGGTGATTTGTTTTTTCCATACAAATTCATCTCTTTTCCTCAGCAAGGTCCCTTGTGCAGACTTGAGCTCTCCTGTCAATGGGCCATCGTAGTCAGAACCTGGACTGATACCTTGCAAGAGAAACACAGTGCTCTTTTTGAGGTGTCCTCTTGCTGTGAGCAGAGTCACCATTCCCTGCACCTCCTGACCTGTTCCTGCATAGCTATTGGTGTACAAACTGCAAGAGAGTTTGAGAGGGAGTGGTTACAAGGAATGGCACGATTGATTAGTAACACAGAATTATAAGCTGTCTGGATAGTGAGAAAAACCTTCTGATCCTGACAAAAGTAATGGGGTTTTTTTGTATGTCTGATCAGGAGACTCAAGTAAAGGCATGTTTTGGTCCCCCAGTCAGGAGCGCAGTAAGACGATGAACTTTAAATAAAATGGAAATACTGCAGAAATACTCAAAGTTTGAAAAGAATCTGTGACTCTCTTCAGACTTTGGGTGTGTGATAAGATCCACTAGGGTTTGGAGCATTAGCTTTACAGTCCTGGAATGCTTTGTTTACCCACAGGCAAATTGCAGCTATGCTTTGTTAGTGACCCCAAACTTCCACCTGCAGTTTGTTTCCAGGCTATTGAATAGCAACATTAAGAGCCTCCCATTTGAGTTTTCTGCCTCCTGTGCAGTCATGGAGCATCCCAGTGCTCCATCAGCAAATACCCCTTTGCAATCTGTTTGCAGAAACATTCTCAGAACTCAGGCCCAAGCTGCCCAGGGAATGCAGAAAACCTGTCCACACAGGTGATGGAGGTTTTTTTGGCTTTCTACTCTTGCAGCCAGTAAAACAAAATCACTTGTCTAGTCGTGGATGAGAGAAGAAAGGGGTGACAAAAAGAATATCCCACATTAAAGAAGATTCTACTATTGAAATGGCCCACAAAATTGCAGGAGTGAAGACTTTGTCCTATATATGGTAAACAGTGGAATGAGCATTTAAATATCCCTTGAATGAAATTCTATTAAAGAATTTACATAAGAAAATTTTTTTATTCCTTCAAAGTTTTGTATTCAGGTGGTGAAAATGTAAGTAATTAGAGGAAAATAATTAGATTGAAGCTTAGGATATTGTCCTCTATTTTGCTTGCAAAATGGAGGGAACCGAGGTTATATATCCCAAAGAAGATGATAGTAAGAGGAAATCTTTAGTTTTGTATATATTTCTGCACTAGTCATCTGTGTTGGACAATAATCTGTGCTTTTGTGTTCATAGACTGTCAGACAGGAAATCAAATGCTTGCTTGGATAAGTCAAAGAAGATCTAGATTAAAAATGTGAAAAACTTTCTAATGATATTGAAACTCTGGAATAGAGAACATGAAAGAGTAGAAGAGATTTCATTTCTGCAGCTTTTGAAGCTACATCAAATTACTAGTTAGAAGAAAGTACCTGAATTGTGTTAGCAGGAGTTTCCTCTGTGGTTCCCTGCATCTGAGTATTTTCTGAAAGTGCAGCCATTCAAAATAAATTAAAATGACAAAATGTGATCTGTTTCAGGCTTTTGGAGGTGTAACAACTTTTAGAAACAAAAAAAAAATTGCCTTCCTGATACAATAGTTTTAAGGTACTTTTATCTTAAAATCGTGATATTCAGAAGAAGACAAATCTGGAGGTTTTGTGTTGGAGGGCAGTCAGTATTTCAGAGTGTGCATATGATAAGTCTGTTATAAGGTGAGATTGTTAAGAGTTAGAGGTGAGAGAGATTCATGCAAGCACATAACTGTCCTCAAAATAAATGAAACAATTATCTAGAACTTCGAAGACCTCATTGCATGTCCCATAATTTTTATCAAAATGTGTGCTCTCATGTAGTCTGACAAACTACTTCAAATTCCTGTTTGTGCTAAAATGTTATTTAAAAACCCATTACATGCACTGATTGGAATGTGTGTCAGGTGCCATATTTAATTTCAACCACATTAAAATTATATGTGATCATGAGTAATTAAAATAACCAGTAGAAAAGCATTGGCTTTGAAGGTTGAAAAAACATATTGCCTGCAAAAATCTTTTTGTGCTCCGCTCTGAAATTATCTCCTGATGTTAGAAAGCACAAAATTCAATCCACTTTTTTTCTCCTTTAAAATTCAGAATAAAAAATATGCAAAATATATTTAAATTATGTTTAGACCAATTTGCTTTGTCGTTCAGTGCAGGCTACAGGCTAAATTGGTAGAACTGCATCAAGTTAATTGCTGTGAAAGCTTGTTACCTGTTCTCAAAGCCTTTGCATTTACCCAGTTTCAATTTGTGCAACTCTCATTAAATTTAAAAACACATTGTAATTATTAACAGTTTTTTCAATTTTAACAATCTTTATTTTAAAGAAAGTTTAACTCTGGAGTTAAGTAACTGCAAAATTATGTAATGAAAATTGTTTCTCCTCCTGCATTATCATAATGTATGGGAACTGGTAAAGGTTTGACGAGCAGACTCTGTTCTTTTCTGCCCTAGATGAATGTTTTCTGTATAATTGACTTCACTAAAACAAAATTCATTATGGACCTCTATATGCAGTTGTTAATGGATGTAAATCAATGGTAATGCAGTTAATGCTTCTACTGAAAACATGAGAAATATATCCGCTAATTTTGCAATTTTTTTTTCCTCAGCGATGAGGGGTTTTACCATATGCAAACAGATTTGCTAAAATTGTGGGTGGGGTTGTTGTTGTGGGGTAGTTCTTTTGTTGGGTATGTTTTGGTGAGGTTTTCTTGTTTTCTGTTCGTTTGGGGGTTTTGTTTTTGATTTTTTTCCTTTTAGTTGCCTAAAAGCTCTTAGAATGACAGTTGCTCTCCTGCTCTCCATCACAGACTCTGTATTACCCCCTGAGCAGAGTGGTAAGCTTGAAGCACAGCTGAGCAAGAGAACGTGATCAAACGATGCTGAGATACATTGATATCAGTGTTGGAAGGACACCTTGAAGAGATTGTTACCTAAATGCTTCTTAGAGTCTTCAGTACTTTCTTCATCTTGCTCTTTGTTTATGAAGTAATGACCAAAAAGTATCAGCTCATTCAGTCAAGGAGATTTGTATAATTTCTTGGCAAAAGGTGCTTCTTGGCCTCTGTTTGACAATTTCCTTGGCTTTTTTTGATAATTGAACATGTCCTCATCTTCCAGGTTATATTGCATAATATCCAAACATACTTCTAGAAAAGGAATATGTGCCATTCAGATGGTTAAACAATAGACCTCACATTATGGTCAAATACCTGTTGCTTCTCTGACACCGATATATTCCAGTTCATGTTGAGGACTATGAAGGATAGAACACTGGCTTTAATGAACAGCTATATTCTTCTTACAAATGTTGATTTATAATAAAATGAGTCTTTTTTCTACATAGTAGATACTTTGGGGGTTTGGCTTGTCTTGCTTGAGCCAAACTACTTTAGATTTAAATACAGCTGTTTAGATTTAGATACTGCTGATGTAAATCAACATCCTGACAGTCAGTAGAACTAAAAAAATTTATAGCAGTCCAACTTTGCTCTTCTGCTGTGCGCTCTACCCTATACAGCTTTTCCATTAAAAATACCTGCATGCTGCCTCGTACTAGAGTCATTCACAAGAATGGATCTTTCAGCTCTTGTGAGCTGACCAAAACAGCTTTTTCAAAGAGTACTTATTTAGGGAAGATTCCTGATTTTTCATTTGTTTAAGATACTTGAGATACCTGTTGCTACAACGACTTCCACAAAATGCAGTTTTGTGTTAGTAGCTTTCTGCCTATGCAGTGTGTCTTCTATGCTCTTGTAGCTTCTTCAAAATGATGTAAGGTGTTCCTTTCTTCCTGTCCTAAGTGGTCATTCTGCAGTGCTGTCACAAGAAATTGTTCTGCTCATGCACCAAGTTTCCTTTTATGTTTCTTTAGTCCATGGCAACTTTGCTGCTTGGGAAAAATGTTCTCTCTAAAGAGTGGGATGAGAAGACACTCAGCTTCTGGAAGGAAAAATAATCCTTGAACTATTAAAAGAGTTCTGTAACAGGTTGATACAGGTACAGTCTCTTTAGCCCTGCTGGTTGACTTAGATGTGCTTTTTTGATTTCAAATGCAGGAGGTGCAGTTGGTGATATATTTTGCAGCTCTTCCTGCCCTGGAAAGCCTGAACAGTTGATGTTTTGCTTTGGCACTGCTCTCTGGGGATGTTCTAATCTGAAGTGCACAGGGCCAAATCCTCAGCGTGCCTTCAGGTGTTGGCTTGCAGTGCCAAATTTCCTTACTAGTCCTTACCCAGCACCTACAGAAAGAAAAGGAGGCCAGGATTCCCCATGAGGATCAGCTGAGCTTCAGAATATAGAAATACCATCTTTCGTATGATTTAACTTTTCTTATAGCAAGTCAGAACAGCAGGAGCCTGAACTGTTGAAAATTGCTTCTGATGAATTCTGGACAAGGATCAAAAGTAAAAGGAATAGCACATTCACTTTGTTGCTTCCCCTTCCATTACATTCTCTCTTATCCAATATTTTTATATTTTTCAAAAAATGTTCAAAGTAAACCTGAGATCTTCCTCATTACCCTTCAGGAAAAAGCTGTTTGTTTTTAACAGGATTCAATATTTCTTATAATTTATTATTAATTTCCTTCAGTGATCATAACTTTTCAAAGTAGTCATAGTGAAATAATTTCAAAAGATGTTGAAACTGCCTGGGTCACATCAGAGGAGAAGAGCAAATGGCTATTAGCCTTTCTTCCTCTTATCCAGAGAGTAACCTTGACTGTCCTTCATGAGGTCAATATAATTATCTATCAAAAAACACTTTATTTTCTTCCAAGCATTGTGATTTAGACTTGTTTTTTAATGAAAATATAATTTTCCGTGCTGCTTAGCTCTATTTTTTCTATGCTCCAGAATACAAACCTTTGTCATATGTTCTCTGTTGCCGGAGCTCTCACTGTAGAAAATGCTTTAGACGCATGGGAGAGTTGTAAGAACATCATTCAGATCCCAATGGATTTCAGGTTTTTTCCCATCTTTCTTTGAAAATTTCTGAAGTGTTTGACTAGAAAAAATCAGGGCTTGCTCCAAAGCTGACTGAAATCTGGTGAGCAGTTTCTCATTGCTAATATGCTTGAAAGGAGGTGGCAGAAAAATTCTTTAATGAGATTCTCTCTTTGTTGTTGTTGTTTTTTTAACCTAATAAGAGGTCCAATTATATAAATTCAGCTAATGATAAATTTCATCGCTATTGCCCTTGAAGCTCACAGTGATTCATTCCCAACTTTTGAAATTATTTCCAACAGCAACATCTGAATATTTCTATTGTTGGAAAAAATTAAATTTTGACTGGGTTTTCATTATCAATTACTTTGTCTTGGTAAGTGAGATGATGCCAGTGGGAGATTCAGTAGCCCTCCAAAAAAGAGGAACTTCCCTTTCTCCTTCATTTAAAATTCAATTTCAAGCTTTAAAAATACACACTGTTACAACATTTTCAGAAGGAAAGGCTTAGGGATCTCGGCCTTTCTAGGGCATAGTGTGGTGAAGCACAAACATTTTATCCTCACGCACTTATTTTTGTTTGGAGTTCTTCACAGGGTGTCAACCTTGTAGAAAATCCTGCCTTGAACTGGCCTATTCTGCTTCTGTGCCTGGGATTCCAAGCTGTGCTGCTTGTTATGAAGCACATAAAACTGCAAAGTGATGCCAACTTCTCTCCACTGCAGCCACAGGACTGTTGATTTCTTTCCTAAAGTGCTGTGTGGCACAATAGTGCAGCACGAGTCACACCTGATGGCCCAGAGCAACAGCATGATCTATTTATATGGGTTTTCTTTATGCCTCAGTGAATTTCAAATATTTGCATTTTGTTGCTTAACTTTACCTCTATTACTCCATAATGTTTACAACAGATATTCTTTTATTTATCAATAGAAAGCAGAAAAATGTGAGACTGCTCAAAAAAAAAAAAAAAAGAGGAAAAAAGCACACACCTAGATTTTCTTTCCATCATTCCATGACAATAAACTCTTGCTTTACCCAAAGTGACTGAACTTACGTTTAGTATTTGGCATATTTTGTACCAAATATTCTCTCACATAATTCATACTGAGAGGTGAACAACTATGTACCTTGCATCAGATACTTTGTATCAGATATTAACTGTGGAATATAGAAATATTTTGTTAAGTTTTTTTTCTTGATTATCTGGACATGGTAGACCAAGCTTTGTATGTTAGAAGTTGTGTTTCTCAAGTGATGAGTATTTATTCTGTGCAGCCATTCCATGAATTCCTGGGAACATGCAATGATGACTTGATTATTAGAAGACTGTATGTTTTGAGGTATCCCTGATATCCACTTGCCAGATACCAGATCTCCTCCTTTAGACCTGTTACAGTATCACTAAGTGCCAGAACATCTGAAGTTTGCACAGAGTGTTATCATATGAAAGATCAAGATATGTAAAACTGAGTAACTTCTAAAGAAAAAAATGCTTCTTAGTTTCAGTGGCTAACCTGGGAAAGCATTGTAGTTTATTTAACCTAGACTGAGGATTGTCTTTTGTTTTGTTTTAAAGAGAACTTTAAAGTATTTATGTTAAGGTGAGATTTCCAGGTTCAAATCTCAGTATTGCACTTTCATTCATGTAGATAACTAAACATCTCCCCTCCAAGGAAATGCATCTGAAATGTACTCAGTAATGTGGTGCATTGCATAAGTCTTTGAAATTCGAAATCAAAAGCCACTCTAGTATAACCTGCTATTTGTTGAGAAATGCATATGTAAGTAGCTTTGTGTAATTGTTGATGAAGCTTTTAGACCAAATCCCCTCAGGTACTGGGAATTGCAGTAGAGCATGTGATGATATTGTTTATTCAGGTAGCATATTAGCATTCTTTGCACCACTACTTCTTTAGACATCTGGGACTTTGTATAATTGGTTCAGTAAATTTATTTTACTTTTCTGTAAACTTATTTCGCTTGCCTACTATGTTTCACTTTAATACATTGTCACTTCTCACTATGAATAGAAGTTGTACAATGACAATTTCCTGTAGTTTTCTGAAGTTTACCTCTTTCCATTGCAGGGCATGGGAAGTTGTATTAAAATGTGGAGTCTAATGCCAGAAGTTTTTTAAGGTGAAATGCCAGTAGGGATGTAAAAAAAAAAATAGTTTGCTGATGAACATTCCACTGTTTCACTGATCTGAAAAGTCCTGTGCATTCCACAGTAGTTTCACCTTGCAGTAAGGTTTGAACATACCTAACTTGATCCTTTTACATGTAATAAGAAAATGTTATGGTGCTCAAGAGTGATTCCTTATCTTTTATAAAGGTTAATGCTATCAAGTTTCTTGTCACTTATCCTCTGATCCAGTTGTTGTTACTAGCTCTGGAATGTTCTTTGTTTTTTAATTCAAGAATAAGTTTGGGATTTTTCTTAACAAGAGTTTGAACTATTCAGAGTTTTTGACCTCTGGAAAGAAATCCACAGCTGACAGGCTGTTTATTAAGGACTACACATACCATGTAGCAAGGTACCAGGAAAAAAGTTTACAAGTTTCCCCAGAATCAGAAAGTATCTGTTTTACCTTCGAGCATTGTATTTTGAATAAGACTAAATATGACACCAACTGGAATGATTATCATGAGGTAATTGGACCCAAGGGATTAGAAGCATTTGGCTACAGGTTGTACCTGTAACAACCTGGAATGTAAATTATAATAATTACTTCAAAATAAAGGTTTGTATTGCTACACCTTATTGCCCAAGTAGCCTGAGGTTAGCAAAATGCTTTTGGATACTTTCAGCAATTTCATTTCCTTTGTACCCTAAGGTTACTTCTATTATCATCAGCTTGATGAAGGAGGGAAATGAAATGAATTTGGTTCTGTAGCTTCAGTGCTGTTTTCTAAAGAAAATGTTTATGCCCAGTACTGTTTCCCTATTTCCATTTCTTTTTTTTTCAAAATTCTACAGATGTCTTATGTGTTTCATAAGTGTTCCATGTGACTATCTGTATGGTCACATTGCACTGAGACTTTTAAACAAGCCAAAGCATTTTGATAAAATGCAGTCAGCAGCTGAGGAGAGTAGAAGGATAGGGAAGAAGATTTCAGTCTTAAGAGCTGAGTTTTACGTATCTTGGATATTTTGCCATAGTTAGTATTACTATGCTTGTCATACCTATGTAGCCTTAACTGCTGACAGTGCCACTTTCTGCACTAGAAGCTCCTCACTTAGACTGGCAAATGTGTAGTAGCCTGACAAGGGGAAGGGGGAAACCTCTAGGGTCATAAAAAATGAGAAGGGTGATTTATAGCTTACACGATGAAGCAAAAGCAGTTCAAGCACTGCTTACCTGATCTGGTAGAAGAAAAGGACATATTACAGTTTTGCATATGTTCTCTTTCACTTCCATATATCAGAAGAAGGTTCTGTAGCAGTGAGATAAGGGGAAAATGTCCTTAGCCTGTATTCCGTCTGTTGGTAAGGACTGTGAATATTCTCTGTATCTTTGGACCCTAAAAATGAAATAACCTCATCACATGATTAAAAACAGTAAAGGATCTGTCTTTTGCCTTTCTGTTATCTGCAGAGCTGAAGTTGTCCATTGGATAACACTAGTACTACAGACCAGCCAAACCTGTGTTTCTACAAATGTTACAATAAAATTTCCCATGGCTCTATGACCTCCCGTAGTAAGCAACATTCATGCTACAAATTCAGTGAATTTTAATCCCATAATACTTTTACCACTAGTGATGCAATAATGCAACATTAGTGGGAGAAGGGCATAAATTTCCTCTCCTCACTTTTCTTCCTTTCTGTTTACTCACAGTCTTTACTTGCCACAGTGCACTTTTCTGATGTGTTTGTGTGCACATTAGTGTAGTACATTATATATGTTAGACAGTGAATGCTTCACAGTATCACAGTGCTGTAAATGGATGGCCTTTCTGGCACTTATGCAATACTAGAGGGGTCATAAGATCCTTCAAACAAAGACTACTAACTGATGAACTCATCTCTCCACATAATGTGCCTCTCCTGTCTTTCTTTCATCTGTTTGCCATTAACAAGCAAACTGTTCCCTCCATGACTACCTTGAGTCGCAATGCACAGGCTGCCTTCTCATGGATTGTATGATTTCATAAACTGCTTCTTGGACCTGACTTGTCCTTAACCTGTGTATCCCAAGCTCAGTTTACCCACTAGCGGTTTGGTTTTCTTCTGTGATTATCAGTTGAAGTATTTCACTTGTAATGTAATTTGAATAATTAGATCCTGGATTCCTACTTTCTTTATATTTAAGACTTTAGGGAAGCAAATGATCCTGCATCCTGGGGATGGGGAGGGGTGGAAGAAAAAATCCCCAACATTTCTTTTTTGATCTTTGTGTTTTCTCTTTCTTTTGGTACTTAAGAGAAATTTCATGCAGTTAATCTACTTCACAGGGTGCTGTTGAACTCTGTAGATGATGTCACTGTTCTACAGGAGTAGCTGTGAGTGAATGCACATCTCTAGCTTAACCTTTTCTTAGAAATTAAATACTTTCTTAAACAGATCTGAAGAATAAAACATCTTTTCTGCCCTGGTATAAGGCCTGTGAATATGCAGGAATTTAAGATACATTTTCTTTTTTCTTTCTGAAAATACAGGTTGAAATTTATTTGCATTCTAGGACTTATATATGCGTAAGAGTACAACTCAATGATGTTTGCTGGTGCAGTAATGACCAAAGTTGCGCAGTCATTAATTATTTCCATCACAGAAATATATAATGCTATTAGAACAAAAGCAAACTATCTTTACAACTCCAGGAAATCAAACATCAGCCACCCAAAACTAATAGCCTGTCATTACATTTCTGTTTACCAGAAAACAAAATTGTGCTCTTGCTGATTTGAAAAGGATCCCTGGAGTAAATGCTTCTACAACATACATAAATCATATTCTCCATCAAGTAACCTAATGATGCTTTGGGGGTGGTGTCATTAGGCTTCCACATATTTTGCCTGACAAGGAGCGAAAACAGTCTTCTAATTATCAAGGAACTGAATAAAAGGGACAAATAAGTAATATTAAATGACATTTTTTATTATCTTTTCCAGAAAAAACAAGCAAATAAAACAAAGCACACCTTTCTGGGATCTGATTTTTACTAAAATCCCAGTCCCAAAGAATATGCTCTTGTTTTCGGTAAGAATACAGTTGGTTGAGGGTTTTTTTAATTTTACTTTTTTGCCTGTCATTCTTATTGTCTATTCTCCTAAGTAGGGTGAGTAAAATACTTGGAGTTTGTCATTGGGGATAGGTTGTGGATTTATCTTCATGTTTCTTGGAAAACTCTTCAAGACGTTGATCAAAATCTATTTGATTTTTTTGTGTTTTGAGTCTGCAATGTGGTTTCCTTGAAAAGACTTTTTGTTGTCTCATCTAGGTGGGTATGTAGAGTCTTTCCTTTCATGTAATGTAACAAGACACATTGTTTCCATATTTTACTTTTATAGATCACAGCACCAAATGTTAAATGCCTTTAAAACAACTAGAACTACTAATCTGTGTAGAACATATTAATTACATTTATAATAAATTGGCACATAAGTACTACTATGAGAGAACATAAACTAAATTTTGGATGTCAAAAGAATATGATATTTCAAGCTATGCCACAAAAATGTGGTTGCCACTCTTGCTGATTCTGCTCTCCCAAGGGAGAGCAATGAAATGTCCCTTGATCACTTTAAGCTGCCCCATCACACTGGGGAGTGTATGTTCCCTTGGAGGAAGGTTGACTGTAACTTCTGCTGCCTCCTTTAAGACTGAACTGCATGGAGTCTACCCAGAATTTGAATCCAATTTGAAAATTATGACTGAAATACCCATCTTAAGAAAGGCAAAATGTGAACAAGTGCATGTGAGATCACAGTTTCTCTGACACTACTTTGTATAGGCTGACTGCCTCACAAAGAGTAAATGGAGAGATTGAAACTTTGGACCATGGATATGAATCTCATATCTGAATTATCCGTCCATCATGTTAATGAATTAGTTTGTCATTTATAGTCTTCCAAGCTGAACCTGACTTTTCCATTGCTGAAACATATTTCTGCTTAACCGTAGTGCCGTTGTTATTTTTTTCCTGGTCTCTTCGTGTCTTGAAATTCAGACTATACTCTCCTTTTAGGCTTTGCACAAATGTAGCATTCTTATTTTCTAAAGTAGCTTTTGGATTAGAGCCCTGCTAAAAGCACACCAGGCACTTGCATTGTCACGATAAATCTTTGTCCTATCTACAAACCATGTAGTTCAGGCAGGAGAGTCAATAATCACAACAACATGGATCATTTTGTACAGGGTGGCTGCCTGAGATGATTTGAGGGCGTTATAACTTGTATGTACACACTGCTGTGTTTCTGCCTGTACCTCAGCATCAACTAGTTTGATAAAATCAGAACGATTCTAATTCTCTATTAGCCCATAATGACAGCCAGTCGTGGTTTGTTACCCTCTGCTCTGCCACTTCTCCATCTTCAGTTATAAAATTAATGAAATTGCTGACATTTAAATGTCTTCTCATCCATACTCCAGATAATTACCTGTATATACTTTAGTGATTTCCTCACACACTTCATGCAATTAAAGACATAAGCAATTTGTCTTTCTTCTAATACATTTTGAGGGAGCATATATCTTAAGGCTATTAGTGTCAATATGTTATGGTCCTCTATATCCTGGCAAGATTCCTAGTATCGTATCATTAGAATATCTGGGGCTGGTTTAGCTATTTTAAAAACAAATTGCTTAAATTTGCCTAAGTTTTCTTTTGAATACTGATTTTCATTGAAACTGCTCATCTGTAATGGCAAAGCAGCATATCTTTTCAAGCCAAGAAGGAAAATTTCAGATGATTGTTGAGAGGAAGTAATTTCATGGATTTTTAGATACCAGCATCTAGATTCTAATACTAAATAGAAGCTGTTTAGATGTTTTGAGGACTGTAACTTTGGGTATGAGTGACTTTGTTCTGCCAGAAGGCATATTTTGTGTGTGTGGTGCTCTGGGCCTTCTCCACCAAGTGTCAGGCATTGTTTAGTTCCATACCTTATGCTATGGCTTTCTGTCTTGGTTGTTACTTGCCCACATGCTCTGTCATGCACAAGTGGTCAGGCTGCAGAATTTTTCTGCATAGATGACCACATGATTAAAATATGCACCAAGTTAGAAGGGAGTTTAACTTTCTGCTGCTGTGTCCTTAATGTCTAATATAGCAGGTGCTGTTCTAGACTGTAGTTCACTACTTGATAATAGTATTTCTGTAATAACGCTATTTGTTTTGTGTATCTTATAGAGAGATGAAAGATACAGCATCTAAGAGCCATTAAATCAGAGATTCTTGTATTTCATAGCATTTCTACTGATAATGGATCAGAGTAACTAGACAGGGCACCAAATAGATTACGATTTTTTTGCTTCCATTACAGAAGTATTGTTTTTCTACAGCTTCACAGTGTCACAGAATCACGGAATATTCTGAGTTGGAGGGGACCCAAGGATCATCAGATCCAGCTCTTAAGTGAAGAGCCTATATAGGGAACAAGCCCACAACCTGGGCGTTATTAGCACCATACCCTTAAGGCTAATGGTTGATAATCGCAACTGTTAGAGGTTTGGTTTTTTTCTGATAAATGTTGTGCAGTAAATTTTGTTCTACTATTGCAAATAGAAGATAGGAATTCCTATTTTACAAGATCTGTTACATTTTCAAGTCACATAAATCAAACTATTGCACATGCTTGCATTTGTGTTGGGGGTTTTGTGTGTTGGGGTTTTCTTTTTTCAAGTGTAAAGCTCATTAAACTTGGGTCAATTCTATTAAAATCCATAACAGGACTAGTGGTAACCAGGCAGTGGTATTTAGTAGTGAAAACTGTCTCTTTTTCATTATAAATCAAAAGCCAACACCTATTCCTTTCACATGGTCCATCAAAGAGCCCCTTCATGACTGTATATTTTTCCCTATGAATTTTAAGCAGTAAGATGAACATTTTACTTCCAAATACCTTTGACAGTCCCAGCTTCCTTACAAAAAATAAGTTTTGGTGTCATCCTGTGTCTTGCTACCAGTGTTCAATTGTTACCTGACAAGCTTCTGAAGCTCATCAATCCTCTTCAATACTTCAGATGGACATAGGAAATGTTGTAGGGGTCTACTTATTCAGTTTTTGGCACAAAATCACAGCAAAATCACCACCTCCCCACTAACAGGTGGCTCATGTAGTGAATTATGCTAGGCTTTCTAACAGACTTTTAAGTTATAAAATATTCCACAGATGTGTTCAAACGTGTCAAACAAGAGCCATTTCATACTGAGGGCCTGTTTCGTATCTTGTAATTGTAAAGCCAAGGTGCCATAGGACAGGCTGGATTGATGGATCAAGGTCAGCTGTATGAATTTCAACAGGGCCAAGTGCCAAGTCCTGCACTTGAGTCACAGCAACCCCATGGTTGGTCTCTGCTCCCAGATTTCCTTACCAAAAGAGTTGTTAAGCCCTGGAACAGGGAAGTTACGGAGTCACCGTCCTGGAGGTATCTCAAAGACATGCAGATGCGGCACTGAGGGACTTGGTTTAGTGGTGGGCTTGGCAATGCTGGGTTAAAATGACTGGCCTCAATGATCTTAAAGGTCTCTTCAAACCTAAATGTTCCTATATCTCTCTGATAGTCAGAGTAAATATCATGCTATAGACAATAACATGACTTTGCTTCAGTGAACAGGAAAGTGAACATTACAGAATTCCCCATAAATATCTTTCTGTTAATTTGGGAACAAGCAAACCCACATAATGCTGCACAGCTGGAGATACAGCTTTTCCTAGCCTGGAGTCGTAATGAGCCATTAGCATACTACAGTGTCTGGAATTTTTCTTTATACTTCAAAAGAAAAATGGAGATGAAAAAGCACAAAGATGAAACACACATTTTCCTCATTCTTTAGTTGTTGAAAATACAAAAGATCACAATTGAAAGCTAAACTATAGTTTAGCTGGTAAAGAAAGGCCGTTTCATCTCTTCTGTCTGACAGAAGCTTAGATATTTAGGAAAAAAGTCTGGTACCATCTGCAGCACCAAGTTGTTGAGTGACAGGCTGTTAAGATGTGGATTTCTGTGTTGATGTACATACATCATTATTAAAGTTCAGAGAGCCATGCCCAAAGTATTTTGAGATAAACATAATAGATTTTTTTAAAATATTAAATATTGAGTTATTTCAGAAACAGATTACCTGGACATTTGTATAGTACGGTTTATTTCTGAGTTTCCATCTAAACCTTTAAGCAGTTACTCAGCTTTCTGTTACTTCACACATTTTACAAAGGTTTGCTTTCTTAAGTGAACATCTTGTGTCAGAATTTTGCATAGACATATCTCTCTCAGCTTACTTATTATTCTAAAAAAGGTAGTTGTAAGTTAAGTATATCTGGGAGGCTGCATCAGTCTTCAAGGGCAGAAATCCTCACTTTTCTTGGTTAAATCATACTGGCATTTTAGGCTTTGCTCTGGTTCTGCCCTTACCATTTCAACTTTTGGAGACTCCATGATGAGAATTTTAAGTATATGTTCTATAAACCTCTTTATTTATTGAGACGTTATATATTTAAGTTCATCTTTATATTGCTTAATTGGCTCTGACTTGGGTATTTCATGTGTATGTAGATTAGGATTTCTGAAACAGTACTTAATAAGAACCTACCCTTGGAAATACAGGATATCTGCAGTGAAATGGAATTTATGAATGGCCTCATTATCCAAAGCACTTTTTCCTACCAACACTGATGGCAATATGTATTGCAGCTAATGTAACTGAAGACTTATTTTTCATAACCTTACGACTACAAAATAGATGTAGGCATCTCTTCTTTAGGCTTATCTTCTGTAGCATGTACGAGCACAGTGATGATCAGAAATATGTTTATGCTTAAGCATTTCATTCTTTGATGAGCATATGGAGCATAACAAAGCTGACCCGTCACCTCTAGTCTGTTAACAAACCCCAAGATTCTTACAAAATAAGCTGGAATACCAGTAGGATGACATTTGAGATCTGTGTAGTTAATTGAGTCTTGCTAATATTAGTAATGTATGGGTTTACACAAAAATGCTTTCCTCTTTTTAGCACTTTGTTCTCAGAATTAAGTTGGCATGACTGATAAAGTTATCTTGTTTGACAGAGAGTTGGGTGAGATGAGCTTAGGTGAAGCCTGTTGCACAGATCCTAAAATCTTCACCAGGTTTACGAGTATAAAGGTTTGCAGGATCAATTCTTTATCATATGTAAAGCACATAAAATTCAACATAAAACCTGCTCCAAGTGACCCTGTTTGAGCAGGGCATTGGGTAAAATGACCTTCAGAGGACTCTTCTAACATCAATTATTCTCCAATTGTGTGTCCTCTTACTGTATTGAACTTTATTTTTATTTTCTTATAAGTCTGTGTCACTAGCAAGAACAAGACATACCAGACTTTTTTAATCTCTACATTTCTTTGATTTTGTTTTTTCTGAATTCTGTAAACTTATTAGCTCATTGAATGTGCCTTGTTGCTGAGGACAACTTTTCAAAATAGCATCTAGCCAGAGTTAGCTGAAGTTCATAGAGGTGATAAATGTTGAGGGAGAAGTCCCTGCTTTCATGGGAGGTCCTTTGTGCTGTGCAGAAAGGCCTGATTTTCTGCAGGGGAGTTTTCCTTGAAGCTGTGCTGTTGAGAATGTCTGGCTGGAGGAGCCTCATATGATCCCTTGGAAAGTGAGGGATTAAGAGTGTTGGTGTTGGGCCCCGAAGTGGCAAGCACTGTCATTTCACAGACTCTGTCCTTAAACAGTGGTAGGTCATGTGTGGGAGGGCAAAATGCCTTCTTAAAACTGACTGAACTCATTGTAACCTGAAGAAGCTGTGACCCACCTGTTAGCAATAAAGTAGAAATTCAGAGTATCCCAAACAAAGCACTTACAGGCAAATTAATAGCCTGCAGAATTAGACTGCAAGTGCCTGATGCTGTAAATACTAATGGAAGTGAGTATCACTTAGCTCAGCTATTAGGTCTAATTAGCTGATGTAGACTATTTGGTAATAGTAAGTTTAATGTTATATTCCTTGGAATTAATACATGACAACATTACACTCCTGTTGATAAAATGACAGAATTATGTTCGATTACCTGTGGGCAGATACCCTCGTTATTAAATCCTACTATCTATGAAAATGCAAACTCAAATGTGTACTTAGAAATAAATTACTCCATCAATAAAAGCTTCACCCTCTTATTATAGCAATGCTTCTGTGTGTGCTGATGAGTTGGATCTTTGCCTTTGTTTTCTGGTGTAATAGATGTGCTGCTTCATCTTACTGTACACTGAGAAAATCTAGAAGCCACTTGATTTTTTTTTTTTACCAATGTCTCTCTAATTTCTGTGCTCCTACAGTTTTGAGTGGACTGCTGAAAGTCTTCCCAAATATCTTTTTCTAAACTAGAAGAGAAACAAGTTCATAGCAAGTATTTTAGAACAAAATATTCTTTGAAAATGCTATGTGAAGAACATGGCTTTGGTTGGGTTGAATGCAGTGACACAGGCAGGATTATCCTGCCTATGGCATTATTTGTGTGTGCCTTACCTGGTGACAGCTGGATTCCTGTCTGTGTGTGCATGACTACTTAACACAGCAATCCGAAGTATTTGCATCTAGCACCGCCTCCTCTGTCTTTTCCTTCTTAGGAGCTTGTCTTTCCCTTCCTAGGTTAGGAAAGATGTTGTCTTTTATTTATGAAGTGAAATGTCTGACTGAAGTTACGTTTTAAAATTGGCTTCTTGCTGCATATACAGACATGTGGACTCCTTTGAGACAAAGAGAGTAGAAATATAAGACGTACAGTGGTAACAGTGAACCCCATGAAGAATTTATTTTGACTATGATTCTTTTAAGAACTTATAGGTGCTTTAAAATATTTTCCTGTTGAATATTACATGCTTCTACCCATAGTCAAGGTTTGATCCTACACACCTCTGCACCTGTAAAAACATGCTGAAGATTTCAGGATCTCTGTGGCAAACTTCAGCTGAGTTCATGTCCTCCAATTATTTCTGAGTGAGGTGCCTTGTAACTCAAGTCAACACTACAAATGGAAAACTGCACCATTAATTATTGAAGGGGACAGGGCTATGTGAAACTTGCAGAAAAAAACCTCTTTTGTGCCTGTCTGTCAAACATGTTGCTATTCTGAGGCCATACCATCTCAAACGGATTACAAAGAAGTGCTAGTTATTTTTTAGGACTCTTCTGGGGCCCTGCAGCAATGTTGGTTTATCAACAGACTAACCATGTTGCCTGCTCCTAATAAATTTATAGAATAACTTTTGAAAAATACGAGTCTGTAGAGGCAAAGATTTAAGTGTTTTACAATTTGTGAGTCTGCATATAGTTTACCTTCTCAGTGATAACAGGTTTATTGTGCACAGTAGAAACTATTATGGAAATTGCACCTCACCAAATTATTGCCAGCTTTCATCTGAGACCTAAGGTTTAAAATTGATTCAGTTTTCCTGTTGATCAACTGCACCTCATAAAATTGACAGTAATAAATGAAAATCAAATTTCCAGTTGCCTATTGCTGTATAAAGGTAACATTGGTAAAAATCAAGTTTTTGCCATCTTAATTAGCCTTGTTCTATATTATAATTTGATTAAAATGCCTTTGGTGGTATATTTCTAAATAAATTAATTCTGTTTATAAAATATTCCTTACAGAAGAATCCAAAACAAATTCAAAAACCCAAACCAAAACAACAAAACAGAAAAGTAATTGCATAAGGCAGATTTTATAAAGTTACACTTTAAAATGTAATCATATTACTCCTGTTTTTCTGTTTTTCCTGTTAATTAAGAAATGTCAGAAGGCCATCAGAACATCTGTTTGAATGCCTAATCAGACTAGTGCTACATTTCTACATTTAGGGAAAAAAAAGGTGCAAAGTGGTTTTCATAGTATCCTTTATCTTTTTCTCTAAATTCTTACTCCATCACAGTCTTATTGGCTGGTTGGACCTAAGCTGTCAGCTTTCAGTGCAGGGATGATTTAATTTTGTTTGGTTTGGTGTAGCAATGCACTCTCAATACATGGCTTGGAGAACGTCATGCCAGAAATGGGCTGATGAAGACAAGCAGCCATCCACTGAGAATGCTTTAACAACTGATGTTTTTATCGTAGTTTGAATGTACTGAATGTAAAACTGCAAAGTCACTGTCTTCTTCCCAGAAGTCCCTTGCCAGGCCAGGGGGCTGGGACTCTCTCCCATTCAATGTAAATCCCCTTACTCTTATTGGCCTGAAGCCAGACTTCCCCCTTGTCTCTTATTGGAGAATTTGTATCCCCCCAAGTCCTTTATAAACCTGTCCCCCTGAATAAACCGTCTCTTTGTTCCTGCCCTGACCTGTGCCTCCTGTGTGTCCTTTCAGGGGGGCTCTCAGGGAGCACATGGTTGGGCTTAGACATTGAGCACACACTTCTCCTGGGTTAATGGATTGAGAATCCCAAACCAGGCAGAAGCACCATATCGTTGCAGATTCCTTCAGCACACAACATCAACGAGGCTACAAGAACAACACCACCATAGTTTGTTGTTTTTTTTTTTTAATTGGAAGGATTTCATAGTACTGCCACATATGGGTTATCCCATAGGAAAACAGACTCTGATCAGCAGATCCATGTTATACCCACCTATGCATGTAGAGTTCCAATAATGTTAATAGAACTGCTCAAATAAAGGCTGTTCATGGTGCACCTGGGAACACTAGTCTGTGTTTTGTGGGGAAATTAAAAATATCACTTTGTCAGTATTGCTTAAATGAAAAGCATGTTATGCAAACCCCAGTGCTCAGGGGAAGAGCATACATTTTACTTTTAGATTCCAGTTATGCCAGGAGCTTTGCCACCTCATAAGCAAAAGTATTATTTTCTATGTTCTTTGAATATAAAACAGGCAGTAAACTCAAAAAAAAAAAAATCATCTCTAGAGTCAGGTGTCCTGTTGGGTTGAGTGCTTAATTTATGAAAGAATTTGTGAAAGGCAAAAGAATCTTCTGTTTCTGTTAAAACTGGGGATCTTCATTAGGATCTGGCATGTCTGAAATTTTTTTTGCATTCTGAACTGGTGATTCAGTCAGTTTTCTTTACCCACTCCGAATTTGTGATACTGTATTGAGAAATGAAATCTCATTGGAGAAAAATAAGGTGTTATTTTCACAGTCAGAAACAGGTCACTGTGAACTGATTAGTGAGAGAAAATGAATGGGGAAAGAAATCTACAAAGTAGCATTTCCCAAGTCTTTCATTTTCTGAATGTATAAAAATGCAGCTAAAAAGATGTATATCTATGGAAACACATATAGAGAAGTTTATTATCAACATACATTCTCAAGCCTGATTTACAGTTTATTGAAACAGATGAGAAATGTATTCAATTATCTGTGCATCATAGCTGGGAGATTTGTTGTTCTGAATCCAGATTTACAAACTTTGGCTTTTGTATTATTGTTTGAAAACATTCTTTAGATAAAGATCTGAAAACCAGGGTTCTCATCTAATTGGAATAAATTTTCTTTTACTTTGCTCTCATTTTATTCCACCCCTAAATTTTGAGGCACAACATGAAGCATCCTCTGTGGATTATGAAAGGTCCAGAGCATTTGTTTTGTTTCTCTTGGGGTTTTGTGACAGTATGCGAGTCCACAACAGGTATGTGGACACAGGACTCATCACCCAATATTCAGAGACATACAAATTAAAATCTATTTACTAACCAGGATGAAAACAGCAATTCCTGCTTTAGGGCACTTGCACATCACACACCCACAGCTGTCCAGGTCTCAGTGGGGACCGTGGACCTCGGGGATGGGGCTTTGCTCCTCAGTGTCCTCCTGCCTCGTGGTTCCTGCACATAGTGGTTTCACAGCAGGCTTAGCTTCCTATGTGGGGTTCAGTACACAGGTAAGTATTCCAGCACCCTCTTTAATTATACAGATGTGCTCTTACTGAGTTTAAGTGCAAGGGAAACTTAAAAAGTAAGCAGTTAGTAAAAATGTAGGCATCTTTTTCTAACAAAACAGGCACCTTTGCAGGTCCTAAGCTGCTTTGGAACGCACATTATCTCAAGACAAAATCTTTGGTGTTACCCTCAGTCTCTGTTCTTTCTGACCAGTTTCTTTCTAGAGCCCCTTGGGGTGCTAGTTTTTTTCTGGGGTTTTTTTTCGTTTTTTTTTTTTGTTGGTTTTTTTGGGTTTTTTTTTTGTTTTTTTGTTTTGGTGTGGTGAGGTTTTTCTGTTGGTGTGGATTGGTTTTGCAGAGGTGAGGGGGCTGAGGGTTTTGGGGGGGTTGTTTTTGGTTTTGTGGATATTTAAAGAAATCTAAAGACATTTGTAATTGTGTGAAACCAGTGGCTTCAGGATAGTCAGAAGCTGGTTCTGCTGCTATCTTAATAAGTTTGACTGAAATACTAGATCCAAGAACAACACGGTTGTGTTACTTCCCCAAATTATCTGCATAACTTAAGTATAATAAAAAAACCACGAGTGCCTATTTTTAAATCATACAGTAATGATAGGCCTAATTTAATAAAGGGTAAATGAAACCCTACCAAAGACAGTGAAGTTTAGGCTAAAATATTTTAAAAGAGGTGAGCTAGTGCATGTTAAGCATAATGTTGGTGTCAATGTGAGTCTAATTTCAATAGAGACCTAATATTCTGTTGTTCACAAACCATGACTTTTCACTTGTGAGTACCTGGATTTTCAAACCACCTTGCCCCATGTCAGCAGTTTTTTAGAAGCCCAGGAAAGGATCCTGGGAGGCAAGAAATCTGTAGGAGTCTGTTAGAAAGTAAATGCAGCTACACTACTGCTTTATTTTGTTGTTGTACTTGTTCCTTGTAGGTATTCCTAGAACAGATTTAGGCACTGAAAAGAGAAACTTATTCCCCAGTTAATATCATAAGAATATATTCTTGTCACTTGGAAGCTAATTTGATAATGCCTGACACGTGAGAAGTTGCATAGCAAACATTGGAAATATGATAAAGCAGTTGTGGAATTCAGTTTTCTAAGTAAGTTGGGATACACAAATTAAGCTGTGTGTACAGTCTTTGTTCTTTGAAAGTCCGAAGGAAGCATGAAATCTGAAAGCTTGATATTTGTGTATTCTAAAGGATCCTCTTGACTAGAGGTTATTTTGAATTTTTCAGCTCCTGGATATCATTTAGGATTGAATTAGACACTAATATTAGGTTGCTAGCATTCCTTTTTCATCTGATTAAGAATGTGATGCTCCCTCTTTAGTAATGCAGCATTTCTCATTATAGGGTGTAATGATTTCAGGATCGCATTTTAAACAAAAAAAGCATACACATACGAAGGTCTCTTTAATACATATTTTTGATCGAAAATATTGCTTTCTGTTGCAAACAAAACCCCACAAACATCTTTGTTATTATCTCTTGAAAATTCAGGAATGATTGCCATTAATATTTAAGCTGGTTAATTGCCTTTCTTACCAGTTGCATTAACTGCTTCAGGAGAGTGTCTTCTAAAAGGTAGTATGTAAAGGCTCACTGAACCTTTAATTATGGATTAAAATCTATTTCAGTATATCAAAATATTGTGTAACTACCTTCTGGCAATGTCCTGTTCATTTCTTAAGCTGCAAACAGAGGGAGCCTTGTTGAGGTGTCACACGCCTGTTCTCAGTGGGGTCACACAGAAGCTGTGGCCGTTACCCTGCAAGCTGCATTATGTCTTGTTTCCCTAAGATCAAGATAGTTCTGTGTGTTCACAGGTTTTCCTGCTAACTGTAGAGTGTAGGCCTCTGACTGTATGACTGCCTTAGTACCTGAGTGTTATATGAACTAAATTAAAACAAAAATCAAGTGGAGGTTTTTCAGAACAGTAATGTGATTATTGCTCCATTTAAGTTTATGCCACATTAACTGACCTCAGGATGAGTATTACAGAGGCAAAGCTCTGTAATTCAGGGATCTGAACTACAGGGTCTGTCAGTCTGTGTTCCTGAATGAGTTGTTTCTGTTACAGAAATCTCTCACAGGTAGCATTTTTTCAAGGGTGTCCAGGTTTTCCTTCAGGACTTGTGCATGCCACCAGTTACCAAGGGCTCTGGAGAGCAGCTGTGCATAACAATGATCTTCTTCACCGAATTTATGTTTTCAGTTATGCCTTCAGCAGTTTTACCCAATACAGTGTTTGAGCTGACAGCTGTCCATTCAAGTGATTGAAGATCTCAGGATTTGGATTTCTCTTTATGCCCCCACATGTGTCATGATCCTGTGCCACAAGTAACGTAAGTGCAACATGTAAATCTTAACCAAGAAATGAAAGCTGTTGACTGCAAATTCATACTAAGAAAAAAAAAGAATAAAAATAACAAAATTCAACCAAACCATTAGATTCTTAAAAGCAATTTAGTGTTACATTACTTCTTTTTCCAGATTTAATTCACTGTTTTAAACTCTCTCCTGTTTAGAATGGAAGTGCTTGGTTTTTTCACTGATTCACTGGCAGAGGCATCTCATGCTGGGTACACTGGGGGTGCACAGCTTTGCTGCTTAGCTTAGAGGACAAAGTGCTTATTATGAACGGCAGTCCCACCTTGTACACCACATCTTGCTGCATACAGGAGGTGCTGATCTCCACCAGGGTGTGCTGATGGGGCATATGTGTTCCTTACTTTCCTGGGCTTTCACTCTTGTCTCCTCCCTACGGGCATGGCCTGGCCTGGCATTGCCTGGTCTGGGCGAGCTCACTATGACCTATGTTGTGATCTCGTTAGAACTCCTTGCTATTGCTGCCATCAGCTGCACCAGCTTCTTAATGATACAGTTTCATTAGCAGTTTTTGTCTGTGGATGTTTGAGGTTTAATTACTTAGTAATAGTGGTAGATTAAATTAATTAGTTAAGTCCTATTATATACCTTTGTGAAAGAACCAAAATATGTTTAATCTTAGAGAGAAAAACTGTCACAGGCATTAAGGCTTATCTCACAAAGCATGTGGTAAACTCTCGTATGGGCACTTCAGATGATTGCCCTGATTTCCGTGGATGTTGCATGTGTAAAATCTAAATTGGCTGTCTGATCTAATGAGTGAGGGAAGGCTTTTCTAAATGATTTGCCCTCAGCTGCTCGATGACCCTGATCATTTACTCAGTCCCTTGCTTTAATGGCACGTCACTCTTCAGTGTGAAAAACTATGGTTTTCATTGCCATGAAGACATTTCTGCCACATAGCAAAGAACAGTTCTCTTTGTAGTTCAGTAAACCCAGTCTATAATGTTTCACTGGTGAAAACTGATAAAAATAGGGAATAAATAGATAGTGTAAATTTAAAAATGTGTGACTTTTCAACACCAGAAAACACATTGTTGGAAAAGAATGAGCTAAGTGAGAGAAGGACCTGAATATTTGCTCGTCTTTCTCAGTTAAAATGTACTTTAATTTGGCTGAAGTTGCTCCAGTAAAATTCACTGTAGAATAAAAGCACTGCCACTGAAGCTAATGGAAAAAATAAACAAACCAAACTTACTTTTTTCTTTACCAGAGCTAATGAAAAAAAACATTTCCTTAAGTCAATGTACCTTCTATTTTATCTGCAGTTTTTGCACATAAGTGTAAGAAGGCTATGAAAAATAAGAAAAACAGAACTATGGTCATCAAGAGGTCTGATAACGCCCATCAGGGGGAAACAGTCTTTCCCCTGAAATGCTTTTTCAGTTTTTTTCTTGTATTTTTCCTCACTGGACTTTAAAATTCTGTGAGTAGTTGGAGTAATTTAGAAGTCACATATATTACAATTAACACTGGATTCTTGAAGTTGGTGGATGGGTAATTTAATGTAAGGAGTGGTGTGAGACCTTTAAGACCATTTTATTTTACTTCCTTCCGTAAAAAAAAAAAAGGTTGACAAATGGCAGCTGACACAGAGAAGAATGGCTTACATTGGTGATAACAACCCAGGACAACTCTGCTCTGATAGTTATTTGGCCTGGCTTAAAGGAGAAAATCTCTTACAGCATCTTGTGAGAGGCCTTTTCAGTAATACATAATGAATTAAGTAGAAGAAGGTTAACAAAACAGTACATATCAGCACATAAACCTTTTCCATTAAGCACTGACTGCATGAATTGCACCCCCTTCTTTTAGAGATAAGAATAGATTCATTAAAGTAGTTCTAAATATTTTATCACCTTTAATGTACTCATACAGACAAGGCTTTGCAATGCAGTCTCAGACATAATTCCTAAATGAGCTCTTGCCTTCATATAAACTCTCATTAATCTATCTAAAAAAAGATGTATGTCTGACTGCTCCATACAAGCATTGTCAAACCTGTGATGTGTCGGTTTATGTGTAATAAAATAAATTAGCCTAAACTATGTAGATAAAAACATTAATAACATAGAATTCCAGAAGCTAACTGAAAACTTGCCTTGTTTTCTATGAAGAAATAAGATTTTGGGGGGTTTGAGACAGTGAGTACCTCTCATAATGAAGATGAGTGGCCACAGAGTGCACTGATTTTCCTTCTAAAATAGAGGGGAAATCTCCTTCCATGAAGTGACAAACTGGACCTTATCAAAACCATTCTGAATTTTCTTCTAACTTGAAGGCTGTCACTGAAGAGCCATTCCCTTTGGAGTGACTAATCACTATTTAGATTACAGGTGCTATCTTGATAACTGAAAATTATCTTCATTTTGATAGACTTTGTCACATTGTGGCATCTTGTGGAGCAAACCACCAGTCCTAATACAGTTGGTTACATCTTCTGCCCAGCAAATGGTTGCTGATGTGTGCCAGGCAGGAGGATGCCGCAGCAACCAACCTTTTGGAAGCCCTTTTTCAAAGCACTGTTATTCCCTTTGGGACAGTAATATGATTTCAAGACTTGTGTTCATGGCATAATAGAACCCTTTGCAAAAGTCAGAGACAGTTCAGGCAGAATGGAAAACATTCCCCAAGTGAAAGACAGTAGCCAAATAAAAGAGCAGCTATTTCTGGAGAAGTGCTAGGAAGGCATAAGAAGAAAATTATATGGATGGATGGAAATGCATTAGGCAGAAATAGTGATTTTAATGAAGAAAAATACTTTGTCTTGGAAGAAAAGAGGAAGAGAATATGACCCTGTGACTAAAATCTTCATCTTTCTGTCAGGTACCTGTATGTGGAAACAGCATCCTCCATCTCTAGGTTGTTGTGGATAAAGAGGTAAACCTAAAAAAAGCTACTGAGGGGAGCTATATGTTTATAGACTGTCTTTTCAGACTCTCTTTACTGACTCATTAAAAATCTTTATGTGAAGGGTTGTAAAGAAAGGAAAGCTTTTCCTGATTTATGGTAGAATCTTTAAGTATTTAATGTTTCAGGGATGGGTCTTATCTTCGTGTAAAGATTTTGCTCAGAGAGGTAGAACAGCTGAAACTACCAGAGTTCCAATGGCTTTAATAAAAACAAAGCAATGAAACAATGAAGCCAGGTTCTGTTGGCAATCCATGACCAGCTGTAGATAGACCTGAAGGAGGACACTTTGACTACAGCCTGCACTGTGTGTGGGGTGCTGCATGGCACTGAGAGAACTGTGAGCTTTGGAATATCCCCACATACAGGTTGCATGCAGTTAGTGAGCAGTTCCCTGTGGTGTTGGATAAGGGCTCGAGCTGGTGCCTTTGCACACAACCAAGGTCTGTTTCATACCGTCCTTTGTGCTGCACTTACTCAGTTTGCACAAGGTTTACAAATAAATAAAAAGGTGTAATATACCTGAATGCAGTGGGGATGGAACACAGTGAATGTGTGTGTATGCACATCACTGCCTTGTACCCCCAGAGTAGTAGTTAAAGAATTCAAGACATTTTTTGATACTGTAGATAAAACATGTAGTGTATACATAAAAACTCATAAGTAACACTAAACAAATATTTAAAAACTCTTTAAATATATGAAGATACCTTTTTGGAAGGGCATTCCCACTATCAATGTCTTTGTTCCAGTTATAATTTTGTATTAAGTCAAGTAAGCAGTGTTGTACAGCGAGGAAAGACTTGTCACTCAGAAGAGTATGGAGTGTGACGTTTGAAACATGAATGAATTTAAGTGATTTCAGGAACACAAGAAACTGGGGAAAAACAATGTAATAACAGCATTGTGGTGTGTGGATTAATATTTTTCTTGTAGCACTCTGTTTCGAAGTTTACACAATGATACTTCCAAAATACCTCAGGATCATGTGAAAGAACTCACAGTAACTCTGTTCACATTGTCTATCAGGCTGGTTCTATAACTTGTCCAAATTGAAAGCCTTTCCAGAGATCCCATCGCTGTGAATTCTTTGCAGGATGTCTGAATCCAGCCATAGTTTAGCCAGCAGATCTAGGATGTTTTTAAGGGTACAGCCAGGTTTTCCATAGGCAATCTGGAAATCATCCCAACCTGGCATGTACCAACTGCACAGCTGGTGTGGCCGTGTCTGTCCAGCACAGCCTGGATTGGCCGATTCTCTTTGCTGCATGAACCCCACAAAGGCCGGAGTTTCTAGCTGGGAGAGGTACAAAAAGCAACACAGCTATTTCTGTGGCACTGGATTGCTCAAATTAAATCAAAATCTTTGATTAAAACCAGGGTTTTATTCTTAGAACTGTGTTTCAAGAAAAGGAAGTACATAAAAATAGGAAAAAGTCCTGGAAACTTCAGGTTATTCTATGTTAAAGCATGATACAAATAGTATATATATATATATTTAGAATAAGCTTTACTTTTTGTGTCTGTGTTTTACTAATATTCTGTGCTTCCTATATATTATATATGTAATATAATTTGTGTTAGAATACCAAATATAAAGTTTAAAAATCTTTTTGAAGCAAAACAAACTGTCTTCAGAGAAATGTATTTCTCTTGGGAGTTTATAATGGTTTCGTTTAGAATCAGAGCAAAACAGTGTTTTGAAATCTCAAAATCTTAGTCAAGAGGAATCGTCCTTCTCCAGACAGCCCTACATTTTAAAATTAGGCCTGAAATAAAATCTGGAAATATGAACAACATTTGGAGCAGAAGATGGGATGCAACTCATGATAATAGTTAGAAAGACAGAAGTACTCCTCAAAAAAAAAAAAAAGAATTCTGCTGTCAGCAATTGAAAGCTCTTAACCAAAGGCTGAGGGTTTTTTAAATCTTTGCATTGATTTGGGACTTTTATATTTTTTGGTAGCTCTGAATGGCATTCAAGAAATAATTGTTGCAAATGTTTGGCAGACGTGGCTGTTTCAGTAGTGCATTTAAGACTGAGTGATCTCTTTGTTTGAAACAAAATAATGTGTGCTGAGTGGGTTGTTGCATTTTTGAGGCAGGGACAGCTCTTTTCCTCATCAATTATGAGTAAGCTGAGAACAAAGTTGTGCGCCAGGAACTTGTCTGCTCCTTCAATGCCTCTTTTCCATAGATTTGTACTGATAAGTTATAGAGCTGAACTGGCAAGTATTTCTGTTCTAGTTGAAGGAAAATGGGAAGAAACGGGGAAAAGTGGAAAACACTTTTTTCCATGTTTTAAGGCTTTAAATGTCTAAACCCAAAGCTTTTAATCTCAGAGAGTTACTTAGGATATTTTTATAATGAAGAAAGTGATTTGGAAAGCTTGCAATATTTAAAAATGAAACTTTAGTTTCAGCTGATAGTGGTTGTTTTTCAGTTTGCTTCAGTTTTATATTTGAACTTACCAAAAGTGAAGCCAGTTTGAACTGATTTGGTTTGTTTATTTACCGTAGCAAACACAGAATATAGAAACAACTTGATTAAAAACATTCCCTTGCACCTGGACAGCAGCACATATTTCCTTTCTTGACGTTACTCTTTAAATATTTACACATCTTGTGCAGAAATTAGTAACTACCAAGAGAATTAAATTAACTACATCTATGCCATGGCATGGGAAGAGCTGATTTGAAAGTTGGATGCAAGGACAGAGTAGATTTGGAGGGGAAAGGCAGCATCAGCTCTGAGGAGGCTTTAATGTGTAAGGCTTGTGATTGGCAGCTGCCAAGAATGTGAGAAGTTTACGCAGTGACCACTTTTCCACAGCCTTGGTAAACGTGACCCAGGCATTGCTGTCACTCAAGTAGCTTGAGGTCTACTTTCTAGTCCTGTACAGGCTGTAGAAAGCACTCTTTTTAAAAAGGATTTCTTGAGGAAGGAGTCCAAACTTTCTTCCTTGGTTGTGTTTTTTACAGCCACAGCTAGAAGTTATTGCACCAGGAATATTACTGAAGTTCCTTCTAGGGGATATTTCCACCATTGCTTCTCATAGCAGCTTGCTTCTGTCTTCTTTGGAATAAAAAAAGAAAACCAAACTAATGCACTGGGGAATCAAACCCATTAACTCTTACAAGCAACGGTAACTTCTTGAAGTTACCCTCAAAGATGATCAGTGAACTGGGAAAGGATTTAATGGATCAGTGAGGAGATAAGCAGAGATTTCCACTTCCATCCACAGCCTCCTGAAACAGAATCAGAAGCTCTAATAGGAACTCTGTTATCAGACCTCCATCTCTGCTCCTTAAGACCTCTCAATGACTCATTGAAAAACTCAGACCTCCCTAAACCAGCTTCAGAGCATTGCTTTGCTGTTGCAGCAAACCTTTTCCAAGCAAGGTTTCCTCAAGAATGAGAACAAGGTATATTTCCCCTTCATTCTTGCCAAAGCAATAATGGCACAGACCTTGAACAGGTTCTCTTACTAATGAATCTCAAAAAGAGAATTTCACTTTCCTGGTTCCTGAACCTTAAAAAGCTAGTTTCTTCTAAGGATGAATGGTTTTATATAGAAATTCATCATTTTCCCTCTTTAGAAAAAAAATCTGCACAGAGGAATATTCAATCTCTAAGGATTTCTGAAGAGCACAATTCCCATTGCGGGAAATCTTTATCAGACTATCTCATTAGGTGGCTCAGGCTGTGGTGGAACAGTCTTTAACCTGCTGCTGCACAGAATAAGTGAACTGCTAGTTCCAGGATTTCAAACACTTTGCTTAATCGTGTCTCATAATGAGTGCTTAATGATGGAAGAGGAAAGGAGAGAGGCATTCATATTTTTATTATTTCCTCTTTGAAATAGTTTCAACTGACCTTTCCTAAATGACCCTCAGATTAGTTTCCTAATAACTTCTAATTAATGTTTTCCACTTGCTGCTCTACATATGAAATCTGATGTCTTATTTCTTTCTAATACCTGGCAATTGTTGGATTCAGTCACAATAGTTATATGATCTTGACTTCACAGGTGCATGTGAAGTCATCTAAATTTTTTTAAGGTGTACAATATACAATATAACAATGTAAGTGCAAAATATGACTGTAGAAAAAATATAAATTGGTGTTAGATGTGCACAGTGTATTTAAAGTAGTTTTTGTTATGACAGATTAATTTTTATCAGATTTTTGTTGAAGAGGTTAAAGGTTATTACAAATGAGTCATGCTGCAAAATTGAGATAAGTCTCGTGCTGTCTTTCATAATCATTGCATTTAAGTTTAAACAAAATGCATTTCTACTCTGGCAAAGCATTTATTATTTATCAGTGCTAATGTTTTTTTTTTTATTTTACCATTATAAGCATAAGTGGTTTTTATATCTAAAACTAGGTAACTGGAATAACAAAATTTCTTTTTCAAGATTAAGGAGAGAGAGTTATAGCTGGATATAAAATAGGCTTTTCCCTAAAATTATTCTATGTAAGTGCAAGAGTTCATATTATTAACAGGAAAACGTATGATTTCATCTGCTCTGAGTTTTAGCTGTTTCTGATAAATCTTTCATTCTGAAATACATTATATATGTAGGTAGCTGAGGACTGAGATGTAGTGATATATCATTTTTCTGGGATTCAGTCAGCAGTAACATGCAAAAGTGCCCTCTAAGTGTGAACTGGGGCTTTTGGAAAAAAAAAAAACACAACAACCTCTAACAAGACTTAAGAAATTTGAAAGTGTGAGCTGCAACAAATTGACTCGCATAAAATGGGAATGGAGAAGGACTTAGAAGAAGAATTTTTAGCATAGTTAGAAACTTTACAGAAACTTCTTCCTACAGTTTCAGGCATTAGGAGATTACTGTATGTGCCTCGAGAAGCTTGGAAGCTTTTGTGGTATTTCTTACTAAATTGTGCTCCAAAATGGTGTTACTGAAATACAGAGACAGCTACAGTGGAGCAACTGTAGCTTCACGTTTTTTTGCAATATTTACAGGATGCATCATTCGCTAAAACATGAAAATTTCTACATGGAGCTGCAAGTGACCTACTATTGAGATGTTTCTGTATGTGCTAGAATTAATTTTTTTCTTCTTTTTTTTTTTTTTTTTTTTAGAACTGGCTTCCCAGTTCTTACCTAAGTGCAGCGTTACTTTGAGAGTTCAGAGATCCACAGTGCTCACATCGACAGTATCATTTATAGCTTATTGGAGTGTGAATGTCAAACTACTCAAATGCTTCTTTGTCTATTACAAAATTGTTAATATTTTAACAGTATTCTTAAGTGTCTGTGTCAAGGGTATCACTATTCATGCCATGCTAGCAGGAAGCTTGTGTGTTTCTTGCATGACTGTAATTTAACAGATGGCAGACTTTGCAACAAAATGCTTAACTTCAGTCTTCAATCAAATAATTTCTTTTCACCACTTGTCAGTTGGGGGGATTTTTTTTGAGTTTCTGAAATTGTGATGAAGCTGTTCTAGGAGCATTTAAACATTCAACTAAGGCAAATGTGAATTATTTTGTTGTACTGTAGACTGTATTGCCTTTTTTTTTTTCTGAAATTGCAAAATGAATTGGAAAACATGACTGGAGGGGGCTGTGTATACAGACAAGAAAACATCACTTTTTATATATGTTTTCAGAAATCCAGTTACTTTAAAAATATGGAACTCTCATAGGAGCTCAGGCTGAAGTGGTTGTCCAGGATAACTTCTGAGTGTATTTCAAACTTCCCGTTCCACCCACTGATACAATTTCACTTTTCTCTTCCCAGGAGTATTAAACCACAAGTTGTGGGTTTAAGACCATCTGAACAAATAAACTGTCCTGTAATACTGACCTGTTATTCATGTTTTCTAATGTGACCAGTCTCTATGAAATTTTATGCTGTTGCAAAAAATATATCCCATTACATTGGATATCTTCTCTGCCTTTTCTGAGATTAGTAATACTTAATTTTGGAACATTTCTCTTGTGCTACCTGTAACAAAGTTTCTGTTCCCACAACTTCCCAGAGGAGATCTGGTTGCTCCTGCTTTTATTTCAAATGTAGCACACACCAAAACAGTGGCCATTTTTGCCTTTATAGTACTAACACTGAACTTACAGTAAGTCTCCACTTCATTGACTTACTTGATAAATACACTTTATCAAGTGCCCACATATTTGAATATGTTAATTTCTTGTTTTTCTGCACATATTATTTGGTTAGGTAAGTATTAACTTTTTAGTTGGTTTTTTGCTCTGCTACTTCTGATCGTTGTATCTCCACATTTCATGCAGCTTCAGGTGAACTCTTTGAGCAATGAGATATGGATTAATGTCTGTCCCATCAGAAAATGTAAATAGCTTGCTTGCCAGTCTGTGTCCAGTTCCATTTTCTAGGCAGCATAAACTGAACTGGTGCACTCTCCCCAGTTCTTGAAGTCTGCAGAATAAACACCTGTAATTCTACTGGGGTACATGGTCACAGGCCATGGGAAGGGCAATAGGTACTCTTTGCTTTTCCCAACAGCTCTCTAAGCTGTGATAACATCCTTAAATGTCAAAACACCTATTGAAGCTGTGAGAGCACTCAAATGTCGTCAGAACAGTTCTGATAACCTCCTTTAATTCTCTAATTATGTTTTGGGAGTGGCTCATTAAATGCCAATGTATACCTGTTAAGATGCTTTACCAGGAATACTGTCATGGAATCAGACACACAAAATCTATTTCCTAAGCAAAAAAATTAATCCTTGGAATGCCTTTAGGTTTGACTAGACTGATCGCTTATAAAATTCAGTTCCTAATAATAATGAAAATTTCCAAATTTTCAGTTGAAGCTGTTTATAATTTGTTGCTAAAGCACATAATTTGCAAAATCAAATCATAAGCATCATATTGAAAAATATATTGCTGGATCTGACTCAGAGAGAAAATCTCTGACCTTTGAAATCTTCAATTACTTCCTAGAACCTGAATTTTCACCTCCGAATTTCTTTACTGAGCTTACCAAAGAACTTTGAGCAATCCCTCAGCTAAAGGTCACAGTGTTGTGTGGTGTTATCTGGGGTTTTATTATTTCCTCATAAACTATGACATTTATAAAATGTCAGCATCTGAAGAAATCAGGGCTATAGGAACACTGAGTAAGAGTTAAAAAAAAAAACAAACTGTTTACTTTAGCAATTCCATCAGTGGTGGTTCAGAGTTATGAATGTAATCACAACAGAGAATATTCCTTACAGGTATTATTAATAGTATTTCACTGAACTACTTCTCTCTTTCTTTGAATCATCTCAAAGCTGCTGGAATCTGCTAACATAGTGAAAATATCCCAGATAAACACAATGTCACAGAAAACCCAGGAAATAACAAAAACAACAACAAAAAAGATTGAGGTAATAAGAATGAAGTGCTCTGTAGTATAATCTGTGTTATGGGCAGAGCCATTTTCTCAAGACAAGGAACACACCCTAAAAGTATGAAGAATGTGAAAGCCAATATAATAATAAATTCATCTTCTCATGAAAGATAAACGAAATACCTCTTGGCTGAATGCTGAAGAGGATGCAGCTAAGAAGATGAAGCACAGAGTTTTGTATGAGCTAAATCTCCATACACTTTGATCTAGGCAAGATGCAGCTTTCTAATGAAAATGAGACTTTAGAAAAGGCAATAATAAGTTGGCAGCCACCTGAATACTTTGTTAGACTCACTTTCTCACATAACATCATAAGCATGATATAAGAGAATGAAAACTGAAGTTTGGCTTTACACAATGTGAAAAAAGAGGACATGTATGAAAAGTTTTCTAAATAGATTCTTACTGTCCTTTTTGGAAGCTTTTACATTGTCCTGGACTTCCCCCTGCCCTCCCCAAAGGTAATTTGGGACTATTTATTTGATTTCCATTAATTAAGGACATAGCCATTCATATACCTGTTTGCCTCTTGTTTTTCAGGATGGTACTTGAGTCATGCTGTCAACCTTGCATCTACAAACTACTGTTACCACGAGCTCAGAAGAGATGCAGAGACAGTCCAGATTGAGGTAGTCATGGAGTTAAATTTTCTTTCTCTCCCCTCTCCTGCCTCATCATTCCTTGTAGCTTACCCCAAACCTGTGCTTTTGTTTTTTGGACATAGTCTCTGTGACCACAGCCTTGGATTTTGTAAAACTGTTTTCAACCTGGTTTTACTTTTATAAAAATAATTCATTATTATATTATTCATATTATTGTTGAAGTTGTTATATCTACTGTTGATATTATTCTATAAATTATCTCAAGTATGCATGACTTTTTTTCCTTTCCAAACTTCTGTAACAGAGACAAATAGAGTGCTTCTTTGAGACAAAGAAGTCCCTCTTGACATCACTTCTTATCTGTAACCCCGCACTGACCTCCAGCATCCTTAAGCCTGTAACGAGCAAATAACAGCACAACACTGACCGTTGTCCCCACACCAAGGGAACACAAACAGCTGCAGCAAAACTTCAAAGCCAGTGACCTCTTGTGAATTCAAGTGAAATTGTTTTAGAACTTGTGATCACTCTGTCCTTAGGTGTTCAGAGAGAGATGCCTTTGATATATAGCTTATTCCATTAAGCTGTAGTGATTCTGGTTTTCATGCATCATTTGACAGAGAAAATGAGAATTTGCAGAAATAAGAGCTAATGTAAAGTATATCAGGTCGCAATGCAGTAGACAGGTAGGAAATAAAGCTAATGCATGAGGTTATAGAGGAGTTCTCACATTTTATTGTATGTGCACAAAAGAGATCTTTTGGCGTTGGTTTTTTTCCATATCAGATTTAAAAACTACTAAGAATGTTGGTTTTGGAGGAGGCTGTATCCTCTTAACAGAGAGTAGGATTTCAATTTCAAATAAACATTCTTACCCAAATCATAAAGGCTAAATTAAAAGTGGATGAAGAAAAGGAAAGCTCTAAGCAGAAGCATGAGGAAAATAAAATGGTTGTTGACTTAAGTAAGGGCTTTACTAGTTCCACAGTGTATGGAACATCTTCAGACATACAGACATCATCTTAATGCTTAAGTAATGCTTGGGAGACATTTTGGGGGCTATTTGAAGAGCTTGTCAAACTAGTTCTCACTCTGCTTGCTGAAGTTCACACTGAAGAGGGATTTCTTCACCATACATTTCTACTTATGAGAGGATGGAAGGAAAGCACTGCAAACATCAAGAAAGTGCATGTAATTGCATTTTAATTAATGCCTTTGATACCCAAGAATAGACTGGCAATAGTTAAATCATTTGTTGCATAGCATGCTGTTAAAGTGACTTGCAGAGGCAAAATCTTTCACAGCCTATTAAAATCTCTAAGATTTTTGGACACATCATAAGCTCTAAGGTGACAGATATTTCATTCCTACTCCACTTTAATGCATCCATAACTTGATGGTCTTTGTGAACAAGAATCTTAATTTCCTATCTGGAGAACCACTTGCTATTATTTACAAAAAAAGGGATTAAATAACTTGGGCTATAACTATTTCTGTAAGGAAAAAGAGTGACTATGGTAACTTCTATAACAAAGGAAAACATAAGTACTATTTTAAATTGTGGACTTTGCATAGATGTGCATAAGAAATTGTTTGTTTCATGTTAGAAATTTGATTATTTCTCACACTTCAAGAACAAGATATGAAGAAAATGTGGGACAAAACTGCATTCCTTCATACTATGCTCTTAGAGGCAACTTGGCTTAACAGGATTTATGAATAGGCTTCAACTATTTTTACTAGTGCTGAAAGTCTCCTGGAAACTTCACCTACTTTCAGAATGTTTCAGCTCCACCAATAAACAATCAGAGCTTTTTAAATTTATTTCAAAATTATTTTCCCCCTCTGCAGCCCTAAAATAGAAGTTAAAAGGGAGGAAAAAATGTAAGAGTGTGTGTGTGTGTTGGTTCAGTAACTGAAGCAATACCCGGGGATGTGTGAGCCCCAGGTTCACTTCACTGGTCACTTTGTTTTGGAGGGAAAAGTTCTCTTCTAAAACTACAGAGATAGCACCAAAACAGACAAATTAAGGGACTCTCCTACATGCACAGGCAAAGTGAACAGACAGCTTGTAAAAAGCATATGCTTTTATTATCAAAATTTAGAATCAGAAGCTTCCAATCGATTCTTATTTTTACCGTATATGAAGCCAATGTAGTACTTTATTGCTTCCATAGGATTTTAAGGACCTCAACCCTAACCATAAAGACTAAATATGTTTATATTAAAATGTCAGGTTTTCCAAGAGTCTTGGTCCTTTGTTTAGAATGACCTGCTTAGCTTTCATCTTAACACACACTACTGTTGTTTCAGATCTCAATTCTCTATCCCCCTTCCTGCTACACAGTGTGTTGTATTTCAGATGGGAATGCAAAGTCTGAAAATATCTCGCTGCTTACAAACTAAGGAAGATCTTTGCAAGCAGTCACAGAGTTCTAGTGTTGGAGCCTTTCCTTTTTACATGTCTTGATCCTCTGAGGACAGCAGAGAATGGTGACTCTTTACTCCTTTGAAAACTTTTGATTACAGGGGAAATGTGTAACAAATGTGTTCTGGAATTTGGTAAACTCTGTGTGCAGGATGACTAATTTTGCTTCCCACTGCATTGCTGCTGAGTGTGGCTTCCCCTTTGCTGCAACATATATGGTATTTTCATGTTATGGCAAATAACTATTACAGTTCAGAACTATGATTCTATATATGATAGACCAACTTGCAGTAGGGTTCTGAAGTACAAAACTGATTTATAAACTCATGTAAAAATAATAGAGCGCTCAAGGTATGGTAGCAAATGGAAGAATGTTAGGACTCAGGGAAAAAAGATTATGCATGTGTAAATACTTCTTTCTGTAATTGCCTCGAGGTAATTTTCAATGACTATTTTTTTAGCTACTACGTTATTTGGCGTAGCAGAAATTAGTAAGAGAAATAGGGAGAGTATAACTGAAGAAGAATGCAATGCATCCCAAAAGTAATAGGATTTTACCGCTTTGTATACTAATTTTAGAGATTGCAGACATAATTGCTCTCATAGGTCAGCTATATGTATCAAATCTGTTGTAATAAATTTTTCATAACTTCCAATTTCTATTGCTCATATATTTTCCTAGCAGCTTTCATAATTTTGTCTTTAAAACATAGCAATGTAATGCAGTACTGTGATGAAAAAGTTTTGAGTATTTGACAAGGTAGTAACAGTTTGACTTCATGTTTGAAAGCCAAGTATTTTTAGTGGCTGAAATCATCTGATCTTTTGTTTTTCTATTTATTGTCTTCAGGACAAAAGTTTTTGTTTTAGCAGACTATGTCATTATTTATCTTGATTTCCCAAGTTTTTTCTGTGTTATGTGGCACATATATATCATTCCAAAGGCATTGGATCTGTCTTCTTGATACAGAGAGATTTTTGCAGTTATGTTTCTTATGTTTGAGAAAACTGTTAATTAAACACACTTCATTTTTTCACAAATGATGTGAACTAACTACACTTTTATAACTCTCAATTCCTATGCTATGAATTCCAGTCCAGTCAAGAGGATCTCATGAAACAGTGCAATAGGAACCTTCTTCATTGCAAATACTGTGACATGAAGAGAAGAGTATCTTATTCTCCATTGCAAAATCCAGACTGAAAGGTGACCAAAGAGTTGAAAAATACCTCATTATATTAGGTATAAGTACTGTATAGTGTCTTGATAGAGGTTCAGTCTATCTACTGTGGTATCCTTAATGACTAGAAAACGACACTTTCTTTAAGCTTTGTCAAAGTGATTTTGAAAATTGAGTTTCCTAACTCAGCAACTCTGTCCACAGGAAGTAAATCTTATGAATCAAAACTAATCACTGCATCATTTCAATGCAATCAGCTCAGTCATCATAGCCCATTGTTTAATATAGAAGACACATAAATATTTCTTGGCACAATTTATGCATAAATTTATTATGAAGTTGTTAACTTTATTGGTAAATACTCCAAAATTGCTTTGTTTTGCTGCTCTTATTTAAAGTCCTACAAAAATATTTACTGAAAAGACTGCATGATACATTCTAAATCTCTCAGAATTTGTTTTCCCACAAGGCTACTTTTTTAAAGACTGCTGTCATAAAAGTAATATTTGTTTAGGTGCCAGACTAAAGGACAGTTTTAATTTTTTATTCTACAGGAACAGAAAAAATTCTTATTTTATTATAGCAGAGTGTTTTTGTCTTGATCTGTTCTAAGGAATAACGATTTGGTCATTATGGGGAATAAGAATGCAAACTTAGGTGCTGTAAACCAGACAATTTTCCAATAAAACCTGAACTGGTACTACTCACTAGTTTTATGGAGAGTGGTAACACATGAATTTTATAACTACTGTGGGACATGAGCAGAGTATTGGCCAGTGATAAAAGGGAATATGCTCTATGGCACTACACCACCTGCCTGATGTTGTTAGTGGTGTTACACCACCATCTAGAGGCCCAGCTGAGATTGAGCATTGATAAAGGAATACCTGTCACACCTCAGAATAGTTATTAGTTCTCCTTTGAACTCATACCTGTAACTCCTTTGAACTAGTTATGTATCACCACAGTACAACTTCTAAAGCGTATCAGCAAAGCTTTTCCATACCAGTGAAAACTGTTGTCTGTACTGTTGTCACCTGTTTATACTTATTATTCAATCTATTATGATTATTATGATCATTTCAGCGCATGTTTGTTTTTAGCCTAATGGAGGATCTAAGATATAGTGCAAAATCTTGTTTCCCCTTGAAATGTAAAGTCAAAACAGGAAAAACCCTTCCTTGTAATTTCTTAATTCAGTTCAGAAGGCATTTTGTTTTAAAGAGTAATTGTAAGAAGTTGCTCTTAGAAGGACCTTTTGCATACCAAAAGTTTATCCTTTTAAGGCCCCTTTTGCTGAAAGTTTTCCAAGAGTGGCAGTGCAATTGCCTGACAGTGACAAATCTATGACAACTTGCTAAGTATCTTCTAAAGAAATCCTTCTCGACTGTCAGGACTCGAGAGTAAGTTCCTGGGGATCTAGCAGAAAGGTGAAGGGTTTGTCAGGAAGGGTATAGTTTAGATATTCTCACTCGGGAAAATAAAGTTGCTTTTACATTTTGTTTAACCCTGCTGGTTTGCATCTTATTATTTTAGAACTGAAACATGATGATGTGGTTTTGAAACAGTTCTGCTGGAGGAGCAAACACCTGGATTACAGATGTCTTTGGCCAAGTTAGATGATGAGCAGTAAGTAGATGACTATGCTGGCATTTCTTTGGAATTGTCTGAAAATAAGGATTTAATCTGTGGGGCATTCATGGCAATGTTTCCTAGGTGTGATATAATTCTTTATACTAGCCAATTTTTCTTAACAAGGCCTGAATGAAGGTGATTTTCCTGCTCATTTAAGAGGGCTTATCTGCCTTAAACCTTGTAAGGTTTAGAAAAGAACTGTAAACCTAATGATCATAAAACTTCAACAATCCTGTGAGCCCCTGTGCCCCAGTGGTCAGCATTACCTTGGTCTCCTTGAAATACAATGTGGCTTTAGGTAGTGAAAGTATTTACCAAATGCAACAGAACATGGACTGCACAAAGGAAGAGTAATATGAAATTCAGATGTGTAGAGTTAGAACTGGACATCTTGACTAGACTCCAATCTATGCCCGGTGTCTGAAAATCCACTGGTGCCTGTGTTTTAACTAGGGAGATTTCTCAAGGACTCTGGAGTGACTCTGGGTGTGCTCACAGCAGCAACTGCCTGTGAAAGGCTGGCAGCTGTCACCCATCTCACCCCTAAACTCACCTCTAAGGCACAATAATGAAATGAGGTGACATTTTGATTTCATCCTTTGAAGACTCATGAGCATTCATTGCTCGTGCTTGATAAATAACAGTGGCATTAAAAATGTGGCAGCAACCTTAGAAGATGAAGGTAGCACCCTCTCCAGGAGAGGAAAGAGCTGATTCTGTGCCTTTCCCAGCAGAGAGAGTTCTGGGTTACTTTTCCTGTGTTTTGATACCCATGTAGGAAATAACATGAGACTCACACAGTTACATTGGTGAAAAAGCATTCCTGATCCCTGCAGTGAACAAGCCCCTTGAATTACAGCCAGGGACTGCTGACAGAAACGCTGAAGACTTTCCATATGCCTAAACCCCTGTGGAGACAGAACAAGGATCTCATGTTCTAGCAAATAATAAAGCTTTCGAAATGTCATTTTTAGCTGAATTAAATTATACAAGCTCATGATTAACCAAGAGATGATGGAAGAATTCAACATTCTGCAGCTTTTACAGGACTCCACATAAAGAACTGAGGCATTAATCTTGCAGACTAATTGTTTATGAACTACCCACATATAAACACCTGTAATTCAATTTATGTTAATTTTTGTTGTAATTGATCTAAGTAACTCCTTATTGTCAGAACTTTTTATTATAAAGTATAAGTAAGACAAATAGCCCTAATAATAAATTGCTGTTCTAATTTATTCTAATTCCTATAAAAACCTAGTTAAGTGCTAAAGTTAATAAAGAAAAGTAATGTGGTTTTGGTTTTTGTGCCCATGATAAATCTAGTTAAAAATCCAGACACAAATGCAGCAAACAAGCAAATATTGAACCTCATGTGCTGTTTCCAGCCTGTGTCTAAGCTATTCTTTATTTGTTTTAAACTATAAGCTTTCTCTCTGATGATTCCAGATCTGAAATTAAATTCTCATACTCCCCTATCTACATGTCTAGTTAATTATAGTAAAACTCAGATACTTGAAATGGTTGTGTGAAGTAGTATCCTTGCAGAGACCCAGTTTCCCTGTTAAAATGGTATCTTTAAATTCGTAAATAAATCTGGATAAAAGGCTCTGTATGAGGTATAGTTTATCAAGAAAATTCTAGAGGCAGTTCCATGTAGGCAAATAAGTTTGTCGACTTTTTAATACTCATGAACTATGTGGAGTTGTGCTTGGCACCTTCTGTTTGGACTGTCTGTTGAAGATCCAGCTACCTGATGAAAATAATACCAGGAAAACAGTTCTGGGTCAAGCAAAGAAATGGGAACAGACTAGTACCCGGTGCCATCAGTTTGATGCGGACATTGTCTGTTCACCAGCTTCCTGAGCCTAAACTAGATAAAAGGAAAGGTTGCCGCAGTTGGAGACAGTGTCATTTTGGCCATGATCACAAGATGGCATCATTACAAAATCCTTCCTATCAAAAAACCCAGACAGTATGTAGGAAAGTTTTATCTGTTTTGCCTTTTGCTTAGACAGAGGATTCATACCCTAAATACAATCAACTCTGTTTGCCTGAAGATACACACCGATGTTTCTGTTAATACAATATACCTAATAGAAAAGCTTCTCTTTCACCTCCTCCTTAAAATTATTTTACAGGCTTTTTTTTTACCACCCTTTTTGTTCAAGAACTGACTACACCTTTTCTGGAGACCTGGCTGCAAAAATTGTGAGTGCTTCTTTAGCAGTTAAATATATACATCTTTGAGATGTGGACTTAGGGTTTTGTCTTAATGCAAAGGGATTAGAAATAGGATCTCCATCTAGACAATCAGTGTTCAACATAAACAAGGTCCCAGTATATTAAAAAAAATCATCATATTTTGGATTAATTTCAAAAGATGACAAAATGCAAAGTCTTGGTCACTTCTCATAGCTGAATATAAATTAGTTAACTCTTTTCCTGGAACCTTGCAATGCACAGTCTGTATCAAGGACAAAGAACAGTGGCTGAAAATTTGAAGTGCTGTTCTTTAGACATATGTTCAATGTGTGTCTGTTTCAAAGCGTGGTGGGTTGTTTCTAATATAATATCAAGAATATGCAACTATATTTTGTGCAGATTTCTTTATTCTATAAATTCTGCATTTATAGCACTGCCTTGAAAAAGTATTTTGATAGTCTTGTACAATTTGATGTACCTGCACAGATATGTTTGTTGCTATTTGATTTCCAGATTCTAGAGACTGGTGTCCACTGGATATCAAATGCAGTAAAGTAAAACCTCCTGCATTTGTTTTCCAGAACTACGGAACAGTCGCTGTCAGCCCTAGCTGTCTAGAAACTACACAGTTGTGTGTTACTTTTGCTGCAATTGACGTAATCTCAGTTTTCCTCCACTACTGAAGTCTGAAATTTATTTGTTTGTTAGCATTTTTTTGCTGCATTGGTAAATAAATATGTGTAAGAAATATACTTCAAATACGTTAAAGAGTAGTTGTAGTAGGAAATTGGTTGTGAGGCAGGAAATTGGTTGTGAGGCAGGAAATACGTATGCTGGAAAATAATTCTTCTTCTGATTCCCAAGATGGAATTTCATGACAAGTTCACTAACTCCTTCTACTGAGTTTTAAAAACTCAATCTTTATGCTTTTCACTTTTTTTTGTGAATTAATGTGTGTGGTGGAAATGGAGTGAAATCGTTAAGAAAACACACTGCATTCCGTTGAAATAGTTCTTGTGACTTTTTATTGCAGACTAGGTAACACATTTCCATAGGTAGGTCTGGCTTTGCTTGAGCATTCCCTTGTGAGAATGAAGCAACTATTACCTGCTAGAACTTCCCTCACTGAGACTGTGACTCTGGGTACAAACTGCTTGGTCTGTGTTAAGGTCATCTTGGGGAAGATTTGGCATCTTTGAGTTGTTGATAGAAGGGAGTCAGGAAGAAAAATGCATACCGTTAAGCACAGGTAGAAAGTCTTTCATAGCTCTCAATTTCTCTCTTTGCTGAGTGAACAGATCAAACTCCCCTGTTCAACAGTCATTTGACCCTGCCTATTGTAGAGATTCATCACCCCTTCTCCAGCACTGCGCATAAAGAGTGCTGTTCCTCAGTCTGGTCTCCAGTCCAGTTAGGCTTGTATTATGTTTCTGATAATCAGGATGAAAGGAAAGCATGTGAAAATAAAATTGCCTGTAGGATGACCATTAAAGAATTGCCTCCCTGGTCACTGAAGGAATGCGCATACTGTCTCACTCAGTGTTAATATGGTGCTTAGGATGGTTTTTGAAACATCTAAATCCCGCTAGAATGCAGTCTGTCTGTGAAGATATTCCAGAGGAAGCAAAGCTGTTCTACTTTCAACATAAAGGGCAGAATTATTCTGAATAACTGAACTCTGTGGTGTATTATTCATAAAATGCTGCTGTTAATTTTTATTACCTTGCTTGTCTTTCAGCAGATTTTGAAGAGAACTAAGTATTTTGTTCAGAAAGATTGCCTTGTATTCATTTTAAAGGCTGCAAGTGTCTCCAGCTGTCTTTGTATTTGCTTTAGCAAATCTTCTGAGGCTAATGAGCAATTAGAAATCCATTAAGCCTGGAGAAATATCAGATCACATTAGTTGCTACTTTTCACATCTAGCTGAGCAGCAGTTCTGCTGAGTTGAGTGGGAAAATGGACACACCTGACTGCTTGTTTCTACTGCTTTTTAGACTGTTAAATATGAGGACTCAAGTCCTAGCTACAGATCCTTTGGGCAGAGAGTCCTTCAATCTGTGGTACATATGCTACAGGCAGGGTGCAGGGAATGCCTGAGAACAGTGTATGAATCCCACGAACAGCAGGCTCTCCAGCTTGCCTGCTGCAGGGTAGCCTTATTTCTGGAATCCTACCTGCCTCCTCGAGACCCCATTAGAAAAGCTTTGGTATGAAACAAAGGATCTTAGTAAAATTTTGAAGTGAACATTTTTAAGAAACTTGGGGTTTGGGGGTTTTGTTAATATTCATCTAGAATACACTGTCTTCCTGAAGGTATTGAAAATAGAAAGTTATCCACACTGCACATGCAGACTCTTCTGAGATAACTTCAGTGACAGATCTTGGACAAGATCCTGAACTATATACTGTTTTTCAAAAAACGGCAGACTTCAATCTGTGCAGATGTTTCAATTGTTTCTTTTCCCCTCCAGTGCCTATTTGAGATATTTCATCTTTACCTGTGAATAACTGGGTAAATGACTACAGTGTGTGGAAAACCACTGAACAATGGATTCTAAGCAGAATCACTGAAACCCTTCTGGTCCATGATTCTACTTTGGTATATCAATGTAAAAAAACCTGCTGGGAAATTCTGCTTTCCAGGTCTGTTGAAACTGGTACTCTTGGTCTTCTGATAGCTTCACTCTAGTCTGAGACCTCTGTGGTTTTTCATAATTGTGGCTTTAGGATTTCTGAGTTAAGATGAAACAGATTTGTTAAATTTTGGAAGAAGAAAGAGGAGAGGAAACAATAGCAGATTTGATGTAATTTCTAATATGAATGTGACTTGATTTCAACATCCTTACAATGCTGATAGTTATACTCAAATCCATAGGTTGCTCACTTAGCAGCTTGTTGTGTTTTGTTTCTTGGTTTTGGTTTTTTTTTCCAGAAATAGAATACAGTTCTATAAATTAATATAGAATAGAATACAAACAATTCTGACTGATTTTTTTTTGTACAAGTAGGACATCAAGGAGGTCAAAGAACACTCAATTTTTCCATAGTAGACTACTTGCCCAACTTCTTTAACTGATTCTATGTTGATAATTGTAACTGCAGGTTTTTTTTAAACCTTAAATATATTCTTCCCTGTTTGTTATAGATGGCAGAGCAACAACTGATTTTGGACGATCATGTACAGACATGCTTAATTCTGTAGAAAGCTTGACCAATTTTGACATCCAGACTGGAGATTCTATTGCAGCTCCAGATGTTTCATACACAAGCAGATGCTTTCTTGGGTTCTTCATGTAAAAATGGAGTTTTTAAATCTATAATGCTTTTTCGCATAATGTGGAATTACATTGGGTTTATGGAATGGGATAAAAATTTCTTTTATTTTCAATGGGATATGTAATTTTACATGAAAATGCATCATATTTGGGTAATCTGAGTGACTGGCCCTGTACATGCTTTGGACAGTTTCAGTTCTGACATATTCATGAAAATGGAAAGGACTTGTGGTAGGGATTTTTCCCTAGAGGGACGCTCTGCTTCTGTATTATAATCTATTCAGGCTTCTGTAGACAAACTCACTAAGGTTCCAAGGGTTACATTTCACCTGAGCTACCACTGTATGCAGCTTCACACAGATAGTACCTTCCCAGTTATTTGCAAGTCTGGGATGCGCTGCCTGTGTGAGATGACAGGGATTTTCCTCCAGCTGGGCTCCTCTTCCAGTGGATGTGTCTCAGATCTCAGCCTCTGCAGAATGACTAGATTGTGTCATTACACCTGCTCTGTGTAAATCCAGAGAACTAACACTCAGGTCTTGGAGGCTAAAATGGGACTGAAATTAGCCTGTTCTAATACAAATGGATGACAGGCTGAGATTGAAAATTATTTCAAAGGCTGAATTCTTGACATGCAAAGTCTCGTTGGCAGCTTTAGATATCAACATATTTTCTACTATAAATTATGCATTGTGTCTCTGTGGGCATCAAATAATGCAATGTAGGTCAGAAGTTCAGTCACTGACGTGCTGTCACCTTGATAAATCTGCTTAGAAGCATTTAAACAGAACATATGATGTAATCTGACAATTGTTCATATTGGTTAAATAGCAAGAGGTGTCATAATTCTGTTAGGCTGATAAAGTTCAACTACCATACTGAATAGGCCACAGGCCAGATAATCCCTGAAGTAAAGAGTTTCTAGGCACCACTTTTCTACATTTGGTCACTTACCCACTGTCATTTTGTTTCCAAAATCTGAATAAAATATACCGCTCAGTTTTCAAAATGGTTAGTGGAAACAACATGTGTATAAAATTGTCTCTTAATTTTGTGATGAGTTACATATCAAAGTTGTGTTTCCTCCCTGGTGTCTTGTCCCACTGTATTGCAGAAGCTGTCTTTTCGGCTGGGTGCAGTATTTGGAACATAAGTCAATGGATCAGGCCGGATCAAGTATCTACAAAGAGAAATTATAACTGTTATTAAAACAGTGTAGTGCAAGCAAGGATAAGTGCATAGAGTTGTAATGTTGAAAAGATCTCAGGAAGACTTAAGAGACTTACTTTGAAGGTGCTTAGTCTAGTTCTTGTTGGGTAACTTGGACACTTGGTAGCATCACTTACTTTAGGAGCTAATAACAAAGCATTTCACATTTTGTCTGCCTAGACACCACGTGATGTACCAGGCACAATGAAAACTTACTTATGACTGACAGCTCCTTTGCCACTAACTGTATTTCTTAATGCCTTGCCTTTATTGATTTTACCTTAAAGAAGGGACAAGCAGTCCACAGAGCTGTTTCTAAAAAAAACAATGGATAATTTCTGTCATATTCCTGAGTTAATTAAAAGCTAGACGTTTATAATGTTGGTGTAGGCTGACATTCTGGAGTTGGAGTCTTCCTCTTAACACCTTTTCCCACTGTGACCAAGCAGTGGGGTGGGTCAGCACTGATGGGGAGGGAGGCCCCTGCACAGCTGCACTCTGTGGTTCTTGCCCGGGGAGCAGATGGGGTATGTTAGTATAGCAAAGCCTAGACAGGAATGGCTCAGGATCTTAACACAGCCATCACGTGTTCTTCCACAAGAAACAATGCTTAAGTAACTAAAATTCTTAGCTTTCAAAACTTTTTTGACAGTTGAAATTTGTGTTCGCTTTTTTCTCATGTAATTGTAAAAATTCCTGGTAAAATGTGAAAACATTTTCTGTGTTAAGTTCCTGCCATTTGTATTTGATTTATTTTAAGCATGAATATCACATGATATTCAGGGGAAGACCTCTATTTGCTTTAATGATTTTTGAATATATGTAATAAAATTCTATTTGCAAATACTGATTTTAAGGAGTTGATCTTTCTATTAAGACTGGGTAGCTAAATAATGAGCAATAATTGAAGGAGAATATTAATTCTGGGAAATTACCCAGAAGTCTTGCTTAGATTTTTTTTTATTTATTTTAAATACAGAATAAGAGGAGAATGAGAGGCTTAGAGCATTACATACATATGTATATTATATGTGTGTATTTTAAATATATAGAGTATAATTAGATGGCTATTTAAATAGAAGTCTCCATATTTTAATTTTTTTTGTAGGTGCTTGGGAAAGTTTGGAGCTCTTTTCCAGCAGAAAGATGATAAAAGGAATTCAGGCAGGAAGTGCAAACCGGACATTTTGCAGGTCTTGTGACTTTATTTCTTATGTATGTGCTTTAACTTACACTATATCGTTCAGCTCTAATCTTGTATCTGGAGAAGGATTGATCAGGATGTAAGAAAGGGTGTTCTGATGATCATTCATTTCATCTAGAGGACAGAAAAAAAATGTACCAAATCAATTATATTTACAAATGAATTGTGAAAAGTATTATTTCTAATGAACTAACTTGATAAAAGATTTTCTTTGGTTCATAAAGCTGTCAGGAAGCGTCTGATTTTCAGAGTGATTTCAAATAAGTTTAGCACCTTCTTTTCAACTCTACTTAAATTGAAACTGACACATAATCTTTTGAGTTACCAGCTCTAAAAAGATTGTATTTTCTTTCGGCATGTTTGAAAAATCTCTTTTTGATTTTGCAGTCGTAACAATTCTGAATATAACCCAGTTTTAGTGTGATTTACCAACCTGCCCTGTGGCTTAGCTAAGTATGTGGGAAGTAGGGACTTCCATCCTCAGCTGGCATTGAGTTCAAGTGTTGAACAAAATTAAGTTTAGGTGTGCAATATCCTTCACATACGAACAACTCCCTGCCCTGACATATGAGAGAACTGCACAGCAGTTCTGCCTTCATCTATTTGAACATGGCTGTGGAAATACGGTGCAGCTGTTCAATGTCAGGCTAATGCCTATACATTCAGCATACACATACCATATGCTAAATATAAATGTGGCTGACATGCTGCCTTCTGAGCCTTCCATCTGAACACAGGGGAATGCATGATAATAGGACAGACTAAAAATACTGTCACTCTTGGTAAACCAAGAAAAAAACTCAAACACAAAGTTAACCAACAAAACAAAAACCATTATCATAAACTTAATATTTTGTTTATGGTACCCCCAGTTCTTAAAAATAAGCTCATCTTGCACAATGCTAATATTGTTATTGAAGTATTATATAACGATACCGTATCCTGCTGGAGAAAGGCCCAGATGCTTCATTCTGTTTTTCACGAGTTCAGCAAGCTCCTGCCGTTCTGACCTCCTGTAGAGGTTCATTCGCTGCTGGCTGATCTTCTCTGCAGTTTTGCCCGAGTGGCGCGGTGCCCTCCGGCTCAGCCGCCGTGCCCACTGCATGCTCTTCCGCCGCAGCAGAGGGTGGTCAGACTGATCGCTAGAGGTGGAGTTGCGATGATTGCTACGACAACTAAACTGTTCTTTGGTGTCTTTAGTGTCTTCCCACTCTTCCACACTGATAGAGATTTGAGACTTGAAAGGAAAACAAGAGAGATTAAGGGCTTTACAAAATGGAAGCAGATTAAGATGTTCTCTTTTCAACAGTGCAGTTGAACATGTGCTTTGGTTGCAGCAGAGCTGAGGGGATTCAGCTGTTCATAGTTAGCAAGTGTTCCCGAGTTAGGCACTCTTTATTAGACTTTTTATGTAAAAAGCTCATTTATGATAGAAATACATCTATAAAAGTTGTGTTACTTCACCTTAATTCCCTTTTGATTCTGGGAAGAGCAACTCTAACCTGATACCGGCCTTCCTGGATCTAGGAGTATTTTCTGAATGATTTCTGCACTTTCTTCTCAGTCTGCATATTTTCAGAAATTCAGTTCTGTTACTTCTTTTTCGATGCATATTGTGGATTAATTAATCAGTAGTTCAACTTCAGCTGCAGTGTTTTCAATACTCTTTTAAGACCACAGGTAGAATGTGCCTGTTAACTGTGTCTCAAATTCCCAGGCATCCTTGACCTTCCAGTACATATGAAATCAGCAACATATGTAGTAGCCTTCAGTGTGATTCAGGGCACGTCTTGTCAAAGAGGTAATGAATTCCTACCTGAAAGCATGATGATGTTGCTTTTTCACTGAAATAGCAACAAAAAAGGCAGTATACTTAAGAGCCAAAATTGTCTCTTGCTGTTTTCCTCATGCCACCCAAGACCAACAGCATGTGCATGTAGAAGTACTGAAATAACTCAGACGGATGGGCTACATACGCAGTTCCAGCACACAGAAGTTCATAGGGAATATAGTTAACTAGTAATTTTAATTTCAGCTTTCAAAACTACTTCCTTACAATCCTGATTTATTGCTGTGCTATTTGAAACATCTCTTTCATCGACACTGAAATAGCGAAGTCCTTGCTGGTGTCAGTACAGTCAAGTTACTGGTCACTGATTTCAGTGTGGTGAGTGTTTAAAATAAATAAATGAAGTATAAAACAAAGATGATGTAACTGAGTTCACATGAACCCCCTAGAACAGAAGGAATTTGCAGTACGCTGAAGGTAATCATTGAATAAAGCAAATTTAACTAAAGAGCTAGTGAATGGCCTTTTCCAATTAATATGAAATCTGAAAGAAAGATTCTGTTGACCTCATCAGTGTTGAACACAAGCTTTACGAGGCTCACCAGCCTGTCCCACACAGAATCTGTAAGGTCCCTGGAGTCTATAAAATAGTATTTGATTTGAGTCAGTTGGATAAAGTGTGAAAGATACTACTATTTTTCACTTTTTCACAAACCAGCTTTTATCTCTGTAACAAAACAAAAAAAAAAAGGCAACAAACAAACCCAAACAGGCAGCAAAACAATCAAAACCAATAACTGGAAAGAACGCTACAGATGCTTCTGTTGAAGCACTTCAAGAAAACACGTTTTTAGTATTCTAGACTAGGATGTTGCAATAAGCCTCATTCTAAGACTGTCTAATTTATTGAGGCTTTTCAGATTAGTCTGCAATAGAAAAGGGATTTTATTTTTTTAAAGACTACAAGATCTTCGAAGTTTTGTTACTGATTCAGCTGATGTTATTTGGGTAGAGCATAAGGGAGAACCCTAGATCTCTTTGTACAAGAATGCTATGTGATTTTGTTGTTGTTTAAAGTAAGCTAAATAAAGTAAACAAAGTTCGCGGCAGAGAAAGGACTTCACAACACAAACCCATAGGATTTAAGTGAAGACCCTTTATTAGACCTAGCACACAGTTTATATAGGGTTAGAACTACAGCTTATTGGCTAAAAGGGTTAACACACCACCACGCTAGAAACTTCAATTGATTAGAACCTATCTCTCACAAGTCTCATGTTTATATTATTTCACCCTGGCTATTTTCGTGCACCTGCAGAGAACTGTGTATTCCTACTATGTGAACTCTTGGGGAGTAACCTCCTCCCTATCAGCCAGCAGCGGCCGAGCTTCTTGCCGCCTCCGGCTGATAGCTGAGTCTCACAGGGCTTTTCATAGATCTGAATTGCTCACTTTGATTTTACTGTAACAACAGTTGTTAAATTGTCATTTTGGTTTTGTGCATATTTCATAGTAAAGATTAAGGTAGGCAGAGTATATTCCCTATGTTAAGATGCTACTTATGGATAGGAAGGAGCTATTTGATGTGAACAAACCAGACACGAACTGACTGTAAAGGGTGATCTTGTTTTGCCTTTCTTCCTGCCTGCATTGATAGCTTTCCTTATCCTGCTCTTGATAAAACAGTGATCTGGACTTATTGGCAGTAGTAATGGAGAGGCAGAGACCAATCGTCATCATTACAGTTAAATATTTAGTTAAATTACCATGAAGATTTTATGGTGCCTGTGCAGAATGGCCCTTTGCTCTATCCAAGAGGAAAAGGTTCAACTTAGTGTCCATAATGGGGATGTTTTCCTTACTGCTGAGTGGTACTTCCACAGAGGCAAGGCCTTTTCTGCTTCTCACCCAGTGAGTAGGGTGGGAGCGGGAGACAAGAAGGATGGAGGGGACACAGCCAGGACACTTGATCCTATCTGACCAAAGTGATGTCCCTTATCATATGGTGCTGTATCATCAATAACAGCTTCAGGAAGATGAAGGAATGGGAGGACTTGCAGAATTATGACATTTGTCTTCCCAAATGTGCATAGTGGATCCCCACCCTGGAGACGGCTGAAGTCCAGCCTGCCTATGGGAAGTGGTGAGTGAATTTTGTATTTTGCTTTGCTTTCACACTCAGCCTTTGCTTAACTTGTTGAAGTGTCTTTATCTTAACTCACGAGTATTCTCACTCTTCCCCTGTGGGTTTTCTCCCTCATCGCACCTTGGGGGATGTGGCTGTGGAAGTTTAAGCCTCCCAGGCTTAAACCAGGACACCCAGAAACAGGCAGACAATAGGTAAATACTTACTTGTGAGGCCATTTCTCGTGACTGACAAAGGAAGGGAAAAAAGAAAACAAAAGACAATTTAAACAGAAGTGAATCTAAAGAAACAAACATGGACCATTTAACCGGAACCACAGAAAATCAGCTACACATGTAGTAAAAAAGAGATTTCATCTCTCTTTTTTATTTTTTTTTAAATGAAATGGAAATGGTTTGAGTCTTAGGTGTGATGGTCATTGAGAGGCAAGCAAGATTCACTTGTTATTTAGTCACTAAATCACTGAAACCTTGCATTATTTTTAAAGGAATTATATTTATCTGTCACTGAGGTGAAGGCTTGTCATTCGCATAGTACAAAAATGGAGTGCCAAAGGATAAATTGTACATATAAAAATGCTAATATTGGCATATTTTCTTCTTGTGGCTCAACCATTACCTGTAAGTTAATGGTTACTACATTACTGTGCAGTACAAGTTAAGTTTCATATATCAGCTTAAACTCAAATTTTTATTCACGTTGCAGGTTCTCTGAGTAATAAACTTTCAAGTTTATAGTTAAAGTCCATAGTTCTTCAGTAACAGAGCCATTTACTTTTCCGTAACTTCTATTTTAAAGATCTCATCCAACAATGCTATTTTTGGCTTAAAAAGCTTAAATGATAGCCCATGGTTAGTGAAATTAGTAAAAAAATTCTTTGGCTTCAAAATAAACACTTTGCAGAAAGATTAGGGCTTTCAGCATCTCTGCATTTATACATGTCTATCCATAAATGGTGCAGGTGCAGAGCAGAGTGTTCTCTTTTTTGGACCTGAAGTTAAACAGGCAGCCTTGAACATGAGAATAAAGCATTGCCACGAATTTTATCTTATCCTTACTTAATGAATTGTTAAAATATGGTATGTCCTCTGTATTGCTGAAAAGTATAAGAAACTTTTTTTATGTTAGCAGTAAGGCTAACTACGTTCTTCTCCAAGCAATGATTTTGATAGGTTAGGTTAATGCTGCTATATTTAAAAAATCATTTGACATTACAGCAGTGACACAGTCCACTGGCTAAGCAGTAAAAGCCAACTATAGAGACAGTGGTGGTCCACAATGAGAGACATTAGTGAACTGGTAGAATCTTGAATAGATTTTTATTGATTTTTTTTTAAATTAATTTCAGCTATTTGTACTTCCTTCAGGGTAAGTCCTGCAGTTAAGGATTATATGTTTTGTAACATTTAAATACACGTTGCCTCAGAAATCAATGTAAGCTATATCTGAGTATTTCAGAAGAAAGGAGAAAGTTGTTGCTCACTGTTGCATTTTAGAGCTGGATTGGAGCCACGGTTTAATGAGATGGAAATACTAATGGTCACATAAACAAATGGCTAAGACATGACACAAACAAGAGCTGCCCAAACAGAAAAACAAAGTTCCTCAAATAGTCAGGAAAAAGTTCTTTAGTCATTCTTTAGAGAGAGAGAGAGATGGAGAAATGCATACATTTATTTAGCAAACACATGAATACATATTTCAAAGACTACCACTGTTCGGCAGCTAAATTTAGAGATATCCCACAATACTTTTAATAACATTCTAACTAGAAATGAGCAACAAGAGACTAAATTAGAACATCATGTGAATAGTGAAATGCCACCTGTTTTGATGTAGTTTTAACATTGTTATACACAGCCTGTCCTGGCTGTGTTCCAAGTTATTTTGACCATCTGTGTGTCAGCAGGGGGAGGCCTTGAGTACTCTGTAATCAAATCCAGAGAAAAGTAAACTGACATACCTCAGACGTTGTAAGCTTTTGGGATTCTGTCCTATAGACTCCAATTGGAATGTCTCCTGTAGAAGAACAAAGTTTCTGATACAGTCTGGCATAAGTCCTAATCCATAGATCCTCTTCTGTGATTTTCATCTGAACAAATAATAGGAAGGAGGACTTTTAACTCTTGAGGGCTTATCACTTGTTCACTATGCTACTCATAAAAAACCCCCACCCTAAACTAAACACTAGTTGGCAATTATCATATTGTAGTATTGCACCTTTGCTCCACAACAAATCTGAAACTTCATTGAGTTTGTAATACTGTTGTTTTCCCCTGTTTAGAATTGCAGTGCAAGCAGTTCAGTCTTACGAACTTCAGGTCTTGTTTTTGAATCACTTAAAAAGTTACATGGCATCCTTCATCCAGTGTTCATATTTGACTAAAATATAAGAGCATGAACTAAATATTGGCAGCAGTAAGAAACAGGTGATGGACAGGCTGAAGAGCACATGAGGGTTTTGAATGAAGCCAGATTCGCTGTGCAGGCTGAGTATCTGGGGAGAAGAAAGGGGGGAGGAAGCAATACACTAAGCATAAATGGCATAAGGAAGTCTTAAATGAAGCTCAGTTATTTCATTACCATGACACTGGCTTTAGTTCCAGATATATGACCTCCTTTTTAGTGCTTTGACTGTCTTACATTCACTGTAACAAAGTTTAATGATTTACCAAGAAATACGTAATTGGTTTTTATTGAAACAGTTTTTGTAAACCATAATTGATAACTTCCTTTTTGAGTACAACATCCTGCAACTCTTTATAGATCCCCAGAAAGCAACTTCAATTGATCTGTTTACCAGCTGGGGTATGATGGGTGTGGGATAAAACAGAAAGGTGGGGTTTATTTTAATAAAAACTTTTTTAATGTGTGTGTAGATAAACATAAAGACTGCATTGGGGAATACTGACATATAGAGCCAGGTTGTGCAATATAGATAGTGCTTCTTGGTGTTTATATGCTTAATTCTTTTGAATTGATTGCTGAACTGCCATTGCTATTTCATATAAAATGTACTTTTCCTCTATTTTCCTGACTTTTCTATTTTCTTTTCTGCTTTATAAAATGTACTGTTCTTTCTTGGGAGACTTTTTTGCTATGGAACTAAAAATGGGTGTTTTCTATGTAATTTTCTTGTCTTCTCCCCGGTGAAAAAGGAAACAGATGGCCTTTCTTGGACTTTCACAAAAGGAAATGCAGTACAAAGAAGTATTTTGCAGACAGTACAGAATCTTCTCTGGTACTCCATACTAATTTTTTATTTTTTTAATAACTTACAGAACAAAGAAACCCAGATCCTGGTGTGGTATCAAGTCCCAGAAGAAGTCTTGTAATAGAAATCATATAATCTTTCACAAATGACTGCAAGATTTTTAACAGGAGAAATGGAAAAGAAAGAAAAAAGCTTTAATGAACAGATGAGCAGGTAACCATTAGCACCATGTATGAATTTCAAAGAAATTTACATCTGTGTTTACAGTCAATCTCTTTAAGTATCTTAGTCACAGTTGAAATTTCTTTTTGCTGAATTTACTTTCATAAAGTAAGTTTTCTAGTTTGGCTCTGCATGTGCATGCAATGTACATACAGGACTCAGGAGACTGAGGCATAGTAAGGCACCACAAAAGCAAAGATGAATGTAGACATAAATCCAGTTTAGTAAGGTATTAGCCTTTCTAGGTGTGAAATTATAACAACCTCTTCTATGCAGAAGAGCTGCTGTCGTATGTTAGATAGGTCTGCAGTGCTGAGGAGTGGGTAATCCTGAGATGAAACTGCTGTTAATTTAATTCAAATGTGTACTCTGATGGTTTTTATAAGGGTTGATCTGCCTTGTCTTACACTGGGCTAGCCCTGCTAACAGAAGTGTGTTGTTACTGGTTAAAAAGTAGGACCTAAGCTCAATGTAGTGTAGGCTGAGGCAGGGGAGAGACATCAGATCAGCCAAAATCACAAATATTTCTTGTCATGAGTTGGGATTCTGGAATCAGAGGGCCCTTTGGGTGCTCTTCTAGCTGGGGTTAAACTGTTCATTGCCAGCTTTTCTTAGGTGTAGCAGGGCAGGATCCAAGGCTGGCTGTCAGTCCTTCTTGGAATACAATGTAAAGGCAGCTCTTTTGTCTTCGTGCAAACACAGAACTAGCAAATAGGTTTGAATAAAGAAACACCTTACAAAGGTTTTACATAAATCCTTTAGTTATAGAATCTAAATTTGTTTGAACTCAGAAACTAGACAGATTTAATTTGATACACAGTGAGTCAACTATTTTAATTTTTGTGCTGGTCATCTTCCAGTTATGATGGGCTAAATGGTACCGAGCATCTTGAGGAAATTTGTTACATTCACTTATTTGTTATCTTGGTTGCATCATTTGTGCTATGGAATTTTCATTAGATTACCAAGTTTATTCACTAGACTAAGTTTTCATTTTTCAGTCAGTGCCTTAAAGATAATTCAAAGTCCTATAATGGGAAGCACCAGATGAATCCTGCTGTTCTTCATGTTATGTACTCTGTTCTTTGTATGCAGAAGATAATGATGTTGTACAGAAAAGGATGGAACAATGAAAAAGAACAGTTGCTTTCATAGAATTTCTTGCTTGGAATAAGAAAGATAATTCTAGAAAAATGACAGTTCACCCATGAGCAGTAGGAGCTCAAAGAAAGGACAGGTGGAATTTCAGGAGAATGAGTGGGTGGAGCCTTTTGTTTTAAACACTTTTTGATGAATGGTGTTACTCTGTCAAGTCTTAGCATGGCTGTTCATGTCTAGGAGGAAATATAAAATATTGAACTTATTTATTTGCTGGCAGGAGTTGTTGATAATGACATCTCTTTCTATATAGATGTCTTAATATTATTATTTTTTAATTTTTGCAGTATGTGATGTTGCTATTCTGGGTTATGATTATTAACATGTTTATATGCAAATACACATTTCTAGAACATATATGTTGATATACATCACTAGTTTCCATATTAATGACTTTTTGTCAAAACTTTAGCTCCAGTAATTTTTCTATTCACATTGAATTTGCCTTCAGAGAATTTATTTGGAAGTAGAATTGCAAAGAAAGAGCACCTTTCATGCACCAAATTACTGAGTAAACTAATTTCCCTGTGCCACTGCTTTGCAACCGAATACAAAAGTATCTCAGGCTATCTCTGGTACAGGCAGAGTAGGCAACGGCTTTAGGTGAGCAGATAGTGGGCCATGGTGGTGTTGCTGCTTATTCTGTGCACCTTGATCCGTGAAGGCAAGTGCTGGGGCTGCTGCCTTGACATCCTGATGTATCAGTGTGCAGAAACATGGTCACTGCTGAAGAGCAAGCAATATTGTCCTGTTTTTCTACCTCAAACTACCAACTACTACCTTCACTTGCCCTGACTCTGTATTTTCTGATATTTTTTCTTCAACTCCCTGAGGCTGTTGCCCTTTCCTTATCCCCACTGATTGTCATCACACCTTCTGCACGAGGAGCTCCATCCTGGATTCTGGGCAACAAGCTGAGTGCTGCCTTTGCTGCCCCCACTGCCTCTTTGTAACCACTGAATATATTCCTCGTTAGGGTGTGAATAGGTAACTTTGAAACAATTGGTCCTCTGGAGGTCTAGTGAACACAAGTAAGTGGACGGGATGCAATGATGTAAATGAGGCCTTCATAAGCAAATGCAGATGACTGATAAATTACAGGTAAAGGTAAGTCTTGATTTTTAATTTTTCTTTTTGTTAGAAACACTGCTTTGTGGGAATGGGCACTGCCTTTTTCTTGCAGAGTACAAGTGTTATGAGTCTGTATAATCTGTAATTCATGTAGGCCTTATCAAAACTATTTGACCGTGGAGAGCTTCATAAACAGTATCATAATATTTAACAACACATTTTTTGCAAGGACATGGTGATTTTGGGCTTGATAAGTGAACTAATACCATTGTGTGGAACATGCTCTATTATCTTTTGCCTTTGGTTGTTTCTGGTATAGAAACATTTTTATGGATCATACGTAGGAATATAGGGTCATCTGACAATTAAGAACAATAAAATAAGTGGTAAGATTTTTATAAGTCACATTATTGTTCATAGTACCTGATAAAGCAGCGTATCCAACATACTGATGCTGAAAACCCTGCCAGCAGCAAAGGGCAGTCGAAACATAAATGCCAGATTAGAACCCTTCTCCCGCTCCTTCTGTTAAGGAATTAAAAAACAGAGAACACTTTTAATACTGTTTTTGGAAGGAATGTAATAAAAGCATGAAATTGATATTACCTTGAAAGAGGTCACAAGTATGAAATCCTTTTACCGTCAATATAGTTGCTTTCTACAAGTATGAAGCACCTTTGTTCAGTACACACAGTTTTTCAGGTTGAAAGATTGTGATTATTGTATGTGTTGTTTCAGTCATCACATCTCAAATTGCATGGGGAATGTTCTATCAGATCAATTTAAAAAGGATTGAAATATAGAATACTATGGAGGTAGAGGCCAGGAATGTGCCTGAATGTCCTAGCAGTTTTATTCCACAATAAGTGTGATGCTCAGCATCTCCTTTCCTGAGACTTTTTGGAATTAAGGAGGAAGCAGATATAACTACTTAAAGAAAATCATAGATCATTTCTAGGAACATAAATGAAAAATCATGGCATGAACTCATTCTGTAGAACTTCAATATATGTGACATTTTAAGACACAGCTATAAGTAGAGGAGATCTTTTCTTCATCCTCAGTCTTCCTATGTTTGTGATTTCACTCGAGTGATGAAATTTAGAATTTTTACTACTTTCTTTCTAAGTGATAACAGATGCAAACTTGTGCTTTTAAGAAGTTGTTAGTATGTGCTTCCTCCATTTAATTTAAAGTTACTTAATTATTTCCTTTAGGGTTTGCATATTGTCAGAATTGCAATATCTACAGAGATGGTCAAGTTCATATGTTTTTCAGTTTATTTCCCTTTTCTACCTCCATTTATATTTGTGCCAAATCTTTTTTAGGGTTCTTTATCACGCTTTACTATTTTTCCTATTTCTACACAAATACCTCTTCCTTCTTTCATAACAGTAAATTCTGTCACATCAATAACAAATGACCAGCTCCAAGCTCATCTTAACTCCTGTTTTAGCCTCTCTGTCACTGGAGGAAAGAGAACGAGGGCCCACCTTGGACACAGACAGTAATATGGGGAGTGCCCAAGATGGGCTGTAACTGTTGTGCACCAACAATGCAAAGTTGCTCCAATGAACATACGGGGGAGTGGGCAGTGCTGGTCATGCAAGAATATATAAAGGCAACAGAGGTAGTGGCTTCTTACAGGGAACAGGCAATGCACTGTTAGTTTTGGTTCTATCCTACCTTTTTGGCAAGAACAGGTTCATTGACTGTTGTTTTTCTGGAGCAATTTTCTAAACCCCTGCCAAATGTGTATGCTGATTGTTTGTGCAACTTTAGAATTGCAGCTGATGTAAATCATTACAGATCCATGTAAAATAAGACACCTACTAATAGGTACCGATCTGGTTTTATAACCCCTCCGTCATTATTGCTTGACATTGCTTAGTGTTAATTCAAATCTGCTTAATACCTGAATAATATTAAAAACAAAACTGGAGAGAGAATGCCCTGTCCTTCACCAAAGGTTAAAAAAAGCGGCCTGGCTTTGTGCATATCACTGCAAATACACTGGGCCATCCCAGATGGGTTTCTGTTCACCTAATACCTATATGCTTATCCCTGTGGAAAATACAAAATGACAGTACTAGAAGATATAGGGGCTTGTACTTATTTCAAACTGTTCCCTTGAAGGTTTAGAATTTTATCCTTCAGTTAACTGCCACATTATTTACTAGGAAAAAAAAGAATCAGAGAAAACTAAAGTGTGAATCTTAACCAAGACATCAACCCTTTCTTTCAAGAAGGAGGGAGTGGTTACGTCATTTTTTTCTTACCTAAGACAAATTGAGAACATAGATTTTAAATTTAGAATATGGGCATTTTGTTTTTCCTTTTCTCTGTTGTTTTTCCTTTTCTCTGTTCTCTGTAGTTTTTCCTTTTCTCTGCTGTTGCTTTCTCCTTTGTCAGTGCCGAGTTTACTGTCAGATTTATTTTATGTCTAAAATGAGAAAAGTTGCAGCTGCAACAACAGATGGACATCTGATTTGTGTATCTTTCTTCTGCAGCCCATTGGGTTGAAAAGCCAATTTTGCAAGTGTGTTTCAGTGCTACCTCAAGGCAACTTGCCTGACGTTTTCAGTCTTTCTGAAAATGAGGTGCTTAATGCAGAAATAACAAGCAGCTATACGTTTCACTGCTTTAGATAATTTTTACTGGAGTTTTTAATTGCCTTTCATTTTGCATGAGGGAGTTCTGAAAAATCAAATGAACTACAGCACCACCTGTGAAGTTCTTCCTGCAAATGTTAAGATGAAATGACTGGGAAATATCAACAGCAGGCAACTGCAACAGCAATGAAGAATATGTTCTTTCTTTAAGATGATTTATATACCTCTATATCAGCAGAGCATCATTTGGATAAGAAGTTCATTAACTGTTCAGCTTCCAACCTACATCCACAACTTTACACTTGCACAACAAATTAATAAATATAGGAAAGAAATTAAAATATTTTTAATTATTTCCAGAACCTTTGCTAGGAAAATAGACGAGCCTAAAGCAAGAAAGAACTGAGATAAAAATCCTGGTTTCACTGCATTGAAGTATTCAGGCTAGAGCCCACAGAGTATTCCAGAAGCAACTGGAATTGGATTAAGGGAATATGTTAAATTTTAAAATCCTGTCAGTCATAGTACACCAAGGAACTGAGTTAGGTTGAACAGTCTTGAAGGCACCATCCAGGTGTTGGCACTTGTTGCCCTGAATAAACTGGCAATTCCAGCCAGTTTCAGTTTATGCTTCCCGAATTTACCATTGAGGGAGACAGTGCTAAGATGGAGGAGCCACAGGTGCAAACCTTAATGGATAGCGGGAATGGCACAATCCAAAGAAAGCTGTTCCTCCTGCTGCAAACAGCTCTCTCTTTTTAACAACTTTTGTGTGGCTCCTCACAGTTCTCCATGTTATGTGTTTGTCAGAATATCACTTAAATAAGATTAAGCCTTCATGCTGTTACAGCAAAGGTCAACAAATCACAAAAGATCACCCTGATACTTATATCTTATGGCTGATGTGTAAGCAGGGCAGTCAACTGAGCAAAGATTTACTTCTCATACTTATCCTATATCAAATACACAGTCTGAATTTTTTCAGAATTTGATTACTCTCTAAGAAACTGGACTGTGAAGCTAAGTTTTTAGAAAAGGCTTCTCCATTAAATGTAAATTAAAATTAACTTACATGAGTATTATACAGTAAATAGTGAGCTCTGTGAAACCCTCAAACCTAGGAAATTTGTTGTACAGCTTGGAAATTGAAATTATGTGTTAATTCTGTATAATGGTAATGATTTTAGCATGAATTCAAATTTGTTAAGATATGGAAGATATCTGAGGTGCAGAGATTGGGAGGCTACACGAAAGAGCATAGCAATAATGCTGATAGGTAGATAGGGGAAAAGAGATGACTGGAGTGAAAGATTTCCATCCTTGAAGACTGTCACATGATATTATTTGTCTTACTCTCTTAAACTCAGAAAATGACCTGAAAGATCATTGAAGGTGATACTGTAAGTTTTGTGCAGTGCAGGGTTGGATAGGTCAGGTCACCAATGAAGATCTGTGAAAAACAGCATCGTCCCTGAGCTTACCAAGTCAAACAGATGCACAGCATTACTTCATATGATCCATCTAATGTTTTAGCAATTGTGTTTTGAACAAGCAAATGAATTTAACTTATCTCCATATAGTCTCCCTGTCCACAGTTCAAGAATGCCAAAGTATGCATGTCAATGTATAGAGTATGAATATTTTCTATAGAAATTGAGAGGGGGCACTATCCTGATCATCACTAGGACTGCCCTTTGACAGAGAACAATTGCTGTTTTCAAACTGTCCCAGGAAAGCCAATATCTCATAGAGACACATGGAAAGGCACACAGAAGATCAAGTTTTACTGCCTTTAAATTGAAGTGGTATGAAAAAATGCGTTATAATAAAAGCTGTATGTCATTTAAAAGATGTTCTACATTAATTTCCTGTATCAGCCTTTTCAAAAACTGTATTAGCTCTGAATATTCAATACAAAAATATTAATTTTTCTTTAAGCAAATTGCAACAGGGTTGGTTGATTCATATTATATTGTAAAGTGATGGAAATCAAATCAAAATTTGTTCTTAAATAAGGGTAGTGTTTTGAAAAAATGATCTTTTACAGTAGCTCTACAACCATAAAATCATTTCACTTTTTCCACTTGTTTTGAAATCATTGTTACAAAAATCAAAAAAGTTGTAAAATTATAAGATTTAAATTGAGGGTAGGAGTGGGGGGAGGCAAATCTCCTTACCTTTTCTAATTTGGATAGAGCAAGAGAATAGCAATCTTTGGCTCTGAACTGCATGAATCTCATGTTGGCTGGGTGAGTTAATTCCGTGATAATGCTGAGGCTTGAGAACAACCTGTATTTTGAAAGAATGTCACAGTTATACCTCTAATTATAACAACTCACAAATGTAAGGCTCTACGTAAAACTACAGCTTGTGCTCAAGTTGTTGCTTTAATGAAGTCCCTGCAACTTCTGGTGGGTTTTGGCACAATGAAATGCTGGTACAATAGCAGAGGAAAGTACAAAACATTCTCTGTAGCATTCACAAAGAAGCACAAATACATTCAAAGACTGAGATTACAACATACTTAAATGCTAGAAAGAAACCACTTAATTTCATTACCAGAGTTTTTATGTGATGATTTCTAAAATGAGACAAATCTTTTTGAAACAAATGCAAGCTTACATAGCATGCACTTAGTACCTGGTTGTACGTAAACTGCTACTGGTTTATGTACTCTTTCAATTTGTTTTTTTGTTGTTTTGTTGGGGTTTTTTGCCTTGAGTCCTATTGGTATGCTGTGACTGCAGCAACAGAGATGAAAACTGACAGTTGTGGGAGTGGCTCAGAAAACACATGTTTATGTATACTTATGTTTTCTCACTTTGAAATGTTTACATATTCAAAATATTTGTAAGTCAACACCAATTCAGGCTTCTAGTAACAAAAAACAGTGAAGAAAGCTCAGCTGTGATCTGGCTGAATTACACAGGTTTTCAGGAAGCAGACTGAAGAGCCCCTCCTCAGCACTCAGGGCTCTAAGAACTAGAAAGAAAATCATAGTTTATGCTACGTAAATAATAATTTGGGATAGAACTCAGATATTATTTGATTATTTCCTCTACAGTGTCAGAAAATGAGATGTGCATTTGTAATCTCTTCTGCTGATCCTGAGAGTACCTATCTACATGTGACAATAGACAGTTGTAGTACTAATTACATCTTTAATATGACTTCTGTTTAGGTTTTCTTGAAAGCTGAATTTAGTAACTTAGTGTCAAATGGGATTCAAGGCACTTTTTGCAAGTCTTTGGTCTGTTTCCCTGACTTTTGCGGGGGGAAACTTCTGTGAAATGGCAGTTCACGCAGAGCCTAAATGCGAGGAAATGTATACCAAGACTATCTGCCCGTATGTGTTAATGCGTACTACTGCAGTGCAGTTTCCTGGGGCTGTTGGTACCCTGGTAGTGACCACGTGATCCCAAATACGTTCTGAACACACAACCATATGATGGCAGAGTCACTCGCCATTCCTACATTAGTAGTTACCATGTCCCTGGAAACAACCAAATGTTAAATGTGATCATATAAGGCAAAATGGACTTGGAAAACTGGGTGAGAAGGTGGATCACTTAACAATGACCATTTGTGTGCACTGTTGTTGGAAAGGCACTTCAGGAATTTCTGTACCTTTGTACTGTTATACAGTCTACGTATGTCCTACTAAAGATTAAGTACTTAGGGAATGGAGTGTATGTGCATAGATTAAAGACATGGTAATCACACCCTTGCAATGCAACTATGGTACATCTTCACTTGTATGCTGTGTGTTAAAAACCTGCCAGTGGCTATGAAAGTATCATACTTATAGGCATGAACTTGGACTTATTAGGTAGCTTAACAAATGCGTTCAAGTTCTGAGGAGGGAGAATAATTTTCCTCTGCATTGGTTCTGTATCATGTAGTGTTGAATTACTTAAGTTTCTGCTGGCTGGATGTTTTCTTGTATTGCCATATTAAAGGCCAGACATTCATGTTTGAAAACTAACAATATAACATTCAGAACTAAGAGTAACAGGAAATTAAAAGCTGATCTAATGATAAAATATACACAAGTTACAAGAAGAAAATGTAGGTTGCTATGTTTCTCTTAAAGATGGGTATAGTTTATCACCGAGATAGGAAAACTGATTTATGTTAGGAAATCAGTTTCAAAACTGGTATTGGTAGAATTCATATTTTACTTACAAGTGCCTTCTAGCAGAATTAGGGGAAATTACTCTCCAGGAAGTCTGGGACAGATTGCCTCTTGCCCTGGGTGCAAGGCACACTGCCTGCAAGCTTTCAGCACTGGAGCAGGCTACTTCTGTGCAAAGATCCCCCTCTTCTATCCCATTCTAGTAAGAAAGGACTGGATGGGGCAGAGAAAGCCCTCATCAGCCTGATGGGTGGCATGGGTTGCTGGTGAACTGGTATTTGGAAATCAGACAAGCAAGAGATACATTTAGTTCTTTCCTGAACCAAAATGATAAACCAAGAAAACAATGTAATGCCATCCTAACACCTCATTGAGTTTATCTCTAAATTGGAGCTGACAGCTAGAGACCAGCCAGACTATTGATTTGTTAGGTGTACTGCAGTCAATAGATTTCTTGCAGGATTTCAAACAGAGCCTTCAACTTGTGAGCTAACAGAACTTTAAAACAGGGCTTCCCAACCACCACCATTTAAAGCTTTTAATTAGCAGAAATTAAGAGTAAATTTAAACACTCAATCTAGTACAGACCTACTGCCTGAAGAAACAGAGTTTTATTGAAGTGGGCTGTTAACTCTCTGTAGGGCCTCCCTGACTGGTTTTTCATTTTAAAAAGCAAAAAGCATGTTAAGATATAGTCCAAGACTACTAATTTCTCCTTTAATTTTTAAATCATAGTTACTTGTTCTTTCCAACCCAAAGGATTAGTTTTCCTTTCTCAGCGTGCCCATTTGAGTCACACTTCCTTACTGCTTTTAACTATAATTAAGTCAGGTAAGCTGTCATTGTCACAGGTTTAGTGGGTATGGAACAGCTTCTGGCCTTAAAGGTGCTCATAACCCTGTCCTTACAAACAATTCATCTGCTTCTAAGGCACAGAGAGGGGGCACACTCTTCTGGCAAAGCAGGATTATAAATTATGCAAATCAGGCAATAATGTCAGAACAGGTATATGAGAAGTGCCAGCCTGAGCCAAACAGTACTGCAGCACACTCCCATCCCTGTTGCAGTAAATTAGGTCAGTGAGGGTTCGATTAGCCTGTATCCACTGAATGATTTCACTTGGTGAGACTTATGTGGAACCTCCTTCACTGATGTGGTATCTTTGAGAACATGATATATTAAATCCAGTGGTTTAAAATCCTTCTTTAACATAATAGTTTAAGTGCTGTTGCTCTCCACCATGCCTACTCCTTACTTCATTAGCTTCTGGTATTCTTAGCTATTATTAAGTAATGAAAAAGCTTTAAATATATTTTAAAGGTCATTTACAAAACTATTTACCTTGATGCAATGAATGTAGCTTTTTCTGTAGAACAGGTAAATGCCACTACCTTATACATCTTTCCAAAACTTACTCATTTCTACAACTTTTACATAATGTAAAAAATCAGTGAAATTATTGTACGTGTTCTAGAGAAAAAAATAGAAAAAAATTTATACAATACACTGTGAAAGTTTGCAGAGTTTTATGAAAAAGTATTGATGTCTTAAACCAAGCTATTTGTTATAGTTTGTTTTGGTGCAGTCTGATACTGAATCAGATCTATGGCTTGTACATGAGTTAAAGCTGCCATCTAGTTGCAAGCATTGTGCAAGACAACTGAAGGAGTATATAGTAAGATCTAGTTGGATACCTGTGATATGTAGTTTACTATTATGATCTTTTTCCAAAGTACAACACAGCTATGAGAGAAATCAATTGGTACTTCACAAGTTTTAATTTTGACTCAATTCACTTTTCTGTTTTATATTTGGGGATAAAACGCATTTCTGTAAAATTTAAGTGATGTCAGTAAAAAACCTCAGTGAGATAGCCTCGCACAATGGGTTAAAAGTAGACCTGGATGATGCACAGGTTAAGTCTGCATATAGTTTCAAAATCAAATTTAGTGGGTGTGATTATTAAGCACACACACCTGTGCTGGTATCAGGTACCCACTCAAAAACTCAAAGTTAGAAAAAGACAGAACAAAGTTTCTTGTGCAATACAGATTTCGTTTCTTTTGAGCACATGAAGAAATGTTAATAATATTTAACTGCATTCTCACAGAGCTGCATTTACAGGAAAAAAAACCGTTAAAATATTTGTATTTTAATGAGCTCAGTTTTCTAAAACACTGACAGATTCAAAAGACTTTTACTATGCACCTCTCTGGTTTTATGTGGAAGGCTTGACACAGAAAAGAGGTAATTGCAATAAGAGCAATACTGAACAATACTCAACCCCTAGGAAAAGACTTAATTTTTTTCCCAGTTATTAAAATGAAGACTAGGAAGTGCTAAGCCCCAAATCAGGGAGGCATTTCATAGTTGACTGGGTAGTTTGTTCTCTTTTGTGGGGGATTTTTTTGGTGTTTTTGTTAAGCAAATAATACTTTTCACAGTTCAAAGAGACATGCCTCTTTTCTCACTTGTTGAACCAAGATATTTAACACAAAGGCTTTAATGAGGAGATGTTCTCATAGGAACAGGATGTCTGTGTTTGCTTTACATCACAGCAGCCTCAACCTCTTTACTAGACTGATCATTCTATTCCATCATGACTCTTCGCATGTTGTTGTCATATGTATTGTTGCATATCTGTGCCTAAAACCCTAATTTTTGCTCAAAACTAAATACTCAAAACATGAACACTTGCTAACAACTTCACAGTGATGCATTGCTTACCTTGTAGCATTAGAGAGACCTGCTTTTCATACTGGCTTTAGCATTATTGTGCACTGGTGCACTGCAGAAAAATTTCTTTTCTCAACTATCTGTTGCCCTACATCTTCAAGAGTAGCTTTCTTTTCATTCCTGTAAACCTGACAGCAGACTTTTAAAATGATCATCCGGTTTTGGGATGCAAAGAATTTCATTTGAGATTTCAGGAGAATAACTCAGGATTCTTAAGTGTATTTTCTAAGCAGGGTGGGGAAAAGTTTGCCCGTGTAAGACACAAATTCATTTAAGGGAAAACTGAAGTAGAAGAAAAAAAGAATAATTTCTTATCTTGGCACAAAAGGCATCAAGTATTTCACAGTTAATGAGGATGTAAAGATAGATTGTAAAAATGCCTTACCTGAAGAGTGTTTGGACGTTTACAATAGTCTTGGCATCCGCCATGTAGTCTTCCTCAGCACTCATTGTACTTTCTTTGTCCACCACGACCATATTAGCTGCAAAGGTGACCCCACATCTTAATAAGTCATCTAGGCTTTTGTGAGGAGAAAGAGGGGAAAAAGAAACAAGTAACTTGAATATGGCACACTTAGAAGATTAGCAATGTTTGGCATTTGCAGGTCAGCTCGGTTCCCTTCATCTCCATGTACATATCATAACTTTTAATAGAATTTGTATCAAGTATAACATTTCAAATAATTGATAGAATAGAATATAAAATTTACTTCAATAAATTGTTACAGTGCCTGTCTTTTTGCTAAACAATGAATTTATTTCAATTTTTTTAAATAAACTTTTCATGGTTACTTGGGAAGACAGTATGTCTTTATATGCTGCAACAACTTGCTCCATTGCAAGTACTTTAGACAATAAAAAGACCCAAACAAATGCTCTGGGTTGTTCTTTCTCATAATTTAATTTCAGTTTCAAAATGTTAGTAAGTGATCTACCAGGGCATCTAATACATTTATCTTTTAGGTTAACCTATGAACTGGAGGGTTCTCATACTGCTTTTGGGAGCAGTTGTGGATCAGTAGAACTTTCCCTGCTGCTGGACAATGTCTCTGTGAAGCCTGACCAGAGAACACACAGACAACGGACTTACAGTTCTCATCATGCCTTGTAGCTTTGTTTCCAAAATGAAGCATGTTGCAACTGATTTAAAAATAGTATTTTCTAGAGACCCCAAGCACTTTCTGAGAAGTTTAGAAAAGCCTTTTCTGTAATAATAAAGACTCCAGGAACATAGCAAAATTTAAGTGAAATAAGAAAGGTTAAATTTCATAGTTTCCAAAGGAAAATGGAAAATTAAATTTTTGCATCATTCTGTTTACTTCCAAGGTTAAGAGCTATTTTGACGTTATAATTGATTCTCATTAAGTAATTTGATAATATTAACTAAGTCTTAATTGTCCTGATACGTTTTTTCTTTTCAATAATGATCTTCTTAGGTTCCCAAATTTATATAACACCTTGTAAATTCTTTTTGAAATTTTGAGTAAGGAAAACTACAAATGTATAGTGCTTTTTAATATCTTGTTTTGGAAGAATATACATAATTCTTTTTGAAACTGCAATATCACTGATGGTTGACTACAACAGAAGAAAGGATGTTTTTTCCATATTAACAGCTTCAGTGGGCAAGTAGAACTCCAAAAACTTTTTCTGAGTAATTTGTATTTCTGCTTTTTCAGACTTACAGTGGATCCTTGAAAATAGCAGCGTATTCTGAAATTTCAGTGTTGCACAAGCTCAACAGCTATTCTTGTTTTAGCAGATACATTCAGCTAATTTGTGGGGAATTGATTCAATATTAATTTAGAAGTATAATAATTCTAGTTCTCAGGTACCTCCAGCTATAGGTTTCTTAATACTGAGTAGACTTCTACAGAAATCTGTTCATTTACAGATCTCAAATCATTTCTACCAAAAGCCTGGGAGACAGATCCTGCTACTTGACATACTGATGAAGTGCATCTCTGCTATGAATTTTGGGAAAGCTGTTTTTCTGCAGGTCATCTACTTTCAACAACAAAGAAGGGTGAGTGTAATTCCTTTGCTGATTTTCTCTCTAAGATGATGACATTGCATTCCTGGTGACCAAATATGTTAGACACTTAAAGGGGGTATTTGGGGAATGTATTCCATAACCATTAAGTAAGAAAGGAAAAATTACGTATTTTATAATGTATTTCTTAGCTGAAAATGAACAACTTCTGTTGATTGTACATAATTTAAAAACATGTTGAGGAAAACACAGGGAGTAAGTATGAACTATATTTTCGCAAATATTGTTGTTGATCGAAAAACAGACAACAAAAAAATCCCTCCACAAAATATGATTGGTTATTGCACCGGGAATTACAGTGATTTTTGTATCAGAAAAGACACAGAAGTTCATGCTGATATTACTGTAAACTTCAGAATTCTGTATAATCATTTATTCCAAAGACTACATGCTTCATTTTTTTTCAACACACCCAGTTCTAAAAACAACAAAACACCATTAGGGATTTGGTGATTTCCTTTTTAAAATAACCTCAGTAAATTTAACTGAAGTTCAATTTTCTGTATTAATAAAAACAGGTTAAATCTGAGTTATTAATTACTCTGTATAATTTGAGTATCATGTAAGTATTCTGCCAGTATGAATTCTTCTTACAATTTCTGTGGAATAAAAGAGTTAGGAAAGTAGTAGATATTAACAACCTATGACCCTTTCTTGCTTTAGAGGGAAAAACGTAGAAAGTGGAAAACATTTCTGTAGACTCTGTAAGTCTCACAAGGACAATGGTGTCACCAAGGTAAATCTATACCTATATCACTATTTAAGACCTTTGTTACAGCAGGGTATGATGGAGAAATGCAAAATATACAGAAAAACTGGACTCCGTTAATTCAAGGCAGGAAATAAATCTTTGATTTCTCCATGGGGAATTAATATTTATGGGCTTGTAGCCCCAAATCAGTATTAGCTATGTAGTGAAGCAAACAGTTTTCTTTGAATTTACACTTTACACATAGGAGTTTATAAAAATACTCATGAGCCTTTCCTCTTCTCTTGTTTCTGCCTGATTTTTACATTAAGCCCATGTTGCTAAACCTATATATGCAAACATATTAGTAGAGGTGAAGACAGAAATGTAGGAGTAAGTGATAGTTTAAGTAGTGGGAGATGAAGACTGTTGGACACATTCAAGACTGTTTACATTCTGTAGCTGTATCTACAAAACTCAAGTCAATAAATTCAAATTATAACTCGGTACAGAATGACGCTGGAGTCAGAGCTATAATCTGTTCATTTAAAGTGACACATTAATGCACCTAAATAAGTGTTAATCCTTTGTTTTTAGAGGTGTTAACTTGTGGACCCTGTCACACTTCCCACTAATGATATCCTTTACAGATCAGAAATTTGCAATCCCAAATTTTAGCGCACAGACACAAACTATGCATGCAAAAAGATCATCTTCAGCTACAACACAGACTGAAACATGCAATCACAATACACACAACAAACCACTGAGCACTACAACGTTAAGTTTTCTAACAGTTATTTCACCTACTTGTCGATAGAGCCCACCATGTAGTAAACCATTGGAAACCAACAGATTGCATCCAGAAAATGCATATCTGGCCTAAGCAGCAGATGGGATTACAAAATGAAACACAGTATCACAACACCAGCATCTCTTCTAAAATATTTCAATAAACTGGTAGCTTTTAAAAAAATAATTAAACTTTGACATTATAATATCACTTAAAGCAGGAAAAATGTTTGTAGAAAGCTGTGAATCAGCAGTTTGCTATGATTATAAAGAATTATCAGAATTAACGCTCTTACATTAATGAATGCACCTCTAAAAGCAGAAATTTTATGGCACAGGACAATTGTAACTATAAGAATCAGTGATGTCAAGGACACACTACAAAGTTATGGTCCAATGCATGTCTTAAGAGTACTTAAAACAAGCAGCAACAATTCTTAATGAAAATGTGAAATCAAAATCAAATCATCATTTGGGTTTTGTGACACCTACTCCATTCAAACCAATGAGACAATCTTGGACAAAACTTTTTTTTAAATGAAATGTGAAAACTAAGATACTGTATTTTACTGCATGGTTCCTTTAATCATAACTTCTACCGTGCTTCCTCTTACATGCCAAGGAACACTGGAAATCCTAGAATACTTAGGATGTACAGGTATCAGAATAAGCATACTGTAATAAATTGCCTTGATAAACAGACAAAACAGGAATATCATGACAAAAAATTGATATGTTCAGCAAAGGTGGCTGAATTCCTAACTCCAGCGAACTAAATTACGAAATTCCAATTGCCTTGAAAGGCAGCCTGAGTTCTCCGCCATGCAGATATGAAAAACATGCTTCCTTTCAGAGGAGTCACTGCAAACGCTGCCTAGAGAGACACAACACTCAGGCTATTACCTTAATTAGCAAGCATAGCTTTTACTTTATGCTAATCAAAAGTGGCTTTAGCCACAAAATATCACAACAACAATAAAATGTGTAAACTCAGGCACCTTGCTGGCAAAAAGAGCAAGCACTAGAGGGCACTATGTGCTCACAGCTTCAGTCTGACATTGCACAAAGTGTTTTAGCCTCGTTTAGGCTTCTACCCATTTGTGTAATTCACTGTATGGCATGGTTTGTACATAAACCTTCTGTCCTGCAAACACAGGTCACTGAAAAGCTGCCTGAGGGAAACTGGGACACTTCACAGCAGGCCTTTGGAGAAAAAAATCACTTAACCTGGAACATATCAATGCAAAGGGATGTGTCAACCCTGGAATCATAACCCACCTTAGAGTCATAGCCTGTTCTAATTTTCTGTATACAGGGAACCTTCATTTTTGAGCCTTTCAAATTGTTTCTAAGTACTTGAGCAGCACCAAAGTGTTGCAAAAAAATCCCTAACAACTCCCTATCAGAGTATAAATGTACCAGTCTTGTCAGAGAGGAATTAGTCTAAAATTTTAAACAGCTAATGCAAGAAAGGCTAAAAATTCCAGTAATCACCAGACAGATACAGTAGTGACAACAATATTGCAGGTTTTAGTTTTCTTCTGTGACTTTATATAATTGTAGAAAAAGTGTGTCTGTGGGTGTCCTCTTGGCTTAAAGAACTGTTTATCTTTGAGTCTAGAATTATTAAAAATATACCTAACTGGTCCAGGCCAGTGAGTGCATTGTGTTAAGTAGGTTAGTGCTGTTATGTAGCTGTGAAACTGTTACACAGCTTTCTTTTTACAGTGTTTATGAAGTTAATTTAATTTCAGAAGTAGTATTCACATTATTTGGGGCATTTTTAAGAAAAACTTAGTTGAAATATTAGCCATGAAGAGTAACAACATTTAAATTTACTATGGCCATTTACAGTCATTAGAAGGTCAATTTTGTACATGACAGTGAACAGAGGGTATTATTTTTGTCACCAGCTGTCCTCAAATATAAATGTTCCATAATGTTCTTGATTTTAAGTTGGAAATGTGGAAAGTGATCATCTATTGAAGTAATGGTAAAATGAGTTTAAAAATTAACACAGAAAAAACAATCTACTTACGGGTTATCCAGGAGTAATACAATGGGGTTTAGTTCTTTCTTTGGTCTGTAATAAGCTCTGAGTGGAACAATAAAGTTATACAGGCCATTTCCAGCAGTTTCTGCTGCAACTATAATCAGTTTATTCTTGAATCCATAGGCTTTGGCATCTTCATAGTAGTTATGTTGGCATCCCTAAAATCAAAATAAGAAATAGGTTCAGTGGATATGAATATTGTATCAGATGACCTGATATAGACATGGTTAGACAAACACTCAGTGATGAAAAAAGGTGGAGAAACGATATTTCAGCTCAGCAGGTGCTGAGCAAACCTCATCTCTAAGCAGAAATAAGAATTTCTCTCTGTTCAGAGGCAAGAGACAAATGAGAATGCAGTGTTAGAACCAGTAACAGAAACTCCATTTACCTTATCCAGTCTTAGACAACAAAAGGGTACTTTTTCATGCAGAAGATGACAAAATGTGGGAGAACTTCCAATATATGGAGAGTAAGGAGGATAGCCTTTGGCATACCTGGAATAGAACAAACATTTTTCAGTAGAGCAAATTACCGAAGCACACCTGACTCTGTATCTATTTTATGGGATGTTTATATATATCTCTAAGTTTTGCAGAGTCAAGTACATGAAATGAACTATGTTTAGTAAAGGTCAAAGGAATATATTTTCTTGTTATGATGAATTCAACACAACTTAATGAAAGCTGTCATGCTTTTGTGGACCAAAGGAATTTTGCTTGGGTTTCTTAAATAAGGCTGATGTATCATTGTGTGCTCTCCTAGCGTTTTGGACTGGAAACTTCAAAGGAAGTTAAAAAAGGGGAAAAAAATAGAAATAACTGTACTTCTGCTCTTCCTTCTCCAATGTTACTTTCAAACACTTACCAAAAATGAGTGAAGTCATTACCTTTTTGCTTTATTAACATACTTTCAAAATGGGTGAAATAAATTGTAAATAGTAAATCCTCTTGCAGATAAGAGGAAATTTCTACTTTGCCTTAGTTTTTTGCAAGAGGTCTTTTAAATCCCTGTGTTTCAGTCAGCAGATTTAAGATGACTTTTTCTATTAGTTTTTTTCATTGGAGCTTTATAATCTTCCTTGGGGCTGCTCATGTTTGCTACTACTGGAGATGGGAAACTCTGCTAGGTGAGCCTCTGGCTTAATTGTGTGTTTCAGTTTTAACATCCCTGACAGCAATCCCAATAAACATAATTGCTTATCTGCATGGCAGTTACAGAATTCAACCTTCTGGGTTTATCTGAGTAATGCATCATTACTTTCAGTACCACGTTAATGAGTATTTTAAATTAGATGTGATAATTTTGTCTCATACTGGTTTTTTTGTCATTTCTACATTTTGAAGCCCAACACCTCACCCTAGCTAGTGTTCAACAAGCCTGTTGGATGATCTCATTATCAGTGCATTCTCATGACAGGAGCACTTCTCTGTTTACAATTTAGTTGAGTGCTGACTTAGTAACTATAAAATGTAAGAACATAATGAAAAAATTGCAATACACAACTAGAGCTTTTATAACTGCAGACAGAAAATCTCCAGCAAATGGAAGAGTTAACCTGTTGGGGTTTTCTTTATGTCAAAACAGGCTTGTGGCATTCTGCTAACAGAAAACAGCATTTCATAAAAGGGAATAATTCCATAATTGGGCTTTATGAGTCTTGCTTCCTGCAACTTCTCAGATTGACCTGCATGTCAAAAAAAAAATTACAGATGCTTTTCACATAATATTGGCTTTTCAAATGACATTTAATATACATACTCTAAGCCTGCAGAGACTTCATCATCTGACGGGGTGGTTTCATCTTCTGACTGGTCACTGAGCAGGTCACAGGTGTGAAGGGAGGCTGAGTCTGCCACCTCCAGCACGGGGGCGATGCTGGGCCGCCTGTCCCTGCCCGTGTCGGGCGGCAGAGCCAGCGTGGCACCGCTGGCAGAGCGGCACCCCGTGTCCTGCAGATCGATGGCCACCGTCCCTGGGGCAGCAGGAGAACAGGGGCTCAGTATGGGTGTCAGAACACTCCAATGAGATTCCCGCATTTAGTGGGGATTACCTGACTGCACTGCCAAAGACTGAAAGCAATACTATAGTGATTGTGTTTATTACACTGAAGTATAACAAATATTCAAACTATACTCTAGGAAAGTAGCACTTTTTCTAAGCATTAATATATATCTTCTTGTTAACTACCTTCTAAAAATCATACCTTATGTAAGAATCTATACTATATCCATGAACAATCTGTAGATTTTACTGAAGGTATCTTTTTAGTTAAAGGACCTTATGAAAACTTATTACAAATGCCTAGTTATAAATGCCAAAGAAGTACTTGTGTACTTTTACCAATTGTTTTGCTTTGCAAACACTTTATTATTACGTTTTTTATACAACAGCCTTAAGCAGTTTAATGCTATATTGTCAAGTAAAAGCTATCCAAATTCCATTTGTTGTTTTGTGTCATTGTGGAGTTTTTAAATACGAGGGCAAGTGTTTAATATTTTTATATTTTTTTCTTTCTTTACATTATAATTTCTTAAAATTTTAGGAACACACTTTAAAAAGTACTAATGTTCTATTCATTGAGTATGTTGTAAGGGTTGTTTAGTTTTACTTACCCATGCTGGCTATTATACTGTGTACTGGTAACCTAGAAGCTCCATGGTAAGATAATTTGGATTCATGGTTTTTTCTATGCTTTTCTTGCTTCTTAAAAGCAGAATTCTCTTCTTTGGTGATATTTATATAAAAGCATATATCTGTAGAACTCATGATATATCGAGGACCTGGATTCAGCAAAATGTTTTTGTTATCTTCCTTTCTAACACCAATCAGACAGACTCCAAACCTTAATTAGAAAAGGAAAGGCATGGTTCATTTTGCACAGTCCTGCATATACCAGAATTTCCATTGTCAAAAATGAACCTCGGGTATATTTTTATATTTTGCACATTATGAACATTTGAAGATTTTTGGATGGACAGGTATGTTTGAAAAATGTTGTCTGCTAAACAGGCCACTTCTGATCAAGCAGTTTTTATGGGCTCATGAATTCCTATGCAGTTGAATTGAGTGGTTTTCTTAATCCTAATAATATTCTTCTAATGTTGTTCTAGTTGATTTTTTTTCCTATCAGATGAATAGTCCCTTCTGGGAAAATATTAGTAGAAAAATGGATATGTAATATGAAAAAGTATTAATCATGTTAAATTGTTCCATTATTCATAAGTAATGGAAACCATTTTCATAATTCATTCTTGCAATTCACTCCTAGAAATGTATTTTATAGTAATAGAAAATAAGGAATTACAGCAAAAAACCCTAATCCTTCTCTCATTCATTAAGCACAAGAATAAACTCAGAATTCAGGGTTGGATAGATGTTCATTTTGTTAAATATATACAAACATACACACTTTGTGTTTATTTCATATGTTCACCTCATAGAGCAGCATCAAATAACTGATGCATCATCTGGAACTTAAAGAAGATATGTTATCATCTAACAGAACAAAATATGGGTTTACTTTTGAACAATCACCATAATGTACCTTTAAATTGAACATTTCGCATGAAATTATTATGCCACAAAGGAAGCCAAATTTCCAGCTGAGTCCTAATATAATAAAACCCCCACACCATCCCACCCATTCTTTTCTAGACTGTTTTGGACATGGAAAAGGACTGGTGTTCTTGTAAAGCCTCTCTAGGGTACATTTTTTTCTAATTGTCCAGCTTATCCTATATATCCTTTATATTCTACTCTCTCAGACTGAGAAGACCGTACAGAATGAGCATGAGTTTTTACCTGACCAGCTGTAAGTTACAGAAATATATTCCTGTTAGTGGCCAGATATTTGAACTCAGAAACAGAGTAATGTGCCTTTGATTGCAGGGCTATGTTGAAGACACAACAAGTAATTATTTGTTTGAGCTTTTAACTGTTTATAGAAAAATAAACATACTTTTTATGTGCATGGAAGGAAGCATATGTGAAGCTCTTCCCCTCATACTCAGCAAAAAATGTACTTTCTTCCAGGTTGATATGATACACTTCATTACCAGAGCATCTGCCATACATTTTCTGCCATTGTTCTGGTGACTGCTGACACTCCCTGAAACATGCAGAGAGAAACAGAATAAATTTAAAACTTAATGTAAAATTCTTAATAATCAGAACAGTATTTCATGGCAATAGAAACTACACATGTCTACTAGAAAGGTCCCATAGGCTGATTTGAAAGAAATATTTGAGATCAAAGCTTGGTAATACTCTAAGTACAGAGATTATTTTAATGAATTAAAGAGCATTTGCTGCTAAGTAGTAGGCAGATAAGATTATGTACTTTAATATCAGGAGAGAGATGACTAAATTACTTTAAATTCACACCATAATAAGTACATTCATTGCAATTTAAAGGTAAAACCACCAGCATGTTCACTCTATTAATGAAGACAGTTTCTTCAGATGCTTTGTGGCAGACTGTCTAGTTCCTGTTTGAAGCAGGTAAAGAATCGTTAATAATAACTTCCACAGGAAAGAGTCATTTGTCTTTGTTCACTTTATCTGTAAGAAAGGTTTTTCTGCATTTGCTTGTCAGTTATCTTTACGTTATAGGCATTTTTAGTTACTGTGTCTTGTATACTGTTACAAGTGTGTATCTTCTTTTCTCTAGTGCAAGAGAATAATCATTCTTTACTCTATACAGCTAATGTTCTTTATCCAAATGGACCATTCAGTGGAAACGTTCCAAACCTCAGCTAACAACAAAACTTGTAGCCCTGGGGCTTCTGTGAACTTTTTGATTAAGTTTCAAGTGGAAAAAAGGGTTCTGCCTGCATGAATTTTACTGGATATAATGGATATAAGAGAGACATACATAAGTGCAGAGAGGTCAAAACTGACAAACGTGTTTTGCCAGTTGGAGTGAAGAT
>VWZD01010893.1:443573-506791 GCA_013396695.1 Sakesphorus luctuosus | reverse complement strand
TGTTTTCTCCATTATCTGACAATTAAGTGTTTAATTCCATGAAAATGTAAGTCACTCTGGTTAAGATCATAGCAATACTAAAGTAAGTAACAAATGTTAACAACACAGAGTTTGAGAGTGGTCACATTTTCCCTTAATGAATGACTTTTCACCAGGGAAATGACAAAAAGCAAAAAAATGTTCTTGTCACTTTCTTGATAATCTCCTCTGGTTACATGGACCTAAAACACTGTAAAAAGAAGAGCCATTCCTTGTGGAATGGAAAGGTACAGGTAGTCATTTGGTTTTCTGTGATACAACTTGAACAAACATTCCAATCCCTCTACTGAAGTGACTAAACTTGTAAGTCAACAGATATGGGGCTTCTGTGAATGGAAAACTGAACTAATTAATAAGAAAATCCTCCCAAGGACCTTAAATAGACTTTAGAAAGATTACCCAAGGTTGGAAGCAGTTGATTCGTTGAAGTATCCTCATAATCCAAGTCTATTACTTTTATATAAGGAAGTCAGTACTGACAGGGTTTAAAACTGAAGCCCTACACGAAGTTTAATGCAGGTGCTAGTAGTAACCAGGATAATAAAAGAATGATCAAACAGGAACCAATGTAAAGGAAAGCAGTTCACTGTTAACACCAGAAGTCTATTTAACAAATGTTCTTTAGATCTTTTGGATCTAATTTAGTATTAAGTTTGGCTAGAATTACATCAGTAGTAGCTTTTTGCAGTTATTTGTAGTCTAAATAATCTATTTTCACTTAATCTTTTTACTTGTACTTAGCCAAATAGAAATGCTCATCTGACTTCATCTTTCATACACATAAATAAAGGTAATTTAACCTGTTTTAACAATTAGCAGTTAACTATTGTTCAACAACAAAAAACATCTAGAAAAGACCACAGCTCCCTCCCTCTCCCAAATTATACATTAGTCCAATCCAAAGCAGTTTTATGTCTGCAGTACAATGATAACCTGCCATTATTTTGGAGCCTGTCTGAGAATAAATGCTCTCAACAGTGCTGACTAAAGGAGAACAATTATAACTATGCATTTTCAGGTTTTCAGTATTTCTATATAAATAAAGATGAGCTTGTATGTTTCTATATTCTTACAGAAGGATTCAAAGTAATGCCACAACTACTTGCGCAAAAACTTTTTTTTGCTCCTGGTTCATAATGACTAGAATAGATATCAGTTACTTTGGTAACGCTGATTACACCAATTATTTCTGATTGCAAAATAAATATTTAGCACTTTTAAATTCTATGATAGTTACTTTGCTTCATAGTTGGGAATCTGTCCCTTTCATATGTCTGGTTTTGTGCTGATGGAGAATTCTCTGATGGCTGTTAGGAACACTGCTCTTCTTTTATGTGCATGTAATATGAAATAACTAAAAAAGGTTCTGTATTCTGTGAATGTCAGATAATGAAAGGTAGGCAAAAGAAGAATTTATTTCACCACAGTGCTCAGGAGGTATGGAAACAGTATTTTGTCATCTTCTTATTAAGAGACCTTAGTACAGGCAGTGCCATTAAAATATTGGTAGTTGTTGCTCTTGGTAGAAAAAGTTCTAGCAATAATTTCTGTTTTCACCAATTAGGGCACAGGGGAGTACTACAAATGCCATATAGAAGGTTTAAGAACTCCACTAGTGGGTCCATGGTTACTTGGAAAAAAGTCAGTATTTTTACTAGACTTGTATAGTGTATATGCAGCTATTCCATCAATTATGAATATCTTAGCATTCCAAGAGTATAGGATATCAGAGATATATCAGATGTGGTAACGTTATTTTAGTAAATACAGAGAAGTACTACTGGGACTATGCAGTCTGTAGAGACACCATAATTCTGTACTACACCTTCTAGCAGTGTGGTTATGTTAAAAACCATGTGTATTTGGTTGCTTCTTAATGTACAGGCACCGAATAATAATATATGTTATCAGTTTGAACTCAATGAAACAGACCTTCAAACTAACTTATTGAAATAGATATTCTTGGGTCTTGGTGGGGTTCTTAAGTAGAACTTTGTGATAGATCCACAGTTCAGTCTACTAAACTGGAAATACAATTTTTCATGTGTTATATTGTAGAAGTTGCAGAACAGCACGCAACAAACTTAAATATTGGGGGTTGTTCTCTTTGCTATTATAATGTCTTGAGGAAAACATCTTGCTGCTCTTATTGTGCAGAAAGTTCCTTTTTCTTTTTTAAAATTGCAGTTGTCTGGGAATTTGGGGTAAGCTGTTTTCCAAAGAATGTCAGCTATGACTTTTACAAGGTATTTGGGGGTTTATGGTAGGAGTATATACTTACTGTCCCCTAGATGTATGGACCAGCAGTGTGATTAATGTAGAAGTAGCAGGGCATATACAATTTAGAGCTAGCATAGCATATTTAAATTCCTCTTCACACACAACATGATCTGTAGGAAAAGAGAAGATGTAAATTGTTTCACAAAAATACTTTCAGTTGAACAGATCTATCACTTTCTTGTCTAGGAAAACAGTGAGGATGGATCCATTAAAATTTGCTTCAAGATCTTCATCTTCGACTTGAACCTTGGAAATGAGCTGTGTATGATTTGCCCCATTTATGCTCTCACATTGCCTGCATGGAGTTAGGTTTGCATCCAGGTCATGCTGTCTGTCCTGGACTGACACACAGAGGGGATGCAGTGGCTCTGTGAACCCAACTTCCCCTTTCCTGTTGTACTAGTTGTAGGAGTAAGCCACAAAGCATAGTCTGGTTTGCATCTTTTGCACCTTCTTCACTTAAACTTCCAAATCTTCTGTACATGCTTTTGGTATCATATAAATCACCGTTCAACTTGAATGGCCAGTGTTTTAAATTCAGATCACAGTTAAATCCTTTCAAGTGCTTGGTGATGGAATGAAAAGGACATAGAAATTATTCTTCAATGTCATTCACATGTACCTGTGACAGTACTGAAATGACTGTAAGAAGGGACAAGCACAAAACCTGTAATGTAAACTTCTTGTCAATTAGAAACTTAAAGGTTTTGGAAAGTCATGAAGGCATTTATTGCATGCTAAGTCAATTTTTCCTCTAAATTTAGTGTTTTCTTTCAATGGGCACAGAATTTGCTTCTGATTATAGAGAGACTATTACAAGTAGTACAGCTGATGATCAAAACATAAGCCATATGAAAACTGAGTTAAAGTAGGCAAATAACCTCCCCACCTAGATCTGAGCTGTCTACAATATGGCTGCTTCCAGTCTCACTAATGTTTCATTGTAATTCTTGCAACCACCTTGCCTTTCTAATCTATTTTCTAGACAGAATATATTGTATAGCTATAAGCATGCCACTTACTGAAAATAAAAGTGAAGGTATACTTTGTGTGCCTTCTTTGCTCCCTATCTTTTTGAAATATCAAGAGGATTTTCAGTAACAGAATCATTGACTTCTGAAAGGAGAAATTAATTCTCTCATTTTCTGAAGATCAAGGGCTATTTAAATGTCATAGGGAAAGGATGAATTTAGTTATATAAAGACACTGTCAAATATAGAACGAAATAAGATTTTTCCTCCTGTAAATATATTTCAGCTATAGCAATTAAATATTTCCTGCAGAAAATATTTCAGATAGAAATACGGTCTTCTAGTTGACCATATGCCATTAATAAATCTATTTGAATTTCAAACCAATGATTTTGAGAGAGTAGAGCATAATCTAGTGGTTGGATGGAATATCTGCATTCCATTACCATTAGTCAGATGGCAAATATTTATGAAAGTGAATAACAGCTTCCTGATATTGAAGGAGTGATAATTCTACATATTTTTTAATTTGTATAGGATTTTTGCTAAATAACTTCCCCTTATTTTTGTTTGGAATTTTTTTTTATATTAAAGCTAATAATTTTGAAAATACAAGCAAGAAAATGCACAAGAAAGTTATTTCATTATCTGTTATTTCCCATCTTTTACTTGAACCAAATTGTACATGCTGACTTAATTTATATAGCTAAAAATCAATAAATAATGGATGCACAATGTGAATGAAAAGTATAACTTGGACTTAAATCCTCTATATATTCTATATTCTCTAACATATGTGGTGGTCTTTTTGGACAGATTTCATGTAATGTATTATGTTAACAAAGAATAGAGCACACAGCAAACAGAGACTGCTGTCCTACAACAGCCACCCTAAACTCAGACATGTAGAAGATCCACTTTGTGCTGCCAAGGAGTTTTCCATTGGGAACCATGGAGCTGGGACTCGTAGGGCTATTTCTGCACCTGGTGTAGGCTTTAACCTTGACTTAGCTAATTATGTCCTTCATGACTTGTTATGTGCCTGTAAAATATGTATATGAAAATAGCACCTTACTGATTTCAGGAGTGTTTTGACACTTTTGAGTTCCCAGAGGTACTTTGACAACACCAGGTGAAAGCTGCTCCTGCGATTGAATGGGCACTACTAGAAATACTGCAGCCATTTGAAACCTGAGGAGAGGTACTGTGGGTTTCTCCTCTTGGCTGCAGTGAAGTTCTTGTACAAGCCCCCAACCAGGCAAACTTTGCTTACTTCTCCAATTAACTGACAGATTATGGACTACCTATGGTGTTACGCTGTTTTATATGTATGTTCAGGACTCTTACTGTGGAACTGTGGTGAGGATTATTCAGAACTTTTTCTGCTGCTTTGTCTTCTAAAGTGAGTGGGGAGGAAACTGGGTGACAGCTTTCCCACTCCTCAGGTCTGGGACATCAGTCAGGTCCTCCAACAGCACCTGCTGGAATCAGCAAATTGCTCATTTATTGTGACAAGTGAAGCAGCCAAGGAAAACTGCTGTTTATCTTGGAGTGAGTATCAAATATGTCAGATCCGTTTAGCAAAAAGAAATATTTTGATATTTATACTAATGAAATATTCCATTTAGAATTTCCAGAAGCTGTAGTTTCTGTTGAAAACATATTTTGACAGAAATTTTGTTGCTAAGTCTGTCTCAAATAAATGTAGTAATGCAGTGTGGTGAGTTATGGTTCTGTAATGCTATTGACCATAAAACAGGCTCAAAATACTGATTTATGACTGCAGCAGTAGCCATGTGGTAAGCATGTCCTAGACCTGGCACAATTATTCTGAGAAACCTTACTTTTGTCAATTTGATAAGTTAACATGACCACTACCAGACCAGTTACAGAAAAATGTCCATCCATTACCTGGAGACTATTTTTATCTGTAATTGGATAGATTAATCATCAGATGAATTCAATATCCATTTGGGTGAATCTGGACTATGTTTCTTTCAAATAAACTACTAAGGGTTTAACGTCAGAGTTCAACAATCTGTGCTAATTCATTGGTGCATTTTGAATAAATAGAGAATGTCAAAATGTATCTCCATTTCCTGGAATTGTAATTGCACATAATTTCCAAATATCCAGGTTAAAGGTAATTAATTTATTTTCTAGCATACATATATACATATACATATATATATAAGAGGTTTATGTTCAACTCAGAAAATATGCAAGTTAGTCCAGTCTCTGAATTGCATATATTGCTCTGCAGAGGACAATCTTCATTTCCTACTTGTGCTGAAATGCAAGATCAGACTGCAAGAAGGATACATGGCCTTTTACAGCCCTGTGTGTTTGAAGGAAAAGTAGGAAGATTAAGACAACCATGTGTTACTGGCAGCAAAGGAAAACGCACTATTACTGAAAGAAAACTTGGGCATGTCAAGGCATTTGTATATTGGAAATTACTAAGGAGAAATCAAAGAATTACAGCTTAAGAGATAAGACAGTGTTTCCTTGCCCACCTGATAACTGTCACGTTAGAGTGACTGGTATTTGGAGTGTTCATACCTTAGACTCGCAAAGAGGTTTGCTGGGGCAAACACTTATGCCACTGTATTAATAGAAGCATAAGTTATCATTTTAAACCAAGTAGTTAAAGTCCACTGTAAAAATAACAGAAGGCACAGAATGCAAGGATATGTGTTCAGCGTCAGGTGAGAAGCTGGGAAACCTGCCTTTCTGAGAGGCTACGTGACCCTGGCCAGAGTAGCCCCATTCTCTTGACTTGATGACAAGAGTAAGTTCTCGTGTTCTCATGGAAGACAGGATGGATGTGTAAGTCTGCTTGTCTACTAGGTGTGAATAAATTATAACAATTATTTGCCCGTATGCTGTTTCTGATGCCAAGGGCAGCAAATCTCCAGGATGCTATTCTTTGGGAAACTGCAGTCAGGATCTAAATGTCAGAACTGTCTCATGCAAGCTAGGACTGGTCAGCTTAATATAAGCTACTGAGAAACTGGGCTTCCAGTGTTTTATAAATTTTCAATGCAGTTAAAAGTTAGACTTTAGTTAGGAGGACTTTCTGGAACTATTTGGTTGTATTTTATCTAAATTCAGAAACTTTATTTTTGACAGTTACAGCCTCTAAAACTGTGTGTAAGGAAGAAAAAAAAATAATAAGAAATCCTATTACTGAATATTTCAGGTCCATAAAAATGCACAATATTATTTTGGGAAACCTCCAGAAGAAAGAAGTCATTTTTTTAAAGGAATATTAAATTTAAAAGAAGCTTTTGCGTTAAGGTAGTAAAAAAGCAGTCTTGAATCCTAATAGGAAAAGCGCTTAGAAAAATGTTCTGAATGGTTATGACAAATTTTATTTGTAAGCACTCTGGACAGGTCTATCATCTGCAGCCTCACTGGATACATATTTCAGAATGAAGAACAGTTGGACCAGATTAATAAGCAAAGGAGAGTCCTCTTAGGAAAATGTATGCAAATAAATGTTATTCTCATGGCTCTGTAAGTGGCCTAACCACTTGCAGCAGGTAAGCATCTAGTTCAGTTGAAGGAAATATTACCAAAAGAGGTTTGGGGGTGTGTGATGTTTTTGTTTGTTTCTTTCTTTCTTTAAATGTGGTCCAAATTCTCTATCTGAGACTTAGAACAGATAGGAAAAATTACCTCTATTTGCAAGTCTGGTTATATGTAAGTTCCTACAGAGACAAGCCATTACAAATAATGAAACTCTCTTAAAAACACAATTTGGAACAACAAATTAACACAGTTACTGATAAAGAAAAGTGGCCATGGGTAGGGAGAAGAGATTATGTTTGTGTTGTGAGGTTTTAAAGGAGAGATGAAAAAGCACCATCACTCTTGGCACAGCATGAGCTTTATTCCCTGCTGTGCCATCTCATAGTTTGAGATTACACTTTTATAACTTTAGAACTGCTATTGATGCTTTTTTTTTCCTTCTTTCTAACCTAGTGGTAAATTCAGTAGCTTTTAAAATTACAGCTTAACTGTTGCTCTGGAACTGTTCTGCATTGGAATTTACTTTTTCATCACATTCTGGTATGATGGAGGAGACTAATACTTATCCACAGAGTTGTTTTGTTTTTTTGCATGAATCAGCAATCTTTTCTTCCTTAGAATATCTTTCAAGAAAATTGAATTTTCAAAATTAAAGTTGAAAAGGAAAACTTTTCTTCCACTTCAGAGAGATGTTTTTCCAAAATCAGTTCACTGTAAAAGTATTTGTGTTTTTGCACATAAGCATATTTATGTCTGTATGTACAAAAGTATCTGTATATAGATACTGTTCTAATATAGACAGAGAAAGAGAGACCTACTCAGGTACTGCAGAGAAAGTTTGTCAAATTAAAGCTGGTAATCTCTTTTTATATGAGTGATGTTTTTTCAGTTTCTTAGCATCATTTTGCATTTTATGCCATAGTATCAAGGGCATACATTTTACTTGGATATAGAATTAAATTACATGTCTCTTTCCAAAATCTTTGCAAGTAATTAAAATAATGTTTTCTATAGCACTTAGAAGAAAATAGTTCAATGAGAAAAGTTTCCCCCCCAGTTTTTTGTTGGACTAAAGCTGGCCTTTTCTGAGTAGATCTTCTGATACATCCTTTAGTAACAGTGTGTATTTTTAGATAGAAGTGATTTATAAGCATGGATATAGTAAACTGGAGACCTACCTGGATCTATAATTAAGGAGTCGCAATGTGTTATACATCAAATAATTATACTCTCCATATTATGCAACATAAGACTAATAATCTTTAAAAGTGCTTAGAACTAAGTGTTTAATGTAAAGCATTAAATTTTAACATTGCTAGGATATATGCAGTTATTTTACAACAGTGCACTTTTAATCAGCCTCTAACCAGTAAATATGCCCAGGAATTCTCACTTTGCTTGTGTGTTCATGAAACAAACTGCCAATTATTAACAAGTGCTTCAAATTACCTTAATCTTACACTTACCTGCAAACTTGATGTGGAATTTATTCTCAGGTTTCAGTATCTGCACATACAAAGGACAGTTTGGAGCAAAGTCTTTAACTGCCCATGCTCTTAAAATGGTTTGATGATCCTAGAATAAAGAGTATGAGGTGATGACAATGAAACACAAATAATCCTGCCACATTAGAAAAAGAATCTATTATCAGACTGACTCCACTGAAGAAAACTCATCTTAACACTGTATAATACCAGCTGTTGTGGATATTTATGTACATGTTCTATAAGTAATATTATATATTATGTGTATTACATAAATGCATATACACATACATAAACTATTCAGTAATTCTTCAGACATGGAGAAGGCTGAGGCATGCTCAGGCAGGAGGAGAATCACCAGCAGTGGATGATCTTGACAGGGATTTGCTTCAGAGAACTCAACCCATATGATCCCACAGGGTCAGATGGTACAGAGACAACAGCACAATTTTCTTGTACAGTTTCTTATCTTTGACAGGTTGTGGAGACTAGGGAAGTTCTCCAACACCACCAGAAAAACCTTTGTTCTCTCCTCTATGTGCAGATATTACAGGCTGGAAGAGTGCAAAACTATAAGGATGAAATGTGGGTTGGATGACTAGAGTCTTAGGGCATGAACTCTACCCAAAGACATGGGCAAATGGAGTGTCCCAGGGATCTGTACTGGAATCTGTTCTGCTAAACATCTTTATCCATGACCTGGAGGAGGAGAAAGAGTGCATGCTCAGCAGATTTGCAAACAGTACCAAACTGGAAGGAACAGTCAAAGCCCTTGAGAGCGGAACTGTCATTCTGATGGACCAAGACAAGGTGGAGGAATGGGGGGACAGGAACCTCATGGAATTCCACGCGAGCACAAGCACAGTCCTGTTGCTGGGACTGAGTAACCACCTGCACTGGCACAGGCTGGGGCTGACTGGCAGCAGCAGCTCTGCTAGCAAAGACCTGCAGGTCCCTGCAGAAAGTGAGCTGAGCATGGGCTGGCAGCATCCTGGGCTGTTTGAACAGAAGCACAGCGAGTTGGTAGAGAGCAGTGATTAAACCTCCCTACTCAGCACGTTAGATTGATTCAACACATTGCATCCAGTTCGCAGGCCCTTAATACAGCAGTATAAGCTGGATTGAGTTCAACAGAGAATCACCAAGGCAGGGGCAGAAGCAGAGGCCCTGTGAGGGAAGGGAGCCTATTCAGCCTGCAAAGACATGGCTTCAGGGGGACCAAACAGCAACCTCAGTTGTCTGTGGGATGGTTACTGGGCACATGGAGCCAGGCTCTGCACAATGATGCATGGCTGGAAGAGAAGCCACAGTGGAAAGAAGACAACAGCTGGAAGACAAGACACAATGGCTGTAAGCTGAAAAGAAAGATTCAGGGTGGATATAAGGAAAACCCTATTCCCATGAATACAGACAATGCAGTTCCTGCTATGCTATCTGCTCCCTTGGAGACTTCCACATGAATCTAAATAAAGCCCTGAGCAAAATGGTCTGCATTCGTAAGTGACTGACAGACTAGAGACCTCCTCATCTTCCTTCTAACCTTTGTTATCCTATGATCCTAGTATAATATATTCTATTTGTTAGAATGCAGAATAAAAAGCTTTTTCTAGAAGTCTTGCACAAATAAGGTACATTGACCCTCTCCTATCTTTCTCCAAGGGTTAAGGATTGTGTCATTCGGAATGGGGCAGCATTTGGATGTGAAAGAATTATGTGAAAACTTAGATGGCAGTGATGAGTCATGTCTAATTAATCAAGAATAATGTAACAAAGATGTCTGTCCAGAGAGACTCAAAAGTGAAAAAACATACATGAGGGCATAAGAGTTTGAAATTGTGGATGACTCTAAAAATGTTAGCTTAATTAAAAGCAGATCTACATTTTGTGCAACTAAAACATTTGCTCAACATTCGTCAAAACTTTACCAGCTCCTAACCAAAGATTCCAAGAGATTTCTCAGTCTGGTATTTTTTGTCTTTATTACCACATGACAAGAATGAACACTGCTATCCCAGAAAGTGATCTATGTGATAATACATTCATATTTTGATTTTGCTGCAAGAAGACTAATTTCAGTGTATCAGCCAGCAGTTTTTATTTATTTGAAAGGCAAAAAGGAATATTTGAGACCTGCATCTAGGAAGAAATACTTGGATTGAAACGCCTTGCCAAGTCATGAAATTGGTGGTATTAAAATACAAAGAATGATTCATTATGTTTGCAGTATCAGCAATAAGAAAAGCTTTCAGACTCATGAACACAAGGGAAAATCTCTGCCTGGAACAGGGTATAACTGACATTTTCAAACCATAATATTTTAATATCAGTTGAGATGTTAGCAAGTACCTTTTCAACTAGAAATACTAGAAAGGAGTCATAAGAGGAAGACCTTTTGAGAATGGCAAAATACATTATTTCACATTTTTCTTATTAACAGTTTCATAGATGTAGGATTGCTGTGCCCATTTGGGAGAGTCCAGAACTTGAATGTAACCTGCCGCAGGTTTTCCTTGTATGAAGTAACTTTTTTTTATTTTCCTTAGGATTTTTTTGTTGTTTGTTTTGGTTTGTTTGTAATTAGGATCGTTTGCTGGTTTGTCTCAAGGTGATGAAATGCCTACAAACCTCAGAAGTAGCAAATGGCTGGGTAACGTGATAGATGGCAGTCAGGCAGATAGATTATGGAGTAGTATGAGGTTGGGAGTGGATTAGGGTATAGATTCGAAAATCACATGTTGGTGAAGATGTTACTTAATCTTTTTATGCAAAAGAAAAACAGTCACTTGTAGTGATGGTGTGGCTTAATTGCACAGGGTTTACCATTACCAGTTTCCTCCCTTTCTTTCCAGAGTAATCATTCAAATCACACTGGCTTATAAAAGTGGTAAGCAAAGGCTGGTTTCTGTATGCTACATGCCTAGAAATATAATTCTTTCTGTGTTAGAGCTTTTCTTGGATTTTTTTAACTATTATTTTGTCTAAAAAGCCTGGTTTCATCAGAATGTGCAGTAATTGTTAAATATAAGAATGAAGATTGCTTTAGAAAATTATTCAAATTTTATTATAAACCCAAACAAACATAGACCCATAGAAGTGAGTAGCATAAAACTAAAAATATGAATCTCAACATCATTTTTTAATATGCAATTGTATAGAAAAGGGAAAGACTCTTTGAAATTAAAATCTCTTCATGATTATTGGGCACATTTCCCGTTTTAACACTCCGAAATATGCCTTGCTTTCCATTTGCTAACTTTTCTTTGAAGCAGTAGTCTATAAACATGTGATATATATAAAATGGATACTTAAATGCCCTATACAGCTGAATAAGATCAACTCAGTTATGTGCTATTAATCTAATAACTTGGCATTATTGCTTCTTTTTCTCTCTTTTCACTTGGTATATATGGGTGTTTGTGTACAAAAGCTGGTTATTTGGGTTTCCAAGGTTTTTTTGCCTACTTAGTCTCCCAAATTCCACTCTGAAGAAGCACTCTAGGAGAGAGAGACAAAAATACAGGTAGGTACTTCAAGCGATTTCTTAATTCAAGTCTCTTCATATAGTGTTGGTGATACCACTGATACAAATGGTGATTAATATAGAGGTGATATTTAAGTTTATATATGAAAAGCTATACGTTTTAAAGTGGGTGTAAGAGGAATTTAAATCATCAGAACACAAGAAAGTACTTTTAATATGTACTTTAAAATAGTTCTGTTAACCTTTTTCATGCCACACATAACTTGATACATTAGTATAGCCTCCTGTGTTTGCTTCTATATTGTGATGCTATTAAGGCAGTGGGGCGGTCCGTGGCGTAGTGGAGAGCACTCCGGTCTCCCATTCCCAAGGTCGCGAGTTCGAGTCTCAGTATGGACCGTCCCCCAGCAGTTAAAGCCTCCCTGCCATCCGATCCCATCAGATCTCGGATGCCAAGCAGGGTCAGCCTCGGTTAGTACCGGGTGCTGTAGATAGTCCTAAGGACTTCCCTGTCACTGTCCAAGGTTGCTCGGCTGAGGCAAATGAACCTTAGGAGTTAAAGGGTGGGGCCAGTTCTGCGCACGCTGTGCCTCACCTAAAAAATCCCCTGCGCAGGCTCGGAGGGCACATGTGGGGTGAGCCCTTCCCAAATCTTCGTTCGCGAAGATTGGCCATTATTAAGGCAGTGCAACTTAGATTCCCAGTACAGTAGTGTCACACAATTTGATTAGTGGAAAGGGGGGGAAAAAAGGTGCCAGCTTGAATTGGACCATCTTTATATTTTCAGAAAGCACCAGAACAAAGCTATCAGCTGTAGAAATGTTGTCATGAAAACTTATTGGCTAATGAAGTAGCAACCAATGAACAGCCAGTGGTATCCATGGCACATGAGCAGATCCTCTGCTTGACGACTGTAGCTGGGAAGAAAATACCCTCATGAACTTTGAAACATCACTTGAGTGACAGCTGTTCTGGTCAGGAATCTCCTCCTTTTATTTTGACAGCTGTCAGATGCAGAAGAGTATCCAAGACTCTCTTAAACACTTTGTCAGCTTCCCAATAACAGGATGGAAAATCAGTTGTAGTTATAAAGATAATGGGATGGCAACTGAACTTCCTTCAGCCCCGTGACAAACCTTGTGTACTACATGAATGAAGTTGTTAGTAATGACTGGAGCTGGAACAATGTAGGAAATCAAATCCACTTCATTTCAAAGCTCTAGGGGGCACTAAAATAAAACAAAATAAATAAAAAATTGTCCTGTTTTGTCCTTGCAGTTTAAATAATTGCATTCCCTGGGAAAAGGTAATCTGATAACAAAAACAGAAAACAAGACAGAGGTGACATCTTGTTTAAAAGTTTCGGATCACACCCTCAGAATATCACTGTTAGAGGTGAGATACTGCACCATTATGACAAGCCACCCAGCCCTCAAACACAGCAGTCTGTCCCAGAGGAAAGTGACAGGATCATGTCTTATGCTCCAGATGCAAAGATAAATGAGATTTGATAACAGTCTGTACTGGCAGCTGAAACGTGCCAGGGAGAATTTTGGTGTTTCCCAGGACACAGTCCCTGAGGTCAGGAAGGCTGTGGAGAGAGATGGAGCTGGCCATGACTCCAAAGCCAAAACTAGACAGTGCTGGCCAGAATGGATGGAAGCTCCATGAGCTCCATGGAGAGTCCCCTGTCTGCCCTACAGGACACTTCAGCAGAGCTGCAAATTGTCTTTGCTTTGCATAAATTCTGGAGCAGTTATGAGCAGAGATGAACAGTTTACCTGTTGGTGTAGCTGTCCTTAATGCTGCATAAACCTACCAAGTGCAGTGTAAATCACATGCTCTGCCTTTATGGGACTTCTCATTTTTAGCGATTATGCAACTGTCAAGTATGTGTTGTGAAAGGAGATGTTGTAGCCGATTTATTCTGAACTCATGGCTAATTTAGGCAAGAGAATTTGGCTTTTTTGATATTTTTCAGTCTCTCAGAAGTTCCCAGTATTTTCCCAGGTATTTGCAAGAACTCTTGCTTGTTCTATCCTCAAGTACATAGACTCCACTGTCCCTTGCAAACAGTATGTCTTGCCTTGCTTGACTACTCCAGGATTCCTTGCTGCCTGGCTCTCACTAGTGTATTTTCAGGAGTCTATTCCTATGAATCAAATGCAAAGCTCTTATCTCAGTAAATTTTAATGTTACAGTAGGAGCACAGATTTATTTCTCAGTGGCTTTCTGCAAGTGATGGGACCAGAACAGAATCTTTAGCTTTGAGTGAAAGATTCTTTTGCAGCATGCTGATAGTCTACAAAAAATAAATTATGTTTGATGAAATTTGTTCCTGAGGGCTCATCTGTCTAACAAGTAAACACCCTTTCTTCTTGCTAGCTGCAGCTTATGTTGCTTTTGTTGTTCTCCCTTCCCTTATACACCGTGTATGTAGGTATGAAAACAACTGATAGCAGATCAAGTCATTGTAACAAGTGATAGACAATATATTAAGAAATACTACGCATATTACTAGACTATTAAGAAATACTTGACATATAATGAAAAGCCCTCCTTTCCCATGTGTTAGAAAAATAATTACTACTTATAATGTAGCAGCAAAACAGAGATTGCTTAAAATGTAATTCAGTCTTGTTAGGCAGTTTTTTAAGCGTCTTTGGAAATATCCAGACTTATTCTGATATTCCTTTGGAGTTTGAGATTGAACCAAATAGAGACAAGCATGCAATAATTTATTGTGTAGCTCATGGTGAATAATTTAAGGTTATTTTCATAAATCCTTCCTCAGTGGACTTTTTTCCTTGGTATTTGTGATCAGTGATTAATTTCATTAGGTGGAAGGGATCTAGTTCATATTAAAATAGTTTTATTCTTTTGTCACAGATACACTGAATAGAGGTTTGTATTAGCAGTCTTGCTTTTCAGACAGTAACTTAACTGCAAATAGCTACAAGCATGGGTAAAAACATAGAAACTGATTTAAAGAGTCTTGCCATTTGCATTTTTAAAATTGGCCAATATGAAAAATGGTCAAGTACTCTCAGACATATTGGTTATTTGGTATTAGTCACAAATGAATTCATAAGTTGAATTCAGTCTTCCCTTTGTGGTGAACTTTCAATACCGACAAATTCTCAATTTATCTACAAGGCACCATGATAGTGGTTATATGCTGTTCTGCCATTGTTCCATAAAAAAAGAACTGATAAAAATTTACTTTATGTAGCATGAAAATTGTATTTGAAGTTCTCTAAGAATGAATTAATTTTTATTGTTTTTAAAAAAAAACAGTGTATCACTAAAATGTGCTGTAAAAGCATAACTTCTTTAGTAGGTAGATCATGTAACTTAGTATCAAAAAGAGCAGAAGTAGATATGTTTTGTGAAATGAGCCATTAAAATCAAGTTTCCTAAATTTGTGACATCCTGGCCTTATAGAATCCAGTAGAAATATTTTCATTATCTTATCTAAGACAAGAAGTTCATCTCACATGCAAAATCTATGTATAAATCAGCTAATTTAATGTTCTGTTCACAGACAGACTCCCTGAGAGGGGTTGGGGCAGTGACAGGGGAACGGGCACATTCAGCCCTGGTTGTTACTCCAGACTTACAGCTGCTGTCCTGTCCACCTCACAGCGGCTGCTCAGAATGAAACAAGCCTCAGCATCGTCCATCCTACAAAAGAGGAGACAAGCCTGTTACAGTCCAACAAGGTACTTATGTGGACTTGTGTTTCACACTTCACAGTCTTGCACAGAAAAACAGAACACAGAGAAGGTTCGGTCTCTCTGTTCTCATTTCTTTCCCTGGTGCCAGTAGAAGCTGTTCCGAAGTAATAAAAGCAAATTGGCCTCAAATACACTTAATTTGCATTATCTCCCATGAGTGTAAAAGGTGAATAAACAGCACCAGTCTGCCCAGTGTGTAAGGGTCTGATATGCACAAGTTACATGATAAGAATGAACAAGAAGGGGCAAGTAGCTTAATACAGACTTGTCTTGCCTAGTGATAGCAGCAAGTTGGGTAGATGTACCAGAATAACGTGTTTGGGATAAATAACAAATATTTCTGTGAATGTGTGCATTAAATGAACTATTTTCAGTTCATGGTGTCTTTGATTAGGAAGAAATCATGGGAGCTGTATGAGTAATTTCAGCTAAATATGGGAGCAGTATTGGGAAGACAGTCTTCACCAAAGTTGTAGGAAATTAGATCAGATTTTGATGAGAGCTAATGAGGTAACTGGCATAAAAGTATATATAGATGATTTCATAAGGAAATGAAACCCCATGTGAACATATTCACCTTTTTCCTCAATGTTTTTTGTAAATTCTTGAATCACTTCAGTCACTTATGACAAGGATAATAACCTGACACTAACATCTATGAATGTCATTAATTTAGACAACAGAAGCACTAATGACATCTGTGTTAAAAACATTAGAACCCAGAGTATGAGAGAAGTGTTATTAATGTTCTAACAACTAAAAAAGCTTTGTCAATTATACCATTTTTATGTGCCAGAAAACTGACTCTGAGACAAGAAAACCCACTAGTTCTGTTGCCTAGGGATGGCAGAAATTAAAGGGACTTTATATATAGAAGAGAAATTTGTGAATGGAAAAAGCATAAGCTAAAGGAAAGGAATGGACATGGTTCACTAAAGAAAGTGGAAGGAGAGAAAAATATTTGAGGTCATGACAATATGGGAGAAAGCTCAAGGGGAAATAAATCAAGCATGTTAGTGTTATTCACTGCCTAGTGCATGGAGAAAGAGCTGTTTTAATCAGTTATTGTTGTTGTTTTAGGGGCTAAAGTAGCTGTAAAGTTTCCAGTCACAATGATGAACAGTGTTGCAACTCATGAGAGAATTTATTCAATTTTTTTTGTTAAAGCTGTGCACATAAATACTGTTGAAAGAACACCAAGAATTTGCAAAGTCATGCCCTCAAAGGCAGGAAGAAAGAATGTAATTGTTGTGAACTCAAATTGTGTACTAGGGCATATAGAGAAAAATAAAGTATTTTAACTGACTATTCCCTACTTATGCAGTCGGCCAACTTCTGGTATTCCTTTACTTTTGGGTGTGTCCTCTAACATGTTATTTTCACATTAGATTTCACAAATGATACATGTATAAATTTTGATAATGAGACATTTCTTGATAATTTTGTTGTTGTTCATAACCATTACTTTATTTATTAGAAGAAGTTTTCCATGTGCCTTGTTATCTTCTCAGCACATTATGTTCTCATTAAAAAGAAATACAGCAAACATCTTGGGCACTGGGTTATATTTCATATTAAATGTTCTATTAAATTCCTACTATGCTGCTTCTCTCAGGAGAGGCTGAAAATTATTCTGTGACAGGTACATTCAATTACGTGTTCTGCAGGAAAAAGCACAGTTCCACAGCTGACTACCTCCAGGTTATTATAAATGAATATCAAGATTATATTTAGGGAACAGCCTAATTTTTCTTCTCCTAATGTGTAGAACAAATGTCAGCTAAATCCACACATGAATTCCTTCTTGAAATCAGCAAGAAAGAAAAAAAATCTAAAAGAAAATTTCTAATCCTGAAAAAAGCTTTATTGTCTTGTCAAATTTTAAACAGATGTAGAAGTAGCTGGGTTTTTTCAGTTACAGAAGTCTGAGAAGATAACACTGCTCATGACACTTCTCACAGATGAAATTCTTGGAGAGAACTCCCGTTGGGTAAAGAAGGTAGAATGACACAAATAGTCAGGTATTGGCTTAATTTTTTGATATCTACATTATAGAACATTGCATATAGGTTAACTTAGTTATTTGCTAAGAATCACCTTGCTCTCTCTGAAGAGTTTAAAGAGAGAATCTTTCTCCGTGAATTCCACTGTGAATTCCTTCACAGGCTCAATTGATTGAGCAATGGGGGAGGGGGAGGTGTGAGGAACTGTGTTTGACTGATGTGTTTTGATAAATGTCATTCACTATTAACAAGCAGAGAGCCTTTCTTAGAAGTGGTGGAAGTGTGTGGTAAGAGGAGGGCCCTGGAAGAAGAATATATGGAGGTATAGTAGAACAGTTGCTTAATATTACAGGGCTGAACTTAAGAAAAAAAAACTACAGTGGGTTCAAAACATGATAATTATTTATGTTTCCTTTTTTTCCCCTTCAGCTGGTCAGGAGAAATATTATTTTCTCAAGATATACAAATAAATTCTGTCATTAGTGTCATTTTGAAATATTCTAGTCTACTTTTTCAGAGGAAATCACAGGCATTCTCTTTGAATACCTTTAAAAAACAAGACACATAAGACAGTAAAAAAAAATCTGGGCAAATGAAAAAGCTTACTGATATTTGCTTCTTGAAACATTTCAAATATTAAGAAAAACTAATTATAGAAAAAAGTTTTGCTTCACTTTCTAAATACATGATTTCCTTCTAGGACAGCTTTTGTTGTTTGTTAAACTTATTTATCAAGTAATATGAGCGAAACAAAAGTAAAAAACCGTGGTCAGTGTTTGCCTACTTAGCTCTCAACAGGTCTTGATCCTTTAGTGCTGAGCCTTGCAGGTAGATAACTCTTTGGGACCACATTGGGATTTGTAACACCCTTCGGACCTGAGCATCCATCTCGGTAGGACACAAAATAACAACATAATAGTCCTGTCAAAAAAAAAAGGGGGGAGGGTAATAGTCACTTCTTATGTTACCATTTTTGATATTGGAGAATAAAGTCAGCAGTGATTTTGGATGTCAAAACAGTCACTGATAGTGAAGAGTTGATTTTCTCCCAATTTTTTTTTCCTTTACATTAATGGGCAAATCCAAACTTTGCTCCCTGTGTAACAGATAGTCCTTGTTAGGAGAAATGGGGTTGGTCTGAAGTATACAAGTGTGCACAGATAAAAGGAGAGGTAAATAGAACACGAGAGGAGAGACTGAATGCTTAGGATAGGCTTGTCATGGAAGTCTCCTTGGGACACACAGGCTTTTGGGGAAAGCCTAGTGTACTGGATGCAGTGCACCATCTGCATCCTTCAGCTTCCCAGCTCACAGAATCATTTAAGGTCACTGAACTCAACTTGATTTCAGCTGAGAAGGGACTGTATACAAGCTCTTTTAGTAGTATTGTGACTTTTCTTCTTTGACTTCGGTCTATCACAGAACCTGACTCATTCTTCAGGTTAGTTAACTAAATTTTGGATTTCAATTTGTTTGCAACTATAAAGAACTTGATTTCTTTGTGCATTTGTTTATGCCTCTTGCTAGCTAATTATTTTGGGGAATATTTTGGATTTGGGATTTGACAAATTGCTGCTTAGGCAATTGAGTATTGTATTTGTGTAATTTTTGCACTCATTAATGAAGCATGGTACACAGGTAACTTAGTAAAATGCATAGAGAAGGCTTAGTAAAAGAAATAGCCTGTAGCAAAGGTAATGATAATAAATCCAAATTGCTATCTCACATAAACAGGCTTTTAGATGTTCCAAACAAGTAATATGACAAGTTTGAATTAGCCAGGGAATATGTGTACACTAAGAAAATCTCTTCTGTGTAATTTCTTGAGATCTTTTTCCTCTTAAGAGCAAATATTTATTTCTAAATTTCCACAATTCCAAAAGGATTTAATCTTTAAAATCCTGTGCAATGAGCTCAAGAATGACTCTGCTTGAGCAGGGAAGCTGGACCAGATGACTCACTGTGATCCCTTCCAATCTTACCCATTCTGTGATTCTGTGATTCCAAACACTGGCAAAAAGCAAAGCAAAATGTGAAAACCAAAAGATGCTCTGACTTCTGAGGATTTTTGGATCCAGTCCCAAAACAATGGAAAAAAATAATTTGAGTAGATTTCATTTATTTTCTATTTTGGGCTAGAATCTAAGGAATTTGCCTGGAAATACCTGTTTCTAAAAGGACTGGAGTAATTCAACAAGACAGTAATTCTATCTATTCAGTCTATTTTCCTCAATTTAAAATGCTGTATCTCAGCTTCTTATTGCAGTTAGAGATGCCCAATTCAGCTAGCTATGGCCAAATTCAGCTTTACAAATTAAAGACCAATTCAGAAGTCTTTCTGAAAAAAAATAAATCAGTGTTTTGTTGGGGGGGTTGTTGTTTTTTTGTTTTTTAAATTTTTTTTTCTACTCTCAGTACCTGCAATCTGGGGTGAGCATAGAATTCATTTAAGAAATCCATAAGTAAGTCAATCTTCAAAGAGCTTACACACAGCACCACATGTTTTTCTGTCTGAGCTCTGTATCGACTGTAGTTTCCACCGGACTTTTGCCTCTCCATCCATAAATACGCCAGCTGTTCAAACTGCAAGAGATGCCACTGTCAGAGCAATACAGACAAGTAGGTGTGCAGTACAACTGTATCATGACTTGTCAGTGTTGCATCGTTCATCTCATGCCTCGGTGAAAAGCTGCCTTTAGGCCCCAATGACTTTTTCTTTATAAAATGATCAAATGTATGAGATGAATAATAGGGTGATTGCGAAACATGGCAGAAGTGCCAGAATCCACCACACACAAATAGCAGTGAAAATTCATTAAAATATCATAAGATTACATTAGATTTGGATATTTTAGAAAAAAAAATGAAGGCGGGTACCTTGTTCCTTTAAGGATTTTATGCCCATAAGCTCTGGTTTTTTAGTGCCATGTGACATAAATGGTTTCCTCATATGAAAGGTTAAATGATCACGCATTACTTGGATAGAAGCCCCATTTTACTTAGTTCGGGCAATAACTCTACCCAGAGATTTTATAATGTTCTGAAGATGACCTGCTGTATACTCTCTTATCTGCCTTATAAATTTACGTACAACTAAAAAACAGCAGCTGTTAATATGCAAATTTGCCTTTGCCAGCTGAACTATATGCAGGTTAACAGTAAACACTACTAGTCTGGATCCCTTAGACTAAGGGGAAAACGTGAACAGTCTGAAATAAAACACAAATACCATTTCAAAGCTTCTGGTAAGTAATACACATTTAACACTGAGCTCAATTTAACTATATGTCTCTGTGATAGTTGCTTTTTCTCATCCACGTTCAACCAAAGGAGAAGTTGAATCATGAATAATAACTGATTGCTTATCATAGCAGGACAAAAGCTCAGGAAAGAATGCCTCCCACATTCTGTGTATGGAAAACTGAAGGAAGCCCCATTATCACTACAAAAGTATAAAAGAAAGTAGCTAACAGGTAAATTTCAGTGAAAGCCTAGTAGATTCTAGATTATTTACTTTAATGTAGACCTCTTATTTCTAAAGTATGAATCAACAGTACCTGAAAGATGAAATTTCTGTATCCTAGGAAATTGCAAGTTTCTTAAGCAGAGCACATTTTACTTTTCAATGGAATATATATATTTTACAAATCTTTCACTGAGTGAGAATATATTTGTGTTAGTGCATATGTCTGTGAATACAGACATTAAATATTTAGGTATAATTCAAATAACTTCAATAAAATTAATGCTAAAAGCTTGAGCTTCCAACCTCCCAGGGTTTCTGCATTGCCTGCTCACAGTGAGCTTTAGTTCATTGTCACAGAAGCAGAGTCTGGAAACTATGGCTGTGTGAGAAACTTTGGAGCTTCATAGTCTAGCAGGTCTACCATAAGCTTTGATAAAAATGCAGTGTCTCCCCACACCCTCTTTTTCTGGCACAAGGCCTGAGTGATCAGTAGAACAATGAATATCTTGGCAGGGCTTCCCTTGTAACCTCTGAGTTTCTGTCATGCAGCCTCACTTAATGAGCTGGAAAGTGCTTGGTGCAAATTTAATAAAGCCCATTGAGTCCTTGAAATATTTGGATTTTCACAAATCAGTTTTTTCCTGTTAAAACTGTTAAAAAGTCCTAAACTTAGGTAGGCATGAAAAATTCCCAAGTGTGCTGTTGGCTCTGTGTGTACCATACACAGCTGTGAACCCAATTTGCTGGAGTTGCAGATTTAATGAGATTTTTTTTAAGTTAGCACTGAGCTGTAAGAGTAAGAGAGGAAGTGGAGAGAACCAAGATTAGAAACAGGGAGAGCCTGCTGAGGAAATGCTACACTCATAAAGAAAGTGCTGGCTACTGTTGTGCTTTTTTTTTTTTTAAATGGCTCCATTAATAACAAACCCGTATCTCAGGATAAAGGAAGGGCTCTGTAGTACATGACAGGAGCAGAAAGCTTTCATCAGCACTTGGAAGCTGTTATTAGTACTCTGGTTTTTAGTATAAATCTAGAGTATAGGAGAACATACAGGAAAAAGAAAAACAAAACAGGAGGTATAGAAAATGGTTCTTTTTGCTGACTTTATATATGAAATAATATAATGTATATAATATAATAATAGTCACAATAATAATTTCAGTTAGTATTCTTTTGTTTGAAAAGCAATTCTAAAGAAAAGAAAAATACATATTTACCTGTATGGGCAACACCACAAGAGCAACACAGATCATAATGACAACAAGCAGCTTTGAAGGCCATATCTTGGGTGTAACATCCCCAAAGCCCACAGTGGAAAATGTCACTATGCAGAAATAAAGGGAGTCAAAGAGAGTCAACCTGTTTCCTGCTCGTTCCAGATGCTGAATTCCACAAATACTATGTAGAAAAGAACGAATAAAGACATGAAAAATAAAAACTGTTCAAACTTGATGATTATATGTGCAGAAATTGCTTAGCAAAGACATTTTTTCAAAGAAGAGTAAAAATCAGTATCAGACCAGACCTGCATTATTGATCTAATTTTCCAATGTCATTTGTAATAAAAGAAACTAATTTTTTGATTATTCCAATATGATAGGCACAACTGTTGCTAGGCTTTGCTTAGTGGCTGTTGTGAGGGAGAGGCGGTATATAGAACATCATGGATTGATGCAATTCCTTTCTAAACCAGAACAAAACAGATGGTATATAGCTGCCACCATTCAAATTTTTTTTATAGATATCTTTCAACTTTTTCAGGGAGAGTTTGCTGGTATGGCCAAGAAAAATGTACATAACTGCTTTCTTTAAATCTAACCCACTTTTTGTTGGTCTCTATCCCTTTCTGTGGCAAGAGTTACTAGTGGGAACTACTTGTGTTGCATACCAGAAGAATACTGTTGGTACAAATGGGTGCTGACTCTCTAGAATAAACTAGGATGTGAGAATTGCAGGCCACTGAACTGGCAGAGCAAAAAGCATCCAGGGTCAGCCTTCAGGCAGAAAGTGGAAGATGACAATTTGCAAGAAGAGTCTGCTTGTAAAAGTACACAACAGAAATACAGGGCTTGGATGGAGTTCGTCCCTTCCAGTCACACATTCCTGACAAGTAGTCCAAGTTAACTTGTAATTATTTCTCTTGTAATCAGCATGATGTGCTTTTGGTTTTGAGAAGCAGGAGGAGAATCTGTCCACAGGTCATACTGTTATTTTATATGGTGCAGAATTTAAAAATATATCACTTTCTAAAAATACATCATGATAAGGAGCTTCCCAAACTTAAAATGTTATGTTCTCTGATAGAGTAGAATTTCTTAGATCAGTTCAGGAATCAATGTGTAAACCACCATGAATAGCGGGTTTTCCCCTTGGAGTTAGCAGAAAGATTTCTCTTCAGAGATTTAGATAAATAATTGATAAATTATATCATATGCATTAGTAATCATTATAGAACATACTAAATATTATTTCTTCATATATGGTATCCAGAGGGTAACAGTCACTCGTTAATATCTGCCATGGCAAGGTCTTTGCACCGCCAGGGAGACCCTGTGTTTATAACAGTGTTAGCAGTTGTTCTTCTGTTCTCTGTTCTGTTCTCCAAAAATAGTTTAGCTGTGGGCAGTGGCATTTCCAGAACATATGGATCAAATTCCCAGTTTCCTTTTCACAGTTCTAGCATTTGTAGTTTTCACACATCTCAAAATGTACTAAAATGGGTGGGGTTTTTTCCCTGTTGTTTGCCTGAGTTTCATGCTTCAGTCAGAACTGGTATTTATACTCCATCCAATTCGTCCCACATTTTTCACTGGAGTTGTAATCTAGATCTTCCATAATTTCACTATGTTCACAGTTTTTCTGGTTTTTTGGTTGAGTGTTTTTGGGGGTTTTTTTGTATTTTTTTTTTACAGAAAGGATAATTATATTTTTGTCCCTGAAAATACTAACAGAAGGACTGAAAGAAATTATGCTAATGAAGCTTTCTTTTGGTCTCAGACCAAGAAAGTTTTTCAGCTAAAGCGTTTTCCAGTATTAATTTGAAATAATGACATATACTGTAGAGGCATCAAAGCATGGAAGAAGAAGCTATTTTAATAACAACATTCACATGAGTTACATGTAGTTTTAAAAGCATAATGATGATAAACTTATTCTTTATTGTTATTATTCCTGATCACCTTGGTGCATTTTTTTCTCTTTAGTTGTCTTTTGTGGCTATATCCCTCAAACACACAACCCTGACTTCAGGAATTAAGGTCATGAGGTCCGGGAAGCAGCAATTACATTGAGCCAGTGATACGGCCCTCAGGTAACAGGACTGTTGCACCATTCCACTCAGTGTATTAAGGATTTGCAGCTAAGGTTGTATTGAAGCATAATGCATGGTCCTGGTAGAAATGCATTTTTTCTGGTGCTGATGCTTCTGAAATTGCTTGGTGCTTGTATATTCAAAAGGGTCACTTTTATTCTTTGTATCTGACAGGATGGATTAAAATATAACAAAAAAAAAAAGAAGACCAACAAAACACCTTAGGCTGGTCTTTTAGGTTTTGAGGTTTTTTTTAATTTTTACATTTTCAAGAAAATAGGAATGTTTCTTCATTCTTTGTTCTTTTTGTAAAACCTTAACAAATTTTTTAACAGGTTGTTGGTAGAAAAACTTGGGTATGGATGAATCAGTTAGTTTTCTTTATTATTATTATTATTATTCACGAGTTTTCCATAGGCAACACACCTAACCATACTTTAGCTTAACTGCAATAAGGTATATATCATGAACCATTTCAGCCTTTTCGAAATGAACAGTAGGATTCTCATTGAATTTACTGAAATAAAAATTTCATTTTATCAGCTCTACTCCCTCATAGTCATATATATTCCTATTCCTTGAAGCCATCAAAATAATGTGCCAAAATGTTGTGGATTCAAGATGTTTCTCATTGAACTTAGTGGGCATGAGCCAGGGCTTCTCACATGTAGTTAACAGTATTAACGTCAGTATGACATGGGAGCTATTTCTTCTTTGCTGAAAAAGAAATTCAGCTCTTCTAACTACTTGTTGATCAAATTAATTGCTTTCCTCAAAATTATTTCCATCTCATTTGCAGTTCTACCAAACTTTACTTGAAGCCCTAACCCTGAAACCAAGGGGATGATAAGGTTACCAAGGTTACCAGGTTACCAAGTCTTACTGTGTGTTTTGGTGCTCTGCCATTTGTCCTTACTACAGCCAGAGATCACAAAACTGCAGGAAAATCTGACTTTCAAGAGACAATTTTATGTGAGCCTAATTAACAAATAAAATCTGTTGCTGCTTCCCCAAGAATATTATACTTTCATCTCCCCATCAATGCCTTTACAAACGTGTCACTGTTTACAGCATGTCCCCATCTGTTTGGGTTAACAGGTTACACTGCACAGAGTGAGCTGCAACATTGATGGCTCTCCATGAAGCCAAGTCCACATGGGTTAGTTGTTCCGTTCCCCACAACTTACTGGCATCTTTTAATATAACCTAATTCTTCATCTAAATACTAATATCAGCTTCTTTTTTTCTTGTAAAGTAAGTGTTAAGCATTACTTTCAGCATAAATACTGCATGTAAAAATACGTATGTTCTTGTCTGCTTTCTTATGTTTACTGAAATAACAAAATGTGCAGCAGTTTGGGCTTCATCTTGTGCTTGTTTTCATATTTTTAGTGGTATTTTTATCTCCTTGTTCTTGTTTGCTTCCTCTTCCTCTTTCATCCTCTGAAGAAACAATAATTTCTTTGGTCATCTCTGGATGAAAGCAATGATTTTGAGCAGGAAAAGAATGTTTGGTAAAGGCAATGCTCACAGCAACTTGGTTTTGTGCAGAAAACAAATCACTGTAATAATCAGTACACAAAAAGTCCCTATCAGAAAATGTATTACAAACTTAGAGAGAACAGAAGTATGATTCTAAATACTCTGCCACCACTGCACTTGAAAAACAAAAAGCAAAGATAATAACATGTAATCTCTGAAGATTAGGAATGTTTGGTTTGGGTATTATTTGAACTTTTGAGAGTTCAATCTTTGTTTTACTGGAAGCTTTCTTTCTAGTTCCAGGAATCTTTGTTTGCTTGAGTATTTATGTGCCAAAACAAACTACTGTTTGTAAATAACCTCTCTCCATATGCAGGACAGAAATAAATAAATACTGTAGAGTAAAATAACCCCTGAAATGGTCAGATTTTTGTCACACTTCAGAAGCACGTCTTAAAAATGGACATCACAAGAATCATTTGGATAGTAACCTGCAAATCCTGTACACTAACCACCCTTATTTATAATCAATTGTTTATAATCTATTCACTATCAGTTTATATTTTTATTTCTCAGTGTTTACAAATAAGTTTGATTTCTACATTTTTATTTTTACTTTTAGAGAAAATTATTGTTTACAGGTACAACCTCTTGAGGTCTAAAGTAATGCACCAGATGCTGAGCCAAGAGCCTGAGCTGCTTTTCTGTGTGCTCAGGATTAGATAACAAGCTAGGCAACAGCATTGTTTTCTTTGGATTTGTAACTCTGAGCTTCAACTTGCCATGTTTTAAGTAGCTAACTGCAGGAACAAACTAATGAATATGTTGAAATCAGTGTGGATTGATTTTATCAGATTCAGTTGTTCTGTGGTAAGAGCTCAGTGCCTGTATACTACAGAAGTTACACCTGAAATCACTCAGAAAGACACCAATTCTGCTTAAGTGTTCTCAGCAGTTTTTTACACCCCAAACTTGACAATTTCCTCATATCCTACCTGGTGATGCCAGAACAAATTACAAATTAAATTTCGGTGATTTGATTGTTCTGTACTGTCAGTTGTTGTTTATATTATTATAAAATTTTCTGACACTATTATCACAATATCTTTTCTTTATGGGAAGGATTGGAATGAACTATCAGTCAGCAAAATTGTTGTTAGACACCAACTGTAGCAAATACCTATGGGTAAAATTCAAGTATAGCAAAATACTGAAGGAAAGGACCATGTTAACTTCCCAGGAAATATTATAGGCATTTGAGACGCATTCTACCACTACAGTAGCTGTAACTGTCTGCCTAAGGAAACTTCCTCAATCTTTACACCAAAATAAAATCAATCAGTTCATGCTTCAGTCTCACTCTAGGAGGCACGTAACATCTCTCGGAAGTCTGATAAATGCACAGAGATTTTGCTTAAAATCAGCAAAAGGTGCTCACTACTTGCCATAGATGTTAATATTAAGTTGGTGCCAGTTTTAATTCCTGGAACTGACAGTGCTGTCAGGACTAATGCTGTACCTGGGGAATGCCCTGCTTTCTATAGAGGAAAATAGGTTTTCATATTAGAAATTGTCTCTATGGGGTGTTCAGGCTTCTCTAGAACATTCATGTAGAGCCAGATGAAGTTCTGTTCCATACTTTAAAATTAGACATTATTGGAAAGGCAATTATAGAATTAACTACACATAGAATCATTAAGCCCTCAATTTACACTTCACAAACTCTGGCTTGAATACTGATATAACTGGAGTGACATTAAAGAAGCATTTTTTTCATTTACTTCATCAGATGTGTATGGAAACACTACTGACCTCTGAATGACAACACAGGTCCTCTGAATTTTTATTACTTTTTTCCTACAAGACACAACTGAGCTGTGTAATCTACTCCTTACAGAAGGTGAAGGTGTTGCTGATCACATTATCTGTGACCTAAAAACCTAATGCTCTCTGACAGAACCCTTGATTCTTATGTAAATAATGGAGGCAAATAAAAAGAGTAAGGGATGAGCAGAAACTGAAGCAAGCAAAAGTCAAGAGACACTCAGAACATACTGTGATAAAATGTCAGTCCCATCCAAACTCCCTGAAGTTCCTGAAGTTTTAACTTCCTAAAAACCAAATGCTTCAATTTTTTCCAAGCATTGTGCTGCTTTCTCAGGTCTTTTTAAAGCCTGTGTTTTTCCTAATTTATTTTCTAAAAAGCAATTTTTCATAAAAAAACATTAAAACAGAAAAAAAGGACTAAGTTAAGTAGATGTACAGTTTTCAAAATGTTAAAACAATAGAATCTGCTACAATGTATCATGTAAAATATATCAACCTTAACCATTACAATGAGAATTTCCTATTTTCACCTTTCATTCCACATAGAAGTTGAATTCCAGAACATAGAAATGATTAATTGCACACAAGACAGTGAAATAAATGAGGTAGAAATGCTGATTGGAAAGAAGATGGAGGTTGTTATGCTGCCTTTACAGACAGTAGAGAAATACATTTGCTATTCTTAGTTGGCAACAACTGATCCTATGAATGCAGTAGCTCATGCTGAAACGTGTTCACTGACTGGACAAAAAGATACTGCTGGACATTGTGGCTTCTTAATATTCAAGGACAAAGTTGTTAATGTTGTAACACGTCCCAGTTATTTCTGCAGCTCTAATGCCACTTCATCAGGCAGTCCAATGTGAATCCCTGTTTTTCCAGATATGTTCTTTACAGAGAACAGCATATATTTTCATACAACACACCCCTTTTTTTTTTTTTTCAGAATCACAATAGTGAAGGCAAAGACTCCAATTACTTCAACAGGATTGGAATCAAACTTTTCAGTTCTGTGGCACTTTGAACAAGTTTTGGTGAGAATGCAGAACTTTCACTATATATCAATGCCACCACATCAGAAATGAATTCCGAATTTCCCTTCAGCTGGAAAGGTCACTTTTGTTTGTATTCCAATTGTATCTTTATCCCAAAGATGGTGTTTGGTGATATCATTACTACTTACCCATGAGGTCTTTTATAACCATTTTCCTTCCCCAAAAACCAGCTAATGGTTGCAAAAACTCCACTTTAAAAAAGATTCTTCCTCTAGGAACTCATGTGACTTCCAGAAACTGAAGAAAGTCTTGCAGAATAGGATATTATGAAATGGCCAACTGTATATAAATATTTGTTGAATCTCAGTGAGAACCTTTCTGCTCCTGCTGCTGTGTTTTGTGAAATGAGAAGTGGAGCTGCAATTAACTCTGGTCATTGAGGCTGCACAAACAGAGCCCACTGTGGGCAGCAATTCAGCTCCATATTGCCATTAAAAGGTCTGTACACACTTCAGTCTGCAAGTCCAGGGGACTATCCGTATTTTTTGTATGCTTTCAGTCTGCCCCAGGGCTTTGATGACAAACAAAGTAAACTTTGGCAGTTCAACTTCAGTGTGTTAATACTGTTGGCAGCTGAGAGCCTGCTGGAGTCTGAGGTTCTGGATTGCTCACATAAGGAGTCACTAACGATTGAGGAAACAGAATCATGCACTCAGTACTTAACCACCAAATACTTTTCACCTTCAAGGTGGTACAGAATTAGGTGGTATTACATACCTATCCTTTCTTGGGAAGATTATTTAAGTAATCTAATTAAAATATTCAAAAATTATACGTGTTGTGCTGGAAAATTCAAATGCAAACCTCTAACTTAATACACTGATATGTTATCCTTTGGAACATCATGTTTAATATTTCTTGCAATAGTTTTGAAACATTCTTTGGGTGTAACAGTTGTTATGCAAACCACCCACACTCCCTCAATCAAATTGAACTAACAATTGAAAGATCCATTATCTGAATATTTGTTAAATGTGCATATGAAAAAACTAACCCAGCAAGGAGAATATTCTGTAAGCTACTGACAGAAACCTTTTGTTAATTCTCCACCTCATTCCAGTCATAGCACATTTTAATGACAAATGGATTTGATTTTATGAAGTCAAAATTCTCTCCTGATCAGATTTTGCCTTTTCATTTGATTTTTAAGGATCTTCCTTACACTTCCATCCATTTTTACATCCCCTTGACAGCTTCTCATCTCTCTGTGCTTTGAGTCGTCCTGCTTTTTGCTGCTCTCATTGCTGCTATGAAAACAACTGCTCTAAGAGAAGCCAAGTTACTTTACTTCAGTTGCAACATTTTCTGGGTTGTTAACACCATAAACAAAATAGAATTTCTTAGAAACAAACAGATAAGCAACGTTCAGGAAGAATGGTCTTTCTTGTACTACTTATCCTGTTGTGAAACACAAACCAATAGCAAATACAACCTGCATAGTCTAAAACTTGCAAGATATTCAAAGCAAATACTACTTGTCTTATCCCGTTTAACCAAAGCCATGAGAGGTGCAGCCCTTTGGAAAGCTCACAAGAGATATTTTCCTTCCCAGCTTAAACTTCCATAGGATATATATTCTATTGCAAAATTATACCCAAGCTCTGTCAGAAGAGAATTTTACTTGTAAACATGGAAGAAATTGTTTTCTGGTTGTCTTACTCATATCACTCACAATATTTCAAAACACTGTTGCAGCCAACCCTCATGGTCTGCACTACACTCATCTTTTTCCCAGAAATTTTCATTCACATTTGTTTTCATCTCCAATTACCTAAAAGGACTCCACAGTAAACGATAATAATAGTAACTTTCATCATTAGAAGACGTGGAGAACTAAGACAGGTATCAGAAAGTTGACTCTTCCTGAGCTCTGAGACCCCCTTGAAACCTACTTCACAAATTTTACCTTTCTAATTCTCCATCCTGCAAGTCTATCTTGTAGAGTGACTATTCCATATAGCACTATTTTTGTATGTGATGTATAACCACAAGAAAAACTAGTCATGGAATATCATTTGCTAGAAACAACTTTTCAAATGTTTACTGAGCTTATGGATTCTTTTATGAAGCATCCAAAAAGGAGGAAAGCACTTCTTGAGAAAAACAACAGAATGTGCATTTGGAAGACTAAAGGGTGAATAAACAGAAGACCCAGACATGGAGGCGAGAAACTGAGGAGAGATCTCTCCTTATTATGGAGCTGCTTGCTATGCTTTATATAATAATTTTTCCAAGAACAAAGGGGAGAGGTTTGAAGATGTAAAATTGGAGACAGATGGACTATGATGGAATTGCTTTAACATTTTGAGAAACCCAAGTGAAGACCACTGTTGGGAAACTTTCTATTGTTCTCCCTTGTGGAAAACTTAGATGCAGAATGTTGAAGGTAAAAGGCTGTAGCCAGATCACAGGAGGGCAGTGGTGTGCACTTCTTGCATTTCAAGCTGCCCTGTGAAACCACTGACTCATAATGGTCTTTGTTATCATAAAGAGTGTTTGCCTTCAATATTTTGGTTCCTATGTGCACAAATTTGCCATCATTTAAGCTTCTTTGATATACACAGGTGTTGTAAGTTGTTGGTACCTCTGTCAGTGTACAGGAAAGACTAAAGGCCACTAGTTACTGTCAGAGCTGTAGCTTCCTTGTCAACATTAGAAATAGTTTTGCTTCATTCCTTTGATGCCTCCCAGCTCTTAACAGCTTGTTCCAGTCTCAGGATACTGTCACTGTCATCCTAATTTTTGTGAAGAACTCTAGAGATTGTGAAAGATAGTAACAAGCCATAGATTGATTTTTAAATGGCAGGATGACTACAGTCTAAGCCACAGTGGAGAAAAGTCTGTCCAGTAATAGAGACACCTGCAGCTTGCCAGTGGCCTTTGCTGGAGCTGGGCAACACAGGTGCATCAAGGAAATCAACTGTAAGCCTCAAGTTGAATATATGCTCTTATTCTTTGCAAAAACAGCTACATTTTTTTCTCGGCTTTGGAAGCTGTACTTTTTTACAATGGGATGGGACCCATGGCTAACGGAAAGAGTATCACACACAGGTGAGTTACAGGAATCCATGGGCATTTACACATTTTTTCATCTGTATTTATCATCCAGATGTGACACTGTATGGCTGTCTCTAGTCTTCACTTCTTTGAAAAATTTCTGTCTAAAAATTATAGTAATTTCTAATAGAATACTAAGTACACAGAATATGATTCTTTTTCTTTTAAAATTAATTTTAGAAGGGATTTTTTTTCTTTTATAATCCATTGTGAGTGAACTAAAATCCTTCTTCTTTTTAGGTGATTTCATGTCACAACCTGAGCTCTGCCAAAGCCTCCTGTCAACATTCCATAAAGTTATGCCTAATGCAAACAGAGGGTGAGTGAATAGTTCCTGGTGGCTGGTGCCAAGTTCTGTTAGTATGGCCAAAGTTGTATCAGCATCTTTTTTAACTCCTCACTTTCTGATTTGAAAAACTTCCCACCCTTAAAATACAGTTGGAATGTGACACAGACAATAAAAGTAGACAAATCACAAAAGAATTTTTCCTATCACAAACCAGAATAACTCATGGCATCGAATAATAGAGTTTTACATTTTAGTATAAACCACTACAAACACCAAATCTTTGCAAAATAAACTAAATAGTTGGTCAGTCTAATGAATCAGTCAATGAAAGATATATTTAGTTTTTTAGGTCTGCATGCTAATGACAACTTCATTTTTGAGCTAGGAGCTGTGAGTGGTGATGGTTTGCTGCCAGCCATTGAATGCTGAGGTAACATTCTCAGCATAGTCATCGTTGTTACATGTCACATTTTATTTGCTACTGTCTGAAATGACAGACCATTCTCAAGGACAGCATGTGAGTATCAGATTTTTCTTTTTACTGTAAAGATAAAGTGAAGCCTTCCTGTTATGAAAGGGGTAAAAGGCACAGGTTTTAAATACTTATTTTACGTATTGAATTGCCTCCTTAAGGGAAACTTTACCTACTTTTATTTAAGTCCTCCAAAAACCTAAACAGAACCTAAGATTTTTTTTACCAATATGATGATATAGTATTTCACATCCTGCAGACTCTGGTTATGTTCCACATCAACTTGCATTACAGTATTTTATTTTATGTAAGTTATTCTTGTCACCCATTACGAAGGTAATGTACATCTTTTGTATCTATGATATATTTTCCCACAGGATATCTCCTAGTCTGTACATATTTGAAGTCTGTTTGTATGTGTGCATGTGTGTTTACAAACCAATGGAAAACTTAGTAGAAAACCCACATCCTAATGATCTGCATGCCTATTGAGTTTACCTCCCTAGTTCCCTGTGTCTTAATCCTCAAATCCTTTTCTCTGACTGCATTTTTTGTGGATCTTTTTCAAGTGCTGATACTTTTGAGGACAGACATATCTGAAATGCATATGGTACAGACTAAAATGCAGTATTATTTTTAATGAAATATTTTTCTTTGCTATTCCTTATTTGTCCTTGCTTCTTCAATAATCACTTTTAGATTTTCTCTAAACTCCCCTTTATGACACAAAAAACTAAATCACACTTTGGTAGCTTTATTTCTAATTTTACTGAGACTTCACACAGTCCTTACAGTCACTCTGCCATGTGCTAAATTCCTGCAAAAGAGCCAGGACAGGAGTGCATTTAGACTAACTTTGGGGAATTTTATATGTTGCTTTACATGTGTTGAGAAGCCTTAATTAGTTAATATTAACAATAGCTTGGTTTTATTATATCCCACAAAATTCAAAATACAATTACTGAAGAAAGGATACCATGGAGATTCAGTCTTGTAGAATTGCATTTCTAGCAGTTCAAATGTTATATGACTCAATATTGCTTACTTTTTTCTCCACTTGAAATGGTAATTGGTCTTTGCTGCCAGAACAACCTCTGCTTGTCATGGTATCTGGTAATATTATTACTGTATTACAAGATGTCATGATAATAAAAGCTGAAAAATTGTTCTCCTAATGGTATATTCAGAGTGCATAATGTTTTCCAAAATATTGTGTCTCTCTAATATTCTCAATACAACTTTAATGAAAATATTATTGATGTAAATTATTAGCAGCATTTTGTATTTGAGAGACATTTTTATATCCCTTGAAACTTATTGGGGAAAACATTGGCAAAGGACCAGAGAGACATTTGATCTCCTTGGGCAGGAGTTTGGTTTTGAATCTACTTTTACACTTTACTTAAATATGCATATTCTGATTACTAAAGTTTTAGTACCTTCACGCGGCAGAAAAATTAGAAGAGAAAGATCAAAGCTGATTCACAGGACAGAGGCTGCAACTTTCAGAATGGAAAGTAATTCAATATCTCACACAAAGAGTAAAGGTCTTGCAAGACAGCCTGAAAATTCTTCCTACTGTCAATTAAAAACATTAATTTATAGAATATACTACTAGACTGTGAAACTGCAACCACATTAATTGTCAAAAGATGATTTTCCTGACCTATAAGGTAGTGGTACACACCACACGAAATACTGAAATATTGTGTGGTACAACAATGGAGAACTAAAAATATCAATATGTTTATTATGTCTTTTACATTTATTCAAATTTAACTTTACCCACCTCTATGTAAATTATGTTTTGAACTATTGATTTTCAGATTAATAAATTATTGGTAACCTGTGCTAGAAAATCAGCGAAGTTTGATTGTAACCTGAAAAGATCAGAAGTAGATGAAGCCCTGACTCATAGGGTGAAATAAAACAACAGAAAACTCTCAATCATTTTGTTTACTGCCTTAATTTAGTACTTATATATATATTAAAACAGGCAGATTTGCTTGTAAATAATCTGTTCTTGATACTCCATTTTAGAGAGGCTTTGTGAAGGGCAGCTTTCTGAGCTATCATTTAGTCTCTGATTATTTTTTATCTTACGAATAAGATGACTACAAATGTATCTCTCTCACTAAGAAGATAATTTAGATTGAACTTTCTAACCTTTATGACTTTGTTCCACAGACCACAGTAAATAGGCTATTCAAATTGTGATTAATTTCACTGGTGTCAGTGTCTAGTTTTAAATATTCCATTACATCAGTTGCACAAAGAATTCCCTGCATGAAGCATGGGAAAGATGCTGACCTAATTATTTTAGAAATAACTATGTAGAAACATCTAAAAAGATTAACAAAGGAAATATTATGTCACTACCAAATGAATAACTAAAATGGCATGAAAATCACTGTATAATTATCTGGGTTTCCATAGAAACTATGTTTGATGGGTAGCCAAAAAGACTTCTGATTGGGCTTCAATACTTCTGCTCTCCCTGTAATACACATGATTTCTGATCTGCCTTTCACAAAGTACTAACCAGTTTTTTGGTAGCATACATCCTTATCCTGTATTCTGTAAGCAGCACTCTTCAGCAGCACTAATCACACATATGTTTTTAAGATCTGAACTCTTGAATGTAAACATATAGAAGTATTTTTTTAAAATGTGCCAAATACCACATGTCAACAAAGAAAAAAAACTGTATATGGTAATGTTCCTGTGTTATCACAATACAAAAGTTGCACAGAAAAAGGAATTAATGAAAGAAACAAGTTGTGGGGTTTATGACATCTTTGTCATTGTAATTTTTTGTTATACTTGCTCACCTTCTGCAAGGTTTTGGCTGTTAAGTACTGATCATATGGATGTAAGGAAACTGTCCCCCACGCTAGAAAGGTGAAAAAGTGTGGTCCATCCCAAAAGTTCACATTCCAAAACAAATACTAAGAGGTTTATCTGAATTTGTTTTATTTAAATAATCTAGATTGGCAACTATTTGTGCCAACGTTGTTTTCACGTGCTTCTTACACATCAGATTTTAGCAAAGCCACCTTACAAATTTCTATACCTAGAGAAGATAAACTCTGTATACAATTATGGTTTTTTCCTACCAAAGCTGACGAGAATGTTGTGCTCAGGCACAGGTTTTCCCAGAAGGCAGCATTTCACATAAATGCTAATTGAATTGGGAGGTTATTTGCTCACAAATAACAAATGAGTATTTTAAGAAATGTTTTGCTGTTGACCTTCCAGAAGCTGCACAGCCTTTTTATTGTTCTGTCACATAAGGAAGTGTCTGGAATAGACCTCAACTCCAATTGTACACACGCACAGGAAAACTACCCATCCAGGCTGCCCTGATTGCAGCAGTTGAGAAGCAGGACAAGGGCAGGGTGGGAGCTGGGACAATGGATGTGGAAGGTACTGCATCTGTTACCTGGCCTACTTCTACATCTCTTTGCTTATCTTCAGAGAGCACTGCATAGGAATATTTCAAAACAGAAAATAGAGATCCTTTGTTTGAAAAAAGCAAGCTCCTGCCAGATCTGCTGTATTTCAGAGAGAGAGAAGTATAGCCACTATTGTTTCAGTACTTTGTGGGATTCTTGTAATAGTTTTCTATTGTTTACAGTTACTTCGAACTTTCAATTAATGTCGTATAATATTCTGGAATTCAAATTCTGCAACTCCTGTGTAGTCTGTTAGGTCCTGAGACTTTATGTGCTTTACCACTTTAGAATCATTGGGTTTTAAAAGACAGAATCACAGTTCCACTTTGTGATGTCCCTGAATGCAGTAAACCTCTCTAAATCAAACTGAGATTGGTCCTGAGCACTGACACTGCTGTAAAACAAAGCGTAACATCACAGACAGAACTGTAGACCCAAAAAACCACATTTTAGTCTACATTACATAATCCACCAACACTCTTTATCCTACTTAAGGCTAGGCATCTTTCTTGGAGAACTGCCATTCTAGGCTCCTGATAAAATCAACACAAGGGCAGAGAAGTACAGACCTCCATGGGGTGATTTAGCTCCCTTCGGGTCACCTTCTGAGGCATTTGTATCTACTTATTGATCATGAGGGGAACTGGACCACTGAGATGGCTTTTTTTGTCTAATTTTGTGTGATTAATCCTTTTTTGGTTGGCTGTTGTCTTTTTAACGTAGTGTTCCAAATCATAAGGTCTTGATTTGTCTTGTTTGGACTAGATCATTGTCTGGATTTGTTTTCACCCTGGCAAGCAACTTACTGTTTCCTTTAGATGAGAATTGTGACTGTGTAATTGACATTGAGGCTACAGTTTATTCGGTAAATTATTGTGTGGAAACATTCTTATTTTTGGATGCTGAAAGCACTGAAGTGTAAAACATGTTGATTAACCTTTCAATGAAAGCATAGACAAAGGTTGTGCAGACTTCAGTGTGAAAAAAATTAAATGTCCATCTCAAACAGTTTGCAGCCACCTTCACAAGCTAATCCTTCTACACTGGTGGTATATGACTAACACCACTTTAAAATTCAAAATAAGTCTTAATAGATGATTCACTGTGTCACAGAAAGATGCCTGAAATAGTCATTCACTGTTATTTGTCTTCTTGTACAGTTTACAGAAATAATCAGTATTCCATTTGACAAACAAGTGCAAACATCCATTAGCTACATGACACAACATCTATTTTGACTAGGTCTGTAACTTTCACTAGAACTCTATCAATAGTAACTGCTGAACAATCTGTCATACAGAAGTACACGTTTTAGTAGATGCATAATTGCTCTGGTTACAAGGCCATTGAGTTATTTAAAGAAAGAAAAACATTGGATAGCCTAATCTGTCTGAGAAGTCAGAAGAGAAAAAAAATCCTTGTGTGTAATCTGTAAACTACAGATAATGTGGAATTGGTCTTATGAATTTATTGATCTGCAAATGAGTTCCAACCCCTGATCCACAAACAATTATCACCAATGATCCAAGAGTTGAACAGAGCATAATTTTTGGTGAGATTACTGTTTGTCCTGTAATAATATTGATAATTTTGAACCGTACAAAAAATTAAAAAGTGAAATTGGAGTCAGTTAAAAACATCCAAGTTCTACAGTAATGGAATTTTAAGCATTCTTGTTCAACTATTGTAGTCCTTATTCATATAAAATTTAGTATTAAAGGGCCATAATATTTAATAGGAAATTAAATATCACAAAAATTCATTGCTGTACAGAACAAGCAGAATTTTCATTATATAGGTGTGTGGCCCTAAGACAAAGGGCAAAATTGGACCATTCATTTAGCTGCTGGCTAGAGCAAACTGCTCTTCTTGAATAAATGACTGAGAGGGACAAGACTGGAAAAGGCCATGTGTTATTTCACACTGTTATTACCAAAAGCATTTGGTGGCACATAATAGTGACTTTCAGAAAAGCAAGCTAGAGAAATAAAGTAAGAGAAAATCAAATCACTGTCTCCAAAATGACAGACCAGACTTTATCAATGTGCTGACCTAAAGGCATCTTGTCTGGCAAAATAAATACAGGTGATTTAGCCTTTCCACACAGAATCATCTCCTTTATTTACTGTACACCATCTTGTACCCCACTCTACACCATCCTGTATTCCCCCTGTGTACGATACTCATTTCTCAGGCACTACTGATGAGCAAATTCTGTATGTAAGCAAGGTGTTGAGCTGTTTTATAACCAGACCAAAGACTCATGTAGTCTGCCTTCCTCTAAGGCATAATATAAAAATGGGACAATCAAGTGCTGTTTCCCAGCCTCCAATAATTTGCAGCCCATGAATTTCACTAACCAAGTATATTTGTATTTAATGCCAACCTAGACTTTTCTCCTTGCTTCCCAAACTCCTGTAAATTTAAGTTTTTAAGGTCTTTCAGCAAAATGTTCTTCAGAGTAACACATTTTGGCCGTTTGAACCTACTATCCACTACTATCAGCATTCTAGATTAATAAATCCTACACTTTCTCTAATCTGGATTATTAATAGCTGTTAATAATCCCCTGTACTCCTTATGGGAACCTGACTTGGTCAAAGTGTCAAGGCTGAGATATTGTATATTTTTCTATGTCCCACCAGACCAAGGAAGGTGATCTTGGTATGGGCCAATATAATTCTGTTGGTACTCTTCAAATCAGGGTGACTCTTCTGCTGAGATTGCACTCTTGGTATATATGTAAATTTTTCCATACTCCTTTATCCTGTGTTTTTGGATCATCTGTATTTCCTTCTTTAGAGTGAGAAGGAGTCCCCTTCCCATGCATGCACGTACTGTTTCCAAACCCAGTGTATCTGCACCTCAGCAGTACCAGGTGTTAGTTAACACTTTCACTGAAGCAGATCACTCTTCTTATTTCAATCCATGGCTTCCACAAGCTTTTATCCCAATGTAGTGAAAAAACAAAGCCAATAGATACAATAAAAACAAAGGGGTTTTGGCCACTTACCAGGTGAAGATAAGACATAACAAGGTAGATATTAAAATGAGGACTTGGTTAAACATTGCAGACTGTGTGCGTTGGATGGCTCGGTGCAGATCATTCTGTATTAAGGGAAAATAGGTGTTATTTTTGGTTTTGAATTAATAAGGCATGAGATGATTCTGTAGAGGAATTATATAGAAATGCAGTCATTCAAAGGCACTTAGAATCTGCTGATAATATAGAAGGGTGCAAAAGAGCCAGCTGTGATTCTGTGGTTATTGAACTAGTTCTTTGTTCATCCTGGCACCATTCTGATACTATTGCAAGCTGCCTTGAGGTCTGTCTGCTCATGTCTAGCTTACAAATTACAGGCTGCAAGGACCAATTAAGACCTAACAGTTGAGTTCCCTACAATTGTGCATGAATGGCAGAGCAGCGAAAGAACCATCCACTGCCATTTCCTTTATTGGCTCAGTAACAATTTATACTAATTGAGATTTCATTTCATGCTTTACTTTTTTCTAATTTTGATGCAAAGCAGTTTAGCAATGCCTGACCATTTGTATAATCTAAATACAGATCTGGTTAGCTTCCTATTAAGGTTAGACTGTACTGCCAAAATCCCACTAAAGACAATTTACTAAAAAAATAGAATTCTAAAATATTTATTTCCTTTGCATACTTACAATCATATTCTCTAAAGCATGCTTTGCCAGCCAACAATTTAAAAATACAGGAATAAACAGATTCCTTAGGACTGGCCAGAAAATCTGAAAAAAAAAATTAACAAATTAATTAGATGATTTTCTAGGAATATTCTGAGGAATAGACTTTTCTATTCAAACAGCAATGAAACACTTGGGAAAAATACTTACTATTAATGTGTTTCTAGTGTGAGATATAGCTTTAAATAAGACTTTTTCATTTTTTTGTGATTAACTGCATGCAAGATAATTTGACAAAATAAGAACAGTCAGTTTTCCCTGCAGACATGAGATTCTTATATTTTTGTAACCAGCTGGTTTATTTTGTTGATTGTGCTGTAGTTTGAGTTAGAGGGTTTTGGTTTTGTTTGTGTCCTATTGCAGAGGAACAAGGAAAGTGATCTGTATTATTAATTTACTCAAGTTGCAAACTGTCTTGCTGTTGACAAATTTCTGTTCCCATAGGCACAAACTCATCATCCGCCTCAGATTCAAATTTGCTTTAAAAAAATTAAGAGTACTTGTGCAGCTATAAAAGTGCAATGTGCAAATGTATTAATTCAAATATTTTTACCGTGATGATGAAAGGGACAGCATTAATTATTTCCAGGAGAAAGGGTATTCTCAGAATTTGTTCCCAGATATTTCCCTTCAAAGAAAAGGAAGAAAACCCACAATGTCACACTAGGCTTACATATAGTTCTGATGAGAAATATATGTGATATTCCAATGAAACATATGGAGTCTCTCCCACTACCTGAAATTCAGGAAGATCATTCATCTCAAATTTAAACACATATGACAAATGTGAATACAGAATATAGACCACTCTGGATTCTTTTTCATACTGTTTATCATAATGTACCTCACAAGTAAAAAATGTATACTTTTAAATTTATATTTTTACTAGAGCGATTCTCTGATTCCATATGCCAATATAGTTCCTTGCTATGACCCAGTTAGTAACTTAAATGAATTCTAATTGCGTTAACCAGTCAACTCATTCATTCAGCTAATGAAGAGCTTCATTAAATTAAGTTTTCTTTTTTTTTTCACAGAATAATAAGCTCTTGTTGTCTTCTATTGCTCTTGTAAGTACCTTGGAATCACACACAGACATCCTGTCTCTGTTTGTGTGTTCAGATAAGGAGGTGAGTTTCCTGTCCTAAGGAATTTATCTTTTTAATAACTCTTGGGTTTTTTGTACATCTTCATACAACTGACTACCTTTCTGGCAAACTCTTTTATCTATCTACAACTATTTCCAATTCTTTTTCTTAGAAGCCTCTAAAGCTTTAAAATCCTACAATGCAATGCCTCAGCTTTTGATTGTGACAAATTTTTTCTTATCGTAATGCTAATTGTCTTGGAACACCTAAAAACTAGAGACAAATCCCCAGTACAAAATAAGAGTTGCAGAGACATAGATGCAAAGGAAATCTCTGCTCAGAAGGTTTTACCATCACCTCAACTGCCTGGATTAGCCCTAAGCCCAGGCCACTGCCTGTCCATCAGTCCATACTGACATTTGTTATGAATTACGTACAGCCTTTTGATAGAAGTTTGTGGCAAAATGTGCAAATATTCATATCTTCCAAACTAAAAATGCCAGCTTTCCTCTAAATCTTGTTTCATTAACATTTGCATGCAAGTCACAGAGGTCTGGATATTCCCCTTTATTACTGCTAATCCTGCTATTAAAATATTAACTTATTAAAAAATAAGTATTAAAAGGAGGAATGAAGATAGGTTAGGGAAAGATAGCAATATTCTGTAATGAGTCCTTTCTTCCTTCCTTTGCCCTTATCTTCTGTCTTTATTTTGTATTTTTTCTTCCCCAACTGTTTGGGAGAGGGAAGTAAGGAAAAATATCTAGTGTTTAATATTCAAATTAGGACTCCAACATTAAGTTCTGTATTTCTACCACAAACACTTCAGTATATTTCAGGGCTTTTTGGAACTTGATCTTGCTTGTATGAAATTAGAGGGTTTCCCACATATTTCAGTGAAAGTATTATTAATCACTGAAGTTGCTTACTGCTAGCAATAGGATGAGGATAATATTTCTTTTTTTTCCCCATCCGAGAATTGGCTGTGGAAAATAGTTGAACTTCAGTGAATTACAGGTTTATTAATGCTGTGTAGGTAAAGCAGTAACACTCCATCCTATATCATGGCAGTATTACAAGAATTCGCAGTGGAGCATCACATTTTCAGTTACAATGACATATTCATCGTTCCTGTTAAAATATTTATCTGATATAATCACTCAAAATTAAATACAAACTCCAGAGCGCACAAAATTCTTAATCCATTTTTAACTTTTCAAACCTGGAATTCATTGTTCCTAAAGGACAGGGATTAACATCTTCCATGTAATTGTAATTGGTGGGAGGCAGATATACCAGCAAAATTATGAAGCTGTAAGATGAGGTTTTTTGTTAAGAATAATCAAAATCTGATTTTTTCAAACTGACCCATTTTGTGACTTCACTAATTTCGTCATTTTTAGCGTTAAAAGCTTTCTTCTCTGCATTATGGGAAAGGAATGTCACATCATTCACTTGTGCAGGCAAAATGCCTGTGTGGATGGGCTCCAGGTAATTAGTGATGCATGCAGCTGTAGGATTCTGGCTTCCACATAGAAATGCATCGTGTCTTCTGCAGAATTGCCTTCCACAGTGAGAATGTGTGGAACTGCTAAAAACAGCTAAGGCTGCCTGTGCACCAGGGATAGCGCAGCATTGCCAGATGTCTGTGACAAGTTTGGATGGAGATTTCTAGTGTAGACATCCTTCAGAGTTCTGGCCAAGGGCAAACCCTCATGCAACGGTTTAAGCTGTGAGAATGCAGACTGTAAATCATTCATTCTTGAATCCAAGTGATCAGCAGTATAGCACAGTGCTACATTCTTTGCATTCCTCCCCATATAAAAAAAAATGCAAATTCATTGTACAGTAATAGCATGATATGTTCTCACTGTTCTTCATATTGAATCATTTCAATGTCATCAACCAGGTATCAAAAAGGTAAATTCCTTGGGATATTCTCTTAAATGAATGTTTTATTTATTTTACGGGTTATTTGTGAAATCCTACTAATGTGCACATGAATGCAAACACAGTCATCTTTTTCTTGTTTTCTTCCTGGCTAATTCTCTGATTTACACCTAAACTGTAAAGTGTTGGCATAAAACAAGTAATCTGTCACAGATTTACATGAACAAAGACACCTTTGGGCCCACTGGCTCAGAAAAGCCTTACAGTGAGTGAAATAACAACCTTCTTGTTTTCATGAGACTGGTGTAAAACTAAGAAAACAAGCCCAGAGGAAAGAGGGTGTTTGCAGCAGCTGGATTGCAAAACTGCATTCCAGATACAATTCTTCCTCTTCTGGGGAGTGGAAATACAGCCATTATAGAAGTGCCTCAACTTCTGTGACAGGTGTGCGAGGCAAATCGGGACAGCAGAGCTTTACATCCCTCGTAGTGCACATCACAGGCAGAATGCATAGGGATAAAATGCTGCCCAAAAAACTCAGGCTAAGTACAAATTGTGATTGCTCTTTCCTATTTTGCCCCAAGGTATGTAAATTTTGGATTGTTTCTGCCTATAATTGATTTGCATTTGTAACCCCCAACACCTAAATAATATATGCTCCAAGGACTAAGAAGGATAACTTTTATACAGCAGACAATTGCAAGCCTCCTAGCATCATAGGACATTAAGGAAAACATTTATGCCTTATCACTGGATAAGCACAATAAAGTACAAGTTTTTTTAATTCAGTACTGGCTCTGATAGTTCCTGAATGCCAGTAATATGAAAAATAATTTTAAAAAGACTATACTTCATAAATTTTTCAGCTTTAGAAACCAAATCTTTTCATATTTTCTTTCATAAATGATTTTAAATTATTGGGTTTTTTTATTTTTCTCCTGAAGATACTAAAAATACAGAGAACCTCAAACCCGCTAGAATAGAGCATAACAAAATGTCATGAAAAGACCAATAAATATGTTAGAAAAATGTAACTTTTAGAGGAGATTGCAAATCCAAAAGTACATTGTATTCACAACACCTGACTTCCTGGCATTTTGCAAAAAGCATCAGAGAGATGGATAACACAAGTATGTAGGTATCATTTTTTTTAATACTGTCTTGTTCTTGTTTTTTGTTGTGCAGTTTTAAAGGCCTGAAACTGGAGTTATACATATTGAGTAGCTACAGCTTTGACATCAGTGGGAATCATGCCCAATACATTATGAATAGAAAGATAAAACTGTCCAAGTGAGAAATCAGTGTAAAAGAATCAAGGTCACTTTTGAAAATGTAGTTTTAAATTACAAGGTACTAGTGGACAACAGAAAATAATGAATATTCAATTTCTGACTTCCACTTCCACTCTCTAGGACATTAGTTTGCTCATAAATTTGGAAACGGGGCTGCCTGTGACAATATCCATCCTCTAGAAGTGTGTTTTTCTCAAGTTCCTCTTTGTACATCAGTGTGGGCACAGGCACATGAACTTTAGCTTGAAACAGTTAACTTAGTCAACTTTTTGTAATGAATTATGCCTAAAAGAAATTAAAAGTACATACCTTGTAGCTTAGATAACTTAGCAGTAGCGTTTCAAAGAGACTTATTACAGCCACAGACACCTTAAGTGAAAAAAATGTGTACGTTAATACTGACTTCTATAGAATATATGACAATAAGCATTACAGTGAAAATAAAAGATAATATAAACCAGCTTTTCCATGTATCCTCTGAAAACATCTTGGCTAACAGCATTAAGCATGAAGTTTAGAAATTATTTTCTTGAGTAAAGCACAGGCTGTGACTTGAGTCTCATTGTTCTTGTCAAAGTATAAAACTCCAGAGATCCAGCAGCGTGGCCTTTCCGCGGGGTTTAGAGAGCTGCACACAGTCTGTCAGATTGTTTCTCAAGTTTCATTTGTCTGCTCCTAAAAGGTACCAAGACCTTTTCACAAGACAGAGAAGTAGGAAGCTGTAACTAATGGAAGCCATTCAGCTCTTTACTATCCTGCAAAGGTATAATGTGTGAAAAAGCAAACACTTCTCTTACTGTGTATAATTCAGAAAGTTGAAAAATTATACAGATGAATCATTATTGATTTTAATATTTAAATTCACCTGAGCTCCATTTACCAGCCTTCACTTAAATTATATATTGTTAGTGTATGTATTATATAATTTTAAAATATTGAAATAGTCAAATATTAAAATAGTAAAAAATACTTAAAGTTTTATAGATATTAAATAACTATAAAAATTACTTAAATCCTTTGCATAGCAGTCATTTGCATTTTAATGTGTATTATGGGAATATTCTGTCAAGATGTAAAAATTCAGCTGGAGCACAAAGTCAAACAAGCCTCAGGATTTCTCCTTTGGCCCTGATAAATTTAGGCCTAACTGAGGCCTAAAGCCAAAACTACCATAACATATTAATTACCTGTAATCCCCATAAAGGTAAGCTTCGATTCACCCAAATAATTGGAGACCTGTTCATTAAAATAAGAAAATAAACATAGAATTAATCAAACTCTGGTCTTTTGAACAAAAAGAAAAAAAAAGTTCCATGTGTGTATGGAAATTAGAGCAGCCTTATTTTAAAAAAAATTATCAGTAATAAAAATTTTAAATCAGTAGTTATCTAGTGAGTATTGGCATTGATTGTATTCTAAACCAGAGCCAAGCAATAGGTTTCCCATGGGAAAATGACAATCCTTTTGTGTGAATTCATTGCTCTATGTAATGGTATAAATGGTATCAAACTCTCAGGGCCTGTCGTATCTTGGAAAAATTGTATGTAGCCTTAGTATTTCGTTGCCTCACTGCTACCAGGCCCTTGATTTGTACCACTGGAATGTGTCACGTTCCATGGCACTGTCAGCCAGCTCCTGCTAGTCAGAATTGTGGTTTAAACACAGGCATCCATTTTTTCCTGCAAGGTATAAGCATCCAGTCTCACAGGGGCATCCAGTCCAGCAGTTCACTTATGCAGCCAGAGAAACAATTAAAATTCCAATTGGCAGAACAGTCAGAAACACAACTGATTGCTTGAGAGCTATGAGATCACTATTATATGTTAAAAAGGTCACCATTCCAGATGGAAATGGATGTCTTCCTGTTTTCCTCCCCTTCCCTCCCTTATGCAGACTTTTGCTTTGCTTTTGTAAATTAGGAACTCACCAATCGATTGTTCCAGGTGTGTAGTTTTGATTGGTGGAACAACTCCGGTTTAATTCCTTACTGATAGTTGTCATACCATCCATGCAAAGTCCATTTCCATTAGCAAATGTATACGGGAACACAGTCATAAAAACATGGGAGCAAAGGGATATTAATTACATTATTAAATGTTCTATAAAATACATGCAATACTTTGATACCCTAGGCAATGGATACAGACATTTTTAAAAGTGAAGCAACAGTCAGAAAGTACCACTGTATGTGTTCCATATTTGTAGATAAAGGACTATGAAGCGTTTCAGGTTCCATTTTTTAAAGATTTATCTTCAAATATGTTCTAATTTAAAAACACAACAACTGAAATTACACTTTGTAAAGCTGAACCAAGTATACAATATATACTGAACATCATGGGACACTAAAAAACTTATCACATGGATAGGCTGTGATAGAAGGAGCATATATACCTGCCACATTCTCAGCAGCAAAGACTGCAGCAAACTACACCTGATATCCTCTTTTTGAGGATGTGAGGAGGGTTGGAGATTCATGCAGAAGTAATTCAAGTACAAAACTGGTGATACCTAAGTGAAAAAGATTGGTTGCTGTACACATGTGGTCCTGTAAGGATGTGGGAGTATACAGGTCTATAAATGAGCTAAAATATCCTTGCTTCCCCTTGGCAAGCAAGGTCAGCAGAAAAGAAAGGGATTTGCAGAGCACAGATTACCAACAACTGTATTTTTATGAACCCTGAGTGAGACAGGTGCTGAGTTGTACCCATTAATAAGGCTGATTTCTGTCTTTCCTGCACACCTGCTGTGCCTGAAGGAGTGAATGAAAGATACTAACTTGTGCAGGCATTTCTGAAATAAATCTGCTGAGAAACACTCCCCCTGCATTTGTTCCTTTAAAAAGAACCAAATAAAACTGTTTTCTGTGGCCACGATCTCAGCATCCTGACTAGTTTTTTCATCGGGCTGTGACAGAGTACCGAGAAATTGTTTTTTTGTTTCACAGCAATGCATTTTTAAGAATGAATTCAAGTGGTACTTTTGGTATCAAGCACTCAGGATCTCTATGGATAAAACCATTGATATTAATGGAATTAAATTTTGGCCCAGGGTCTTAGTGGGCGTGCAGATAGAATGCAATAACTGCTCTCTTAAATGTAGCACAACACAATATAAGGGAATAATATATACAGAAAATAAAGTACAGTCTCTGGCTGGTGAATTGTTAAACATTTGGACTGAAGCAACAAACATGTTGAAAGGTGTGAGGAATTCAGCAGTCTGCAGATGCCTATGAATATGCATCTTTGTATATGAATACAAAAATATCAATGTATACCTTTGGCAAAAGTACTGATGCTCTAACCTGTCCTGCAGCCCCAGAAATCACATGCAGTATAACATGCTCATTTGGGCTCACCAGAGGTCACAAGACAAAAGAATAGCAGCATGCCAGAAACTCTGATTAGATGTAAAATTTTAAGTCCCTAAGTTGCTGTGCTAATATGCCTAAATTTCTAAGGATGGATTTTCTCCTCTCATTGTGAAAAATTTTGCAAAAACATTACTGCTTATTTTCACCCCACGTTTCTTCATATTGAAGAGACATTCTAAGATACATGTGGGGTGAAAAATAGTTTATTGCAGGTCTTGTTTCAGGGAGATTTTTTTTTTATGGTCCTTTTTCAGATGTTATCTTTTGACTTAAAAAAAAAATCAAAAGACAATCTCAAATGCATCTTCGGTACTTCCTGTTCACAAAAACTTCTGTCACGTACTGCTCAGTAAAGCAAATATTCTTTAACTCTCTCTGGTTTGGACTTTGTTCTGGTAAAGAAGAGTGTGCTAGTTCTGTCATCTCAAACTTGGTATTTTCATATGTGCTTTATTCCATTCAGTATTTAAGGACAACAGAATCAAATCAAGAGAAAGCAAGTTAGGTTGATAGAATGTGGTGCTTATTAGTGTTAAGAATTGAGACAATTCACTGTATCCAGGCCACTAATACAACAGAAGTGCGGGGTTATATAAATTTTAATTTCTTATATATTTGGTGATCAATTGTATAACACATTAAAAAAAAACAACAAAAAAAACCAAACCCTGACACAGAATACCATACTGACAGTTGCAGGTGTGCAAAATCATGCATTATGGCCATAGACCATTGTGAGTATAGAATGTACTTTTGATCTCCCTCTCTCCTAAGTGTTTGGAGAAAGCAGAGGGCTAGAAAATAATCATCAATGTCATCTGCATGGAAGTTCACTTTCACATCTTTGCGTGCTCATTTCCAGGATCTAAGGTTTTAAGTAAGATTACTTAAGTAAAATCCTAAAAGAATTGTTATATAAACTGGCAATTGGATATTTGCAATTTTACATAGAAATGTTATGTAATAATACAACCAAAATATATCTGTTTGCACAATTACATCTGTTGCACAGTATCTAAGCAGACAGCCAGGATTATTTTAGCAGTAAAGTGAAAAAAGTAGTATTGTTATTTTAGTTCTTATTTCCATTCACAGAGGGCTAGCTTTATAATTCATTCAAAATGTCTGTAAGACATAAACCCAAATACTTGTTGACAGAGAATCAAACATGTATTTATTAATTTATTTCTTATGACTTCATGCTTTAAAAGCAGAGATGACAAAAAACCCAAACATTACCATCCAAGTCCTTGTGCAGGATCATCCAGGAGCACACGAACTATGTATAAGAAACAGCTTAGTAGCTTGAGAGAGAAATTGAATAATCGTATTCTCAGACCTATTTTGAAAAGAAAAGAAAATAACGAAATAAATTCAGGGTTTTCACTGTTTCACCCACCTTGAAGGTAAAGCTAAAAGGAACTGGAATGTGGTAACAAAGCAAAGGTCAATCTAGCCAGTAACCTGTCCCTGATGTGGGCAATTGGCATATCACACAGAGGAATGTAAGAATAAGCCTGTCAGATACACATATATTACACTTTTCCATCTGTCAGAAATCTCTGTCAGTTTTGTAAATTTTGTAAAGTTTTATGTAAATAATTACTTAGCCATTTGTTTGAAAACTATTCTTTGCCACTCATCTTTATTGATGACATTGTTTGTGCCTTTGGTAGTTTTTAAAGTCCACACTCATAAAAGGGGAACTAGAACTACGTAATGCTTTTTGAGGTGCAAAATACAGCAACATGAAGAAAACATACTTTCAACCATAGGCAGAGAATATGCAGTGACAAGTGCTAAAATATCAATATCTCAAAGTCTTCATGCAGTAGCTTCACATATAGAACATATTAATTCTACCCCAACTTCTAAAATATTTATCTGTAGTTATTTAATGTTGCAGTTGAGTCATTGTGCCTTAAGAATCAGGATATCTGAAAGTCATGCTGAATGCACAACTGAACTGAATCAACAACTTCTTCTGCAGCCCATGTGAATATTGAAATGTTCTAGCTGAAAGGATATATCACAAATATTATCACAAAATATTAGAGGATTTCCCACAAACATAAGTCTAATGCACAAAGACAGGATTCCTTCCCAGGGATCCACATGGACACTTTCCCCTATCACATGGGCAGTTTATTTCAGCGCTAATTGGAGCCATCTCCTACTACAGTGGAACTTCACTGCATTTTTGTGTGATTTTGCAGTCAATAGAGGATTAGAGTTCAAATTCTCAGCATTGCTATTAAATTCAGTAGACTTTTTTGCTAGTTTAAATATTTGTATCTGACTCTTGGTTTTTAGCTTTCATTCACTAATTAAGTTAAAACTGTCAGTTCGATAATGTTAAGTGGGTTGAGGTCACTTTAAGCATTCATTTTTTTTTTCCATCTTGTGAACTGAGAGTCCAGTTCTGCACAGCTGAACCCTTCTGTCCCTATTGACTCTTACCTAGATGTGACTACATTTGCACCTAAGTCACAGTAGGGCAATATGCTTTACTGTTGCACTGCAAGCACCTTAGCAGGTCTGCTGAACTCAATGTAATTACTTCTGTGTGCATACATTCCCTTTTTAAGGAAAAAAATATATAATTATATACATTTTGACCTTACTCATCTTCAGTTCAAAATCAGCATCTTACAGATAAAACTGATAAATCACTTTTTATATCTAGTAGTTTCCTTTCCCTTAAAACTCAATCTGCTACAAACTGAAAAACAGAAAATAGATTTTTAAATATTCTACCATGCAATTGCTGAAAGAAATCTTAAGGTTCATTACACTAAGTCCTTACTACTTTTAACTGTGAATTTGCAGTTATCACATAAGAATTGGATGGACTTTTACAGCATCTTGATTCTAGGGGTTAAAATCCAATGGACCATGAGAAGTCCCACAGCTGTTACTGGCAATTTGGGTTGAGAACATTAACCTAATGATTCCTGCTGTCCTATCAAGAGTAATTACCCACAGACTATTTATTCCCCAACAGTAAGTGGATTGAGAGGTGGAAGGAAGAAGGGAAGGAACGAACGAACGAACAAAAATAAAAAGAAAAAAAGAAGAAAGTAGAAAGTAAGTAATTAAGTTAGTTTTCATCCTATTTGACTCAGAGACTGCATTCATTTGACTTGGAGACTGCTATGATCCTCATTCACAGCTTTTTTTGAACCTTTGCTGAAGAAAACACGAGTTGTTTGTTTGTCCTAACCTGTTTGTGGAAGTCTGCTGGAGTATGAATGGTTGCCATAACAGCTAAGCTATTACAACTAGAAAAGCAGATAATATTTAAAAAAATAAAAGCACTCCTAACCCTAAACAACCAAAAAAAAGCCTATCAGGAATACTTTTCCTTAACAACTTTCTTAGATGAGTACAGAAGTCTGTTGTTTTTCTTCTGGTTTTTAGCTCTGTAAAACGTTAATCTTGGTGTGAAACACTTATTTTCTGCATTGATAATGGCTTGGTTTCTAGCCATAATTTGAAATTATATGTTGGCTTAGATGGCAAAAGGAAATGGTGCTTTTCTGATTAAAAATGACATCAATACAAGGGATGAATGTTCCCGCCTGCTGCCTTAAATTCTTAACTCTCAAACCTCAGTTCTGATAGACTGAGAACTCAGGCTTTGGATATTTCCATAGGGAATGGCTGTTCCCAGAATATGAGGCAGGTTCTCACACTAGACAGGCTTTCATGTCAGGGTTCTGGTCAGTGAACATATAAAGTGCATATCATGGCTGGGCTTATATATCAAATGGGACAATAGTACAGATCCTGTATTGTATGTGATCAGGTCAGTTATTAAAACATAAATATGGAGGAACAGGATTCAAGTCTATCCTGTTCCAGAAGGTCATCTCTCCTAGTTCTATTTGCCTTAGCCTTTAGAACCAGTGTGCAGTCAGAGGGAGCAAATGTAGTCACCCTTGTTAAAGTTTTGGTTATATTAATATAGGGCTAACAAAAGCAATTTTTTGCTGGTAGAAATCTTCTGGAGCCTCATATCTGGTGATGTCACCTGTGAGTTGGAAGGAAAGCATGTGTTCCACTATCATGGAGATGTAGGATTTCAAATGTGACAAGGAGGGGGACAATCACCAGAGAAGGAATTTAAAATAGGTCTTCAATTATTATTCTATTACAAAGGAAGCATTTCATATTTCTGTTTGCTTACTGTCTATTTTTGTTCTCTATTTCACATGTTGTCAGTGGATCAACATGGTCTGCTTGACTTAATTTCTTTTCTTTATTCACAGCCAGATTTTTCAAGTAGCAGGGTCACTTACACAGAATATCTCTACATTTTAACAGGGGTGCAGCTACATCTATCATGTACTGTTATTCAGTTATTTGTTGTTTAATGGGAATGTAATTTCACTGTGTCTATGTATCCAACTTGCTACATACTCTTTTTCTTTAAAAGAATTGTTAATAGCAGTTAAAAATCTATTTGTTTTTGTGGACTAAATATAACTATGTCGCATCTTAATGTTTCCTTCTCAGTTTGAACAAGTACTTGCTATTTTTACAGGCATTTTAAGTACAGAATGATACATTATATTTCATTACTTCTGACTGCCACTTTCATTTTTATTATAAATTCTTCATGCTTTCCTTGCAAGCATTTTTTGAAATTAATTGTCACATTTAAAGAGCTGATCTAAACAGAGTGACAGAGACACCAGATGAGGATTTTACAATCACCTTCCATTATTCCTTTCTAACTCACTAGTACATTTTTGGGTTTTAGCAAAATCATTTCAGTAGCAGCTGACTTTAGGAGTTGGACCAAAATATACTGTTAATAATTTATACCCTGGTGACAGTTATCTTTTATTCCCTCTTTACTGAATTGAAACTTCACTTATTTTTTCCCTTTGAGACTTATTTTAGGCTGTGATCTTGGCAAGTACAAGCAAGTCATACAAGTATGTCATCTTTCTCTCTTTCATACCTTGAACTTGGCTAGACATTTGCTTGCAGAAGATTGAGTGAAAGATGGGCTGGCATTGGACATGGGCTTCTTTTACCAGCTTAAACCAGAATAATAATGAATAAAACAGCTGATGTTTCAAGCTACTAGCCTGTGTGTGATTTAGATCAGAATAGTGTTCTGTAGAAACTTTATATAAATTCTAGAGTTGACTGCTCTGGTTGACAAAGCCAGTGCAAAAATTGTTTGGTGAACATGTTTAGTTAAATTTAGTTATACTATCTGAAAATTTACTGATACTAGTGACAATGTTCTCAGTGATAGCAAGTACATATTTAATTTGTGAAGGAAGGGCTTCGGTGCTCTCACTGAATGCAGACTAAGATCTAATATCTTTGTTTATCAACTCCCTGACACCTCTGGGCAACAGACTCCTCCAATTTCCATGAAGGATTGAATGAGTACATTTGAAGGAGTGGCAGGTTAATATGTCAGCAGCAGATTTTTGGAGCTTTTATTTTGGGGTTTCTGGTTCTGAGTATTTGGTGAGGAACTAAGATCTGCATAAGCAGAAGGAATGTTTGAATTGGGGCAGGCCCGTGGTGTAATGGAGAGCACTCCAGTCTCTGAATCCCAAGGTCGCGAGTTCGAGTCTCGGTAGGGACCATCCCCTGGCAGTTCAATGCCTCCCTGCCATCCCATCCCGTCACATCTCGGATGCTCAGCAGGGTCAGCCCCGGTCAGTACCGGGTGCTGTGACAGTCCCGAGGACTTCACTGTCACTGTCCAGGCTCGCTCGGCCGTGGCAAATGAGCCTTAGGACTTAAATGGTGGGGCCAGTTCTGCACACGCTGAGCCTCACCTAAAAAATCCACTGCACAGCCTGGAAGGGCACACTCACGTGGGGAGAGCCCTTCCCAAATCTTCGTTCACGAAGGTTGGCTATTATTGTTTATTGTTTGAATTTATAATCCTGTGGGGGGGATTATTTTTTTTTTAATTTGGTACTCTTGTGACTATCCACATCATTTACTAGCAGAGGTAGTTCTCTGCTTTCTGTGCTATTTAGGCACTTGAATTAAGATGAATTTCCCATGTGTGTCTACGTAAGTGTAATAAATAATGCATATCCTATGGATGAAACTCCAGAAGCTTTCTTAAACTTGATTCTCCAGCTGAAAAACAGCAATTAATTCCAAAGGCCATATTGAAAATGTCAGAATGTCAGCAATTCACAGCATGGTGCCTTTCTTTTTTTTGTTCACTACACTTGGAAAGTAAAAATAGCTTAGCCAATAAAAAGATCAAGTTCTGTGATGTCAAACTAGTATCAATTTAATAATTTAATTTAATTATTATTTCAGTAATTTAATAATTATTTCAAAATAATTTGTTTCTCTAACCAGCTATTCTTTATATAAAACTAAAGAAATATAAAGTGTTCTGCCAAAAGCTCACTTGACTTTGAATGACTAATATTAAAAGATTTTTTTTAAAGGCCCTCCAACCAAACATAAAAACACCAACAAACAAAATCTTTTTGTTTATTGCCTTTACATGCAGAATTTTCCCCCCACTTTCCTAAGTGTCTCTTTGCTTTCCTAGACACAAGGTCACGACTTGTCAATGAACACTGCACTGTGAGATCCATGCGAATTAGTCAACTTGATCTCAGCACAGAAACAAAATCACGTCACTAAGTGTTTGACCCTTCTCAATACGTATGTTGGTTTAGAGTTGAAATAACACTTTCTGAATTTGGTTTGGATATTATGTAAAACTGACTCCCCTACAGGGTAAAATTTTAACTCAGAAGAAAATCAATGGTAACTTCATAGTTGCCTTCAACTGAGATGAGTTTTACTCAGTGTCACAAATATACTTAACAGAAATTAATCCAACTGCTTACTTGATCTTTGGTTTTTGATGAAGAAGAGCTTTAGTCTCTCTTTAAATGTATTTTCATTCATATAGAATTCAACTTGCACCCTGAAATATAAAAGGAAGTATTAGAATTGAATATGAAAGATAATAAATTACTATTTCAAAAAATTTGTTTCTCTAACCAGCTATTCTTTATATAAAACTAAAGAAATATAAAGTGTTCTGCCAAAAGCTCACTTGACTTTGAATGACTAATATTAAAAGATTTTTAAAAAAAGCCCTCCAACCAAACAAAAAAACACCAACAAACAAAAACCTTTTTGTTTATTTCCTTTACATGCAGAATTATTTTCATATTACTTGGATAGTCTGCACTGCTAAATAAGAAGCTCTATGCTTTTGGCAATTTAATTGAAAGACTATCTTCGTATTTGCATCTTAGTAGGGCAGATTTCCTTGTTGTTCAGGTTAAGCCTTCCATTTCAATCTAACTCCCTGTCTTGGTTCGAGCTGGCAAACCGTCAACCCTCCAAGTACAGGGTCAGAGCCTCCCCTCCCAACACCAAGGAAAGGGAGGAAAAGAGAGGGGAAGGAAAAAACCCATAACACTCCCTTTCTGTAAGAGTGAGATTTTAGTGATTCTTCTTTTTGCTACCTTGTTCACATCTCTGTTAAGCACTGATACCTCAGTTCACTTGTTTGTATTCACCTTTAACAAAATGCTCATGCACCAAACAAACCATCCTACTGAAATCCAAAAGCAAAATTATGTTGCAATCATTCAGTGTTGTACAAAAAGTAACTCCCCTCCTGATTATGGTAAACTATCAGGGCCATCTTTTCTTTTGGCCATTCCCCTCAGATCTGCCAAGATGTGCTTCATCTTTCTGCCCCTCAATTTAGCCTGAGTACAAGTCATGCAAATAGTTGTACAGGCAGAAGAGAGAACTGCTGCAGGGGCTGGCAAGGCAAGGTGGTGTACAGAGGCTTGGGCTGTTCAGCACTGTGGGGCTGTACTGCTCGCTGTAGGGATTAGTCTCATTTTCACTGAAGTCCCTGCTCCACTCAGTTTACTGAACCCCCTCACCAACCCAGTTCTCATCCAGTAACGAATCTCTACCACAGCACAATTTCTGTCCCTTCCGGAGAAGTCAGTCCTCAGTTTGAGAACTGTTGTTATTGCTCAAGAATAAAATGCTCACTCAAGTCTCACTTCCTCTGTTATATCATCATGTGTCGCACAACTGCATATACTTTTTCTGTTCACAAGCATGCCTGAACTTTATTTCAGCACTTCTTCTTAGCAATCTTTTCTTTCTTCAAATATGCGTACTTCAATTACTTGGTTTGTTCTGTATTGTCATATTTTTCTAGCAGAATCCTGGCTTTAGTTTTTCTCTTCTTGTATGTGAAGCCTTTGCCAAAACAATTTTCATGTAATCTAATGTTATCTATAGTGTCTCTCTTCACCTCAAGTATTTTTCTATACCATATATTTCCATACACTTAGGGAAATAGAGATTTATTTATGATATATGGGCCTAGAATGGGTAGCATCTCAGGTAAGGTGACCTTTTCATTCTTGCTTATTCCTAGAAGTTTAAGCATATCACTTTGTAGGATAGGGTCACATAAGGAAGGCTCTGATTCGCTCAGTGGGATTGGTTATTTTTAACTAGTCATTTACCTTTGGTGTGCTTTATTGTAGTGTTCCTTGTAGATGGGTAATTACACTGCTTCCTATTCAGAGGAAGTAAAAACATAACCTTATTTTTAAGAATCTATATTTTCCCAAGGTACTTACTGTCATTAATGCAGTGACAGTTTCAGTGGGAAACATCTCCCATGATTTGGCAGATGCCACATGCTAAGTGTATATACTTAATCCTCAAGGATGTAATTCAGTAGGTAAACAAAGTGGCAAAAGCTATTGAAGGGATGTTATTAAAGGATGCACAGTATTGGTGTTCTTTTTTTTTGAAACATTTTAAACTATCAGAGTTTTCTGTAAGAAAAATGCAGTAATCACTTATGAAAAAGCAATATGTTAACATTATGCCATGATTTAATGATAAAGAGGAAAGAAGATGTGGGAGCTAATCACCCTCCTATCACTACCATTCTGAATTGCTCTGATAGCCTTCTAACAGCTGTCTACTTTTCTTTTCTTAGTAACCTCTGCTCACAGCAGACTGGGATTCCACCAAGCAGCAGTTTCCATGGCAAAGTGGATTACGAATTCTACTGATACCACTTCCATGGCTCCTTCTCCTTCCCCTGACTTTCTTAAACTTTAGTTAAACCTGTAGTGGCCTTCTACATTTGTAGAAAATATACTACTATGCATCTGTGATTAATGTATTCTCATGATCCTCTGGCTACCTGACAGGGAATATTTCACTTTATTTCTTGAAGGTTACTGTTTACTAAGTAAAGCTACGTATGGACGGCTGAAGGAGCCACTGGCAGGGATAAGGACAGAAATCTCTAGGTACTGCTCCTTCTCTGCTTTTCATTTCTAGAGAGAACACTCATTATACTTGAACATTTGTTGTAATCTTTTAATGGTTAATATTTTACCACAAGTATTTGCTCTCTTCTGTATTTTTCCCACTATGAAGCACAACCTAGAAGAGGAGTACTTCGGGAACATACCACAAATAAATCCTCCAGTGAAATATTAAGATCATTCCATAGCAGTAGTAGTGAAGGGCTTGAACAAGCTTTTTCTGGACTTAATTAGTAAAAGTTATAATGATGTTTGAAATGAGTGAGTGAAACTCATTGTGACATACTTATAAAAAATAAAACCTGATTTCTCTGTTGCAGGACAAGTGCTACCTGGAATCTGATTCCAAGCAAATGGTTTTGATGCAATGGCACACTTGCAGTTCAGGGGGATAGAATATGTATATGCTGATCATCCAGTGTACAGAATGATTTGGGGTTACTCTGCATTTACAGTGCAATTTAAAAGGGTAGTTTAAACAAGTTGTGCTTCATGTTTATTATCTTCCTGTAAAAGACAGCTATAGTTCAGTCCACCCTAACCAAAGGAAATCAAGCTCAAGGATTAAAATGCTGTTCCTTGATGATGGTTACAGGGACAGAAATGTTTGCTGAACAAAAGGATTTTGCGTATGCAGTCAGTTAATTACGTCTGATTTTTTCTGTGCATGTGGTAGGCTGAATAGTCCATGAAAAGCTGCTTTTGGAGATGCTTTGCTGACTCTTGCTTCAGCTTTGCAATGATAGCGGTCTTCACTGGTTTAAACCCAAAGAACAGTGATGTCAGTGGATCTTTCAAACTGCAAGAGGCATCTTGAAGTACCCAAAGTCCAAGTATACTTTGCATTCTTATAATTCAATTAAGATGTAATTTGAGTATTACATTTTAATGTAATACAAAGTATTGCAGGAAAATCCTAATTGATGCCAGGGACGCTAATGCAGAGCATTTCTGATGGCTGTAAAACACTGGGACCAATCTGTCTGCACTCTTGTTACTTAACTCATTTTGCCTGCATTTTTCAATTGCTGTTTACAGTGTCATTCTAACTCCATAGCCACACTTTAGTAACAGTATTACCTTGCACCCTCAACTCTACAAATTATCTTTCTTTTGTGCTAGAAAGAAGTAGATTTGGCAGAAATAATCACTTCCAAAATGAAACTATGAGTTGAATTTCTCACTAAGTGCATGAGAAGAGTGGTAAGTGCTATTTATTGATGTTGGAATGAAGAAACGGTATTAACTGTACAAATTGATCCAATCTGAAAAACTGATTTACATAAATTTTTTTCAATACATCTTTTTAGGAAGGAAAACATTTTATATTTTTCCTACAAAGAAAGCCCTGTAATATAGAAAGAGTATATATACATATATATATATGTAATTGGGATTTGCCAATTCAAGATATGTGAAACTGTGTTAGATTTTAAACCTGAAATCTTATTATGTAGGCTGTAGACAGGTGCTTAAAAATGAAGCATCTGAAGCACTGAAGTGAACTGCTATTATCAGATATTTTACTGTTTAAAAAAATAAATGGAAAAGACATTTTTTTTCTTACGACTTTTACCAAAAAGATTAGTGGCCTTTAGTGATGACTGTCATGGATAACATTTCTATTTGAAGTTTTGCAATTTCTGAAACTCTCAGAACCCTGATTTGTTTCAAAGCTACAATGTTACTCAAGCTGTTTGCCATGCACTGTGCTGATGAAATCCAACTTGTCATGCACTTTTCTTAAAAATGGCTCTAACAAGTATAGAGTAATTAAGACTGATCAGTATAAGGTCGCTTTCTGATGGGGAATTTATCTGTTTATCATGGATAAAATGATGAATATTTCCACGACCTCTGCAGAACTGTGTTCATGTACTATTGTGTTGTAGATTCTCTGAGATATCTAACATTGGGGCAGTACATGACAGATGGTGTGAAATCTGTGTTCTAATTGCAGTGTGCAGGATTACCTATTGCCTCTGATCTTCCTGAACTAAGTTCTCACAGTACTCCCCAGAAACACTTAAGCAGTGCAATTGTCTGTCTCAAATTTGAACTGCCACATCACAAAGACATGTTGGGTTATCCTAATCCTTAGAGTGTGTTCTATGACATCTGCACTTTTCTTTCTACAGGTATATTTACTTAAAAGTTCCCTTCTATATCAGTGAATCTGAGTAAATGTATCTAGTGACATTTTCCCAGTCAAATCTACATTCACCTGATTATGTAATGGGACATCAACATAACTCATGGTTTATAGAGATCAGGTGTTACAAGTGTCACCATCAGAATTTTCTGCATTAACTAAGATAGAAATAAGCTGAATTCAGCTTAATCACATGTTACAGGAAAAGGATTAAGGATGTAAAATAACTTTATGGCTTAGAACTGTATGTTGTGCTTGAATTCCTTTTTAATGTATCTTTCCCATAAATGCTGCTTTTTTCACTTGAAACAAATCTTAGCACCAGAAAACTGGCCAAACTGAATTTTTCAGGTTGCACAAAGTAAAAATTTGTACCTGCAACCACAACAAAAAATATTTTCTTTGTCAAAGAAAACTTTTTCTTTACTTGAAATTTTTAACATTTTGACTTTTTGAAAAGTTACCCCTTCACTGAATTTTTTGTCTTTACAATTTAAGTAGTATATGTGTGTCTATATATATATCAATGGAAATGTATTTTACAATCAGCTGGCCTCAGTTACATAAAACTGTCTTTGTGAAACTGATATAGGTCCATGGCAGTAAATTAATATTACAGCAGCAGAGATAGGAAATGGCATTATTTTTCTTCTAACATTTCTGAGGGAAAGACTTTTAAGAGAAGTTGTTAGTGTGCATGCTTTTCAATAAATTAATAATACTTCTCTTTTTTTAAATCCCCCACTCAAGTCTTGCATATTCAAATTATCTCAGTCCTGCACTCATGAAAACCAGTGGTAAATTTACCATTCTAGTAATGGTGCAGTAATAAATTTTCAATCTGTATTTGTCATAAGAAACCCTTAAGGAGAAAATACTATGAAGTTTTACCATGGGGAAAAGAAATCTCAGAGTAGTCTCGCTCACACACTTGACTTTTTACTGCAAATATACTTTCCTGTTGCAAACTCTTGGCTGAGGTAAGAAAGTTAATAAATCAATCATGAATGATGCATTAAGAAATAAGGCACTTTAAGCTAAATTTTGAAAGACAGTCACTGAGGGAAGATACTGGATAAATTTAGAAAAACTTTTTTTAAAAACCATTTTTTCCCCAAAAAGCATACAAGGTGGGGAAAATAGATATTTTAATGTGATTTTATTGCATGTGAAAATAGCTCTTTTTAACTTCTGGGCAAAAATACTTTACCTGTAGGATATATGCAGCACAGAGCTATTGCAATGGAAATCCATTATGTAAGGCTTTTTTACTGCTTAAGTCTGAATATCAAAGAACTCTGAGCAATGGGATGTGCTTCATGAGTTTCATTCCACACACTGCTCAGTGGTAAAACTTGGTGAATATCAAGCATACTGTGAGAACACCTTTCAGTCTTTGTCAGTCCGCATTTAACTCTACATTAGAGCATTAGGATCAAAATAAGTAATAACCCATTGCAAGTACTTTTTTTTCCCCTGCTCAAATCTTATTCTGTTCATCTGGACAATTTCTCTATTGTTTTCCTGAAATTATTTTTCTGCACCAACTTTTCTCTTTGCCATTCAACAAACATTTACATTTGGTTTTAAGGGAAATGTTGCTTTGCTATGAAAGGCAATGGGACAGTTGGTGACTCATGAGTAACAGAACTGCATCAGGAGGGAGACAATTCATGTGTCTAACATGCCCTGTCCTCTGTATCACAACTGCATGTCCCTGACACTTGTTGATCTTCTAAAACAAAGGTTAGATGCCAGATCCAGTCTATTCATTAAACCTGTCTCCTCTCTGATAGGCGAGAGATACACAGGGTCAAGCATCTTGCCTTAGTATCCTGCACACATTGTACAAATGAATGAGAAATTACTGTTCTTAGAGTAACAAAATGCCTCAAGTCATTGATTGAAATTTAACAGTATTTCTACTACAGTATTTTAATGCTAATCATTGCAAAGCTTATATTGAACATATTTATAAATGCTTCCCAAGCTTCTGTCTCTTGTAATACTGCCCATTCAATTGTTACCTTAGTAAGACTCATGTTCTTCCAAAAAAAAGAAAAAAGCTTTAGTTATTTACCCAAGTAGGCACACTTGTGCCTACACTGAAACCAGTCTGCAGGGTCAGAGGTTGTTTTAGGTGTTTTTTTAACCCTCCATCTATTTATCTTCTTGCCTCCAACCTCTTTCTTTGGTCCTCCGAGACCTTTCTCCTGCTACTCCATGCTTAGACCACAGTTTACTGCCCACAGTCCTCTTCCAATTCTTCCCTCTCCCTGTTCTTCCATCAAAATTTTAAAGATTCTTCCAGTCCCTTCTTCAGCAGTTCCTTTTCTCTAGTCTCTTGCAGAAGTCACCCTTTTTTTCATCATCCAGGTACTACAGAATTTCACTATTTCCCTTGAAAACATTGAGGAAGTGGCACACTGTCCCACCTGTGGGTTGTTTTCCTTTGCTCCAATTTCCTACATGGACCTTTGCCTTCAACGTGCCTTTCTTTACAGTATTGTCATCTGGAATCTTGGAACTGGTTTTCTTCCTTTTCTGTCCTTTTCTGTTTCCCTTGTTAACTTTTCTTCATTCTGGCCAAAGTCTCATTCTCCTGTTTCTATTTCTGCTTTTTGTTTTGCAGGAAGAACTCATTCTTTCCCCTAGAATCACCACCTCTAACCACAGCCAAAACAGAATGTATAGCCTTCTGCCTGCGGGTCTCCTTCCATGTCACTGTTAACAATTTCTTGGTTCTTTGTTATCGTAACAAGTGTCACTAATTTAGTGTTACCTCTGGCAGCTTGTCCCTTCTCATTATCCATCTCCTTCTGTCACTGTACCTTTTAGCTTAACAGGAAAGCTAAAGGTCATTCTTCCAAATTTCTAGCGTTCAAAATCTTGGCCTGCATAACAGGTACCTCTGGACTTTACTATTATCACCTCATGACCTTGAGAAACCTCTGTCTTTTGAGATATTTACCTTTTCTCTCCTCTCAAGTTATTTCACCAACTTTGTCCACCTCCAGTACTGTGGGCTAGCCCACAAATACCAAAGCTTTAATAAATACACTCTGAGCACTGCATACACACCGTATGTACCCTGGGAATGTTGGTGCTGTGGCCCTTAAAAGATACTTCCTCCTCCTCAAGCCCAGCAGAAACTTAATGATGACCACTTAGGAAAATATCCACTGTATGTTCAGAATGGATGGTGGTGATGGGGTTGTGTCACTGCTCCAGCACTGAACATGTGATGTTATTTCTCTGTAGATTTTATTTTAATAAGTTTGGATTCAGTGTGCATGCTCCCCATTTAACAGTTTTCTCTTACAAAACAAGCAGTAAACACTATGAGAGACATTGTCATGGAGATTAACCAGATAAAGATAGAAACAGGTGTTTGGATAAATAGCAGCCTTAAACTGTTCTGGTAGATTGTGTCACAGAATAGAATATTAAATAAATAAAAATCTTAAACTCATTGCTTACTTTAGATATGGCAGTTTACAGTTCCACATACCTTTCTTACATATAAAAAAACACCTGAGAATGAAACACGTCATCTTTGCTTGGTTTTGGTTTGGTTGGGGTTATCTTTTTTTTTTCTGGTTGTTTGTGTGTGAGGTAGTCCAGTGCTTAAAGCAGCAAAAACCACTGTGTGAACATAGGTCTCATGTTTAATGAGAGAAAGGATGAGCCCACATCGTGACCTCAAGGAAATGCTGAGCAAACACTCTTCTTCACTTTGGTCCCTTGCAAGTGACTCAGTCTCAAGATTACCAGAGAAATTCAAATCACTATTCACTTAAACTCTGCTTCTCACCTGTAAGACAAATGAATTGGACTGTTCTGTTACTGCTCTTCCAAAAGTTGTCTTTCACTTCTTATTTTTCAAGAGTTCATCTTTTCAAAACCAGCAGGTAGAACAAAGTTGAGAGCTGTTTGTACATGGTACCCCTACAGATTAGATGGCTAATCTCAGTTTTATTTTCACTTAAAAAATGAGAAATTAAGATTTAGTTTTCTTAAAACGCAGCAGAAGGGAGGAGGAAAAAAGAGCAGATGGATAGAAAAATCAAAAAAGGAACAAAAAACTGTGTGAGTGAATCCTAATCTGTCATTTTCTAATTGTCACGTGACCAAGTGTAAAATAAAATTTTAAATATAACTCATTAATATGTTACCTGCAACACAGAGCCAGCTTCCTACTAGATTTGATCCAATGCCCACTTAGATCAATGGAAACACTCTATTCACTTAGAGTTGAGTAAATAATGAAATAGTAAAAATATCCAAACTAGTTATTTTTCTATTGTTTGCAGTATTTAACTAGTATTTTTCTCCCCAAATTAATTTTCTTTCTATTTCAATTATACAATATATTTTACATAAAACCGTGAGGTCAATTCGATAGAGCGTGTGTGTGTGTGT
>VWZD01010893.1:343133-437769 GCA_013396695.1 Sakesphorus luctuosus | reverse complement strand
TGTTATAAGCTGGAGGACCTCTCCTCACAGAATACTTTTTTTTTTTAAGAATGTAAAGTGAAAAATACTATTGCATCTACAGAAACATACATTTTTTCACATTTTTAATGTAATAAAACAACTTCAAAGCCAAAGAGGAAAAGAATCAATTCAATAGGAAGTTAACTTCAAAAATAATATATTACAAAATCCTTTTTCATAAAGGAACATACAGGTAGAGAGACTTCTAAAAGAATAGCCAGATAACTTCTCTTTGACATAGCAAAGCAGAAGCTGGTTGCACCTATAAAGCACAAGTAGACTAAGAAAGGCAAAATTAATCTTTATTTGCCTTGAAACCACACAAAAAGAACACTATAATAACTAACAACAATGAATAAGTATTTTGCAAATTATATACGTCTATTTAGTTGCAAGCCAAAGCAATTATAAATCCATAGACTTGCACTCTCTACAGAGTGAATATATTAATTGGTTAGGTAAAAAGGCATTCATCAACATTTATTAACCAGACTCTGACTTCAGTACATCTGGTGACAGAGAAGATAAAAAGATCCATTTACATTTCCCCCATATGTGGACATATATCCTTCTCCACTAAATGAGATTTTTGCAGTTTGTCTCACCACAGGCTACAAATCCATCTTTATATCATGTAAGGCAAGAGCAAATTCAGGAACTCTGATTTGTGCTAACTTTTCAATCATCATCCCTTTGTTAGAAGGAAAGTAGGCTGTATCAGTTAACTTTTTAAGCTCAAGTTTCCCTATATTCTACTGCCCTGTTCTACAATTTTATTTTGCACTGAAAATAGAGGCTATATATTTTTAAGAAGGAAAGAGAAAAGAAGTATNTAAAGGACAATGCAAAGGTTAGGGCATGGAGTTTACCACCTTCACTGGAAGAGCAGAAAGACTATGGTTATTTTGCTTTCTACATTTTAAACATGAAAACATCTAATCTACTCATCTAATGATTAGTAAGAATAAACATGGCCTTCTCTTTCATGTCTGAGAACCTGACTCGGATCTCGGCTGTATTTTTGTATTCTCTGTGGGCACTTGCTTGTTTCAGCACTCTACTCTTCAGCTCTAAAATGTTACCACAAAAACTACAAAGAGATACAAGTTATAAAATCACACTTTCATACCTCAGAGTGCTGTGAAATATACATTATAATCACTAATGTGAATGAAACAGTCTCAGTTAAAATGATGGAGTGTAAAATGTCTTGTCTTCAAAACGGTCCGGATTCTTATCATTAATGAAGCCATGGAATAATGACTGGCTTGGGGAAACTTGATGAGGAAGCTGTAGCCAATTCAGTCTAGACTCAGAGATTAAATATATTAGTCTACCTGGAGGTTTTGGTTTTGTTTTTCTCAGAATCTTTTTGTTTGTTTGTTTGCAATTCTGCACAGTTGAAAAGAAAATTAATATAGTTTATCAATAGAATAACTTTATTCCATTTGACTGTGTTGAACTATTTCTCCACTTGAAATGGAAAAGTGTATCTCAGATATATTCAAATATACTGTTAAATAGCATTCCTACTCTATTTATGGAGTTTATTTATGTCAGCAATCCTACTTATGCTACCATATAATAGGTGAGATGCTCAAATACCAGTGGGAAATTTCCTATACTGCTCTGAGTTTTCTCTATCATGCCCTTAAAAGTCAGCAAACTTTCAGTGAATTTACTGAACTAACTTTAAACACATATGAATACAATTTTTATTCTGAATATCAACTTGGCATATAATTTTATTTTTAGGGCTTATCTTTGTAATGTCTTATCAAAATCTCAGTCAGACTTCAGAGTAAAGTTTAGATCTATATATGACTAGAGAGCTATGCAGCAATTTGTGAGAGCTTTCCTTGTAAGGTTAATGAGATCAAAATTCCCTGCTAGCCACCTACTTTAATGCTGGCTTATCTCTGATGATAAATTACATTTTGATGTAAAGCTTTACATACACAAAATTGTTACAGTTCATTATTTGGCACTGTAAACTTCAGCCTGGGGCTCTTTCCAAATTAAAATGAATGAAATTAAAAGAAATACTGGGCATGCTTTGCCTCAGAATACAACCAAATTTCCCAGACTCCTGATACTCCTTATTAGCCAGCTTACAAGCTCTTAAAAAAGGGCAAGAGTGCTTGAAATGGGACCTGGTGCTAAGACTGTCAAGTAGACCAAGTGCTACAATATGCAGTCATTTTTGCCTCTGCTTGTTGTTTAGCAATGGACTTGCAGAGAAGTTTTATTTACAGAAGCACCCAAAGCATGTCCATCCTTAAAATAATGAATAACAACGAATTAAGATATTCTTTTCAGCATTTTGACTGATACATATGACTTATCAGTGAACTTTATCTTCTAGAATATTCTTAGATTGTCAAGCACTGGTCAATAGGGTGTCACCTAAAATATTCTTTTTAGGACCTACCAGTATGCACTGGTAGCACTGCTATTTAAAATACATAAAATAAGGGGTATAATGGCCCATGAACCTCAATACAGAGTAGCAAAGAATGGGGCACAGTCATTATTGTACACTGCATATATCCCAGTTCTGCAGGGCATGAAAATGTGCATATTATGTATTAAACTGGGACTTAAAATAGAGTAATAAACTACTGTTTCACATTTGATAATGAAAAAATCAGCATAAGAATTTACAGGAAATTTGTTTAGATTGGGCTTATATTTTACCTATTGTGCTTGTATTTATTACAGAGATAAAGGGAATTGAAGCTAACTTTGGGTTTTCCATATATCTGAAAATCTCTGCAGTTACATCTGCTGCCTTAAGTTACACTGGAACAAAGAGCAATAAATGAAGTTGCTCATAATTCTTGACACTGTATTGCCTGGTAGGCTTTGTCTTCAAAGCAAACTAATCTCTTCTACTCAGACTAAGACCCATAAATATTCCCATCAAAATAAACAGGACTGCTCTTTAGAAGGAGCTGATATTCAGTGTTAAAAGATGAAAATATCTTTGCAAGTCACTTAAAAAGAAGATGTGGCTCTTGTGCATGTGTCTCAATCCCCCACTACTATCGGAACACTTTTTGGCTAACTTTCTCCACGCACATTTAATGGTTTTACAGTATTCTGATGACTACTTAATGACTCATAGCGAATACAACTGTGGCCAAACCAATGATGTACAATACTGATGCAGTGGTCCACAGTCTTGCTGCACAAATCAGAATTTGTACAAATACACTTCAGATGGTATGGCAACCTCACAAATAAATCACTGGTGTTTGGCTGCCACAATATGGTTTCAACTATAAATCTGTTGGAAGTGAAGGAGCAACTGGGGAAGAGAAGAGTGTGGCAAATAAAGAGCAGAGCTTGTATTAGTTTTGGGGTTTTCCATTTGTGCATGATTTCTAGGGAACAATGCCTTTTACGTGTTATATCTACATTAGGTTTTGCAATAAGGGATTAATGCTGAAATTTTTTTGTCCTATGATCTAAAGTGAAACTTGACATAGAACTTCTTGGAAAGTGAATCTTTACTTGATCAGAGAAGCAGAAAGGTACTTGAAAAAGCTTTTCGGCTTTGAAGAGATTAGACTTCCAATTAAAAGCAAGCTTTGGGCTAATTCTCATCAAACCATTACTCAGTATAATAATTTAGCCTTTCTTCAGTTTCTTTTGAGGGAAGGATTAAAGTAGCCTTTTCAGAGTTACTGCGAGTCACTATGGAATTTACTGACGAAATTGTGTAGTAAAAGAGCATAGTCCTTTCCATCTAAAATAAATATCTCTCTAATTCTCACTGTTCCTCACCTTCATGTGCACTCTATTTTTGAGGATAAACATCCTCAACAATACCCAATGACGTTTAGTTTTTATTGATCTTTTTTCACTCTAGTCATAGCCAGCAGTATTCCCAAAAGAGAAATATCACTAGTTAATAATAGCACTCTTAAAGGTAATGATTCTACATTTACTATTTTTAGAATTTTTAGTAACTAAAAATATTACACCATTATCTTTTGGATTGTATTCCAAAAATACGTACTGACCATTATCACATGCTAAAGCGCGGGGTAACATTACATCAGACAATTTAAACTAAATTCTTCTTGTGCATTTATTTCTTCTGCAAGCTACATTTTTCCTTCTACTGATAGAAGTAATATTAAATTAGACAGGAAGGAAGAATATGGCATCCAAAACAATAAATGAAGTCGGTTTAAAAGTTTAAGCATTTTTTCTTGGTTTTTTTTACTGTACTTTGCTCAATTCCCAACCTGTCTACAGATTTACTTAAATTAACAATATTGCTGTATTATAGGGCAAGAAATGACAAGAACCATGCCTGATCTGAAAGGAAAAAAGTAGCAAAAAGTCAAATTAAATTTGTCAGGAACTTCCCACAGATACCTTAACAGGCTTAGGAAGAACTTATCAGAGGTTCCATATATAGCTGAAGTGTTAGAAAGTGAAAAATTAAAAAAAAATTATACTGCATATGCTTTTTACACATGCCCAGGATCAGGCTAACTTTATAAAAAGGAGAGTCTTTTTAAAGTTACATATTCAGACAGTCCACACTTGCAATTCGGTAAGACTTAGACAATTCCCCAAAAAGCTGCCATTAGAATGCCAACAACTCTGAGAAGTCATAGAGAGCTGAATATCAGATTGTAACAACTTCCCTGAAATTACGGGAACTGTATCCACTTTGTCTCCTGCAGTCACGTGTTTAAGAGCTACACAAAAGGCAAGTACTTCACAGATAAAGACAAAGAGAAGTATTCAGGCAGAGGCTCAGAAAAAGCCATAAACCAAAAGCCCAGTACTTGTCAGTAGGTGTCTCGCCTGCTGCTTCCCCCAGAGGAAAGGTTGTCGGAGACTCCATTTACTCCACCAAATCAACAGGAGACGAGCGCTGGTGACATTTCCCTCTGATGACTCCCTCCAAAAGAATTGCACCTTGATACGCATCTGTCTTCATTCTCCAGTATTTAGAGCCGCTTTGGCTCCAATGTTGACATCCTAAAATATGTAGGACCTCTGAAGTAATACTTGCAGTTTAACATATGCATACAGTGTAATGTGTCTATCAGTGCTGCGGAATTGATTTCTTCCTTTCAAATGCAGCCTGATGCACTGTACAACTACAGTATATGATCATTGTTTTACATGGAAAAGAATTGCAAAATTTTAACACAAATTGTAAATCTCTCATTGAGGAGTGGCAATGATTCAAGAACTTTAAACACATAATTGAACAAGTGTTTTAAAAGTCATTATTATCTCTAAAATGTCACCTGTCTGACCCTGTTCTCTCCACAGCTAACAGGGTACATATAATTACTGGCTTCATATAAATCTCAGTCTCCTTACTCAGAATGAGCTATTACACTTCCTGACTAATCATAAGGCATAGTTTTAATTATCTCTTCATTAGATTAAGAAAAATTTAAGATATCAAGTTTCACAATATTTTAAAAGTTTAATTCTGTCATCTTTATTCATATTAAATAGCACTTATCTCAGTACTCTATGAAGGAAAATGCTGCTCATCAGTTATATATATATGGCTGGTAGAACAGTTTGCCCAGTAATTAATTTTTCAGAATAATAACTTCAAATTTTCAAAATGTGACATGTGTGTTTAGAAAATCATTTAGCAGATACCTGCAGGCAACTGGCCTGGTCAATGAATGTAAGCACTATTTTTCCCTACAACTTCCCAAATGAATGCAGACATTTCAGTGTTTGCTGGCTTTTGTGACAGGCAAGTTAGTTGAGATCTCTTCACCTAATTGTACTGGTGAAGTGGGTTAAGACAGGTATTGTTCTGTCATCTCCTTTTCGAGTCTTGCCTTAACACTGATCAGATTTAGATGCAAAATATAGATACAGTGAGGAGAGACGTGTGTTTATGGACCGCACTGGTTGTGTTGATGCCAAGAGGCCTGATAGCCAATTGTCAAATATCTATGGCAATAGAAGGAAGCACAGTAGTATTTCTGGCTCTTCCTTCTCTCCATATGGCCATTTCACTGTAAAGTGGCTCTGCTATCTTAGAAAGGAAAGAAATTTCTAAATGCTTAGTTCACCTTAGTCTAAAGTCAAGTAGCAGCAGGTTGCTACAGAATCTACATCCCCTTCATCTCTGCCTTGGAAGAAACATCCACCTCATAATTTTGATAATGGTGATCTTCTAACAGCTCATTTTTATCTGAAATTAAGAGCAAAACCTGAGGTCTTCCACAACAGTCTCAGACTAGCTCAAAGTATATTCCAGAAGCCTGCCTTCTAGAGGCTTCTAAAAGTTCCCTCTCCTATACCTGCAGCTATACCTCCTCTACACTCTGAAACATTTCCAGTAGCCAGCCTTGTTCTTCCTACCACATGCAAAGCTCTGCCAACATCACATCAGAATGTTGGGATAAAAATCCCACCATTCTGAATCACCAGCGAGTCACAAACAGTAACTGCCACAATTAATTGTATTAAATGGATTCATAATGTCAGCACAAATTTTACTTACTTTGTTGGGGTTTTTTTCTGGACTCAGACTGTGATCTGTGAACTGACAAAAAATAGGAAAAATGGGAAGGAAAAACTAATCAAGACTTTAAAATTAATTCAGTGCATTTTGAATGTTGTTTGTATCATTTTAGCTAAATTGTAATTTTCATGCAGTCTGCGGTCAGTCTCAGTACAAAAAAAAAAAGATCATGTGGGTCACTGTTTGAATACAGTTGGTAAATTAATTCCTCAGTGTCAATGAGATAGATGGTATCTGGAACTACTTGTGTGAGATAAGCTTCATTTTTATACTCTTAGGTGAGTTAAAAATCTGCTTAGATTCTGATAGTCTTAACTAATCAACATCTGCACATTACAGAATAGTTTGTTCCACTGTTGTGTTTGTATTATCCTTTGAATTATTACTGAGAGAACAAAACAGTAATTAAAAACTGAACAATATCTACAAAAATGCCTTTTCAAAAGGTATTTGTTTAACCGATTAAACCCCTCTGAACAATGATCAAATGCTAGATTGTTGTGACAGTGAAAATATAGCTTATTCACTTTTCCAGAGTACGTTCAGCTAAATATAGAGCTTAGCCTTTAGTCCCTCTGTTATAGCTGTCTGTGCTCAATGGTGAGAACTACAGGGCAGTAGTGATAAGTGACCAGCGCCCTTAGCTTTTGAATTTGGTGTGAAGATGAGAAACTAAATGCCCTTCCAGTGTCAGGGAATGTTGTTTATTAACAGGTGTTATTCATAAGAAACAAATATAACCACAGTTTTTCATCTGCAATACAGTTTGTTGGGGTTTTTCCATCTGTATTTGTTTCAGATTTGGGTGGGTAATGTTGGGTTTGTCTGTGCTGCAGTTTTCTCAAGTCACAGAAGGAATTAAAAACAAAGTGAGAAAAACATAAAATCTCTATGTTTGTGGTTATTTAGAAAATAAAAGAGTGGGGCTATTTCATAATGTTAACTCCTTATTGAATATTTTAACAACACTATACTGTGAAGGTACTCTGTAACTTTAGCCTACAAGTGCAGTAAATGTTATTAACTTTAACATCATAAAAAGCTAAAGAGCACTTTTTTTTTTCCAAAAAGCCAAAGGAGTTTGACTCAGGGTACAGAATCTGGGAGACAGGGCTGGTCTTTCCTGGCAGAGCTAATCCATAGGGATAATCCATGTTGCTTGAATGGTCTCGTTGCCCCTGCCAGGCATATGATCCTTGTGCTCCCTGTTAGATATGCAGTTATTTATGGCTAAAGGTAGCAGGAGACTTGTAAGACCCAGACAGAGGGGTAGGAAAAGCTTTCCCCTTTTTCCTAACTCAGTAGATTTGCACTGATCTCAGCCTAATGTCTTCCTCACCATCCAAGCTTGATACTTGGCAAGTTAGGCACAAGGATGTCAGACTTAGCAACCTGCTTTCCACCACAGATGTCCAGCACCTCCCAACAGATATCTCTGTAAGTGGAGGCAGGATTTGTTCCTCGAGATACATCTGAGTAAATAATAATATCACTGTTTTTATCTGTGAAGTATAAACACCGGGTTTTGTCTCCTAATGACTGTTTCTGTTTTATTGCTACTTCCCACCAGGAAGTTGACTGCTAACATAATTAGCAGATGATTGCATGGGGGAGGCTGAAATCTTTAACAGCTGTTTTAAGGCATTCTGTACCAAATCTGTGCTGCAGAACATTCACGTCTTTTGAATGACATTCTCTCCAATGACACAGATTATGGGACCATGGAGTGGAGGCCTCCAGGAAGGACAGAACTTGCTCATTTACTTGAAAAAAAATATGAAGAATCCAATTTTGAAGCATTTAGTGGATTAGTGTAAGCATTTGGGCATACTGTAAGTATCCGAATTCAGTACTAAAGATCACCTTTAATTGTGAAGTCTAGAAATGGAATGTATAGTGCTGGAATGCTTGGCAGATTTATTTTACAACTTTCTTTTGTAAAAAGAGTAAAGTGCAGACATTTGTGATGCTCCAAGTGATCTATTTCTTTGTTAAAGGATAAAAGGCAGATAATATGAATCAATATTATAATTTGTTATAGAAGAGCCATTCTGAGAATAATGCATAGTGCAGCACAGAGCTTACTAGCATAAAATAAATAGTCATAATCACTGGCTGTGATAAAACAATAATAAAAATATTAAGAGATAAACCATTTGGGAAAGAACTGCTTCAGTTCCCCACGGGGTATTATACTGTCTGCCAGATGTAAAGTAGTATGTGTCAAGTTGTAGATGGAAAAATAAGAGCTTTAGCAATAAGAGTGTAATTAAGTAATGACTGAAGTACCAAGCATGTTTGCAAACTGTGCATCATGTTGTCCCAGAGGAGGAAGACTACTTGATCTCTGAGAGTTTTTAAGATGAGGCACTTAAATTCTTATTTCCCTACCAAATTTTGCTGGGGCATGCTACCAAAGTCTTCCTTGGCCAGATCCAGTTAGACCAACACTGAAATGTTCCTCTTCTGGTGTCCTTCCCCAATTCCAGTGTGTGCTAGTTTAAGCAGAATATAGAAACAATGCATTTTTGTCTCCACTGTTGCTGCAAGAGTGATGGTAAAACAGAAATTAGCATGAGACTGATGGAACTGCCCTCTACAAAGCATTCCTTCCTCTTCCTCCGGCACAAGTGCATCCATTCCCTCTTGTCTATAATAGGGATCCAGCCTTAAGATAAACTTAGAAGGAAGGTGAGTATGGACACATATTAACAGTTTACTTATGTGGGATGGTACCTAAACCTGCCACAAGAGTGTCAATTTGAGCCTCTTGATGTGGCAGATGCAATAGTTTTACAAATGTCAGTATTTTTCATTAATAATTTTTTTAGAAGTGAGAAAGGGCTTGGCCTGTACATGCAGTTACTCTTTTCATGGTTTAGGGTAACTCAAACTTTTCAACTACCACTGTGCAGAGTGTCATTGCAGACATGAAAACATTTGTTCTCTTAGTGAATTAGACTGTTAAGATCTTGAGCAATTCCAAAAAAAAAAAAAAAAAAAAAGTTTTGAAAATAGAATTTAGGCTTCTAAATCACCTTATGTATTTTGAAAATTTACTTACAAGGACAAATCAAGATAAATTTAACAATATCTGATCAAATCCATTTATTTCTGGCCTCTGTTATATGAAAGAATTCACGAAAGTCAGCATGTTTTCTAGAATAGAGAGGCCAAATTGACTAAGGTATTTTTTGAAGGAAAGAGGAGGATTATTTTCAAGAAACCATAATAGAATTTTCTTTTGAGGAAAATTATAATAGAATTTTTATACAACTTGAATCCAGACTCAGTTATTTTAAATCACTTGAATTAGAAATGTGTGGGCTTTTTATCCCCTTTTAGTTTAACAATCTCAGGTGATTTCCAAAAGGAAGGGCAAAGGGAGGGCTTTACTCGCTAATTCACACTGTGACAAATGACTGTTAAAGTGCCTTCTGAGAAGTGCAGTAGGGAGCTGTTCCTTGAGAGTCACCAGTCAACATGACAGCCAGCAGTGTACAATTGTCCAAGTGATGTGTGGAGGTGTTCTGTATTATCTGAATCTCTCTCCTTTCCAGTGAGGTGGTAATGTTCATTTATGCAGTAAGCACACCAGAATGGAAAGCTGATTTTAATTTAATCCTGTAAGTACTCAGTGTAAGAACAGTTCTTGCACAAAGGTAAAATTTAGCTCTGTAGTTTTACAATTAAAGTATATACTGTAGCAAAATTACTTTTCATCTCAGTACAGGAGGAGTATTTGAAATGTATTTCCAGTACCAGTTAATGTTCTTGTTACATATATACAGAATAGAAAAAACATTACAGAATTAGAAAATGTAAATTTTTGTTCCATGACTGAAATTGTAAACATATCTTGCAACGGCAGACAGAAAAGTTATGAAATCTGATGCTTTGAAGGTGGGGGTTGGGCTACCCACAACTTCTCTGCTTGTATTGTTTCCTTGGACACCCAAGCTGCCAACCCATTCCCAGGCACTGCACAGTTCAAGACATTTTTGGCTGCTGGCTCTGGCCCGAGCACGCACAGGAAAATTGAACAGTTCACTAGAATAAGCAGTCATGCTTCAATGGTGGGAAACATTACTGGCTTGCTAGAATTCACTAAAACAAATGCAGGTTTTATATCTTCAGAAGCCTCTAAAGACAGGACTAAACGTCTGTATATAAATGACTTAATAAATGTGAGGTAAACACCCTCTGCAAGATACTAAAGACCTTACTACAAAGGCAGTGATATGGACAGAATGTAAATGCTTTTCTCTTTTTAACTTAGAATAGTTTCTTTAAACCTCTAGTGTCCTCTGTTTTGCTATTTTGACACATCTTAACTATATATATATATATATATATGTATGTAAAAGCCTCTTCCTTGTATCTTTCCCAAACTTAAATGGGAACCTTTGATAAACATCCTCTTTTCTCCCCTGCTCTGAAGCAAATTACTGACCAGCTTTGAACATTTCACATCTTCACCAGAGAGGATCTCTTCTAATTTTATTTGTGTTGCTCTTCAACACAGCTGGTAAGACTAAGGATTGATTATCACCAGGTTTATGAAATGTTTCATTACAAAGGTTATTGTTAAAATGATAAATTAATGAAACCTGACTGAATTTACAGGTGAAAAACTTGTGTTCATCACTGAGCTCCCCCTTTATTTTTGCTTCCTTCCCCAGCAGCCAAACTGAAGGACAAATTTCATTATGATGGTCAAGAAACATCTCAAAATATCCAGCAAGTCAAAACAGTCTGTTTCATTTTCAGATACTTTCAGTCATGGAAGAAAAATGTAAACTTCACAAAGGGGTATTAGCAATATTTACAAAACCAGTGAAAAAGTCAATGACTCAGTCTTCTCTTTATCCTCAGCTCAGTGACTGGGATAGTTATATGTCCAGAAGAATCCCAGTACGCTCCCTTAATTGCCACAGAATTTACCCAGTTTGACACACACACACATGCTCTGGCTGGGCTGATCTTTTACAAGCTGTCCTGTAGAAGTGTTTTCCACATAAAAGGTGAACAGTGGAAGCATCAAGCTTCATCTCCACAGTTTTCAAAGGGAATCAGCTCTTTTGAAAATCTAACCTTTTAAAAATCAAAACTGGTTTTAACACCCTTTTATTTTCAGGAAAAATCACTCAGCAAATTCAAGAATGCCAATGAAATATTCCAAGTAGCTTTCTCACTGAACTAAATGATTTGCCAAAGATTTACCATGTTCTTCTGCACACAGCAACTTCTTTTATGAAAAATAAGACACAATCCAATTTGGCGGTTTGTGGAATACGACAGCCCAGAACCCATCTGTTACTGAAGCCAACTGCAAGGCTGGGTAGGAATCTGAGCTCTGAAAGCAGAATTTTTTTGGGGGTGGGAAAAGAAATGCAAAAGCAGTGAGATGGATGCTACTGTATTGGAGAAATACAGGTAAGAATTGGACCACGAGCTAGATACCAAAAAAAAAAAAAAGAAAAGAAGCCTTAGTGAAGCTTCTCTATAGGAATAGCCCTTGTCTTGATTTAAGAAAAAATGATGGTTAGAAAATCTCCAAACACAGATCTAAGAAAAAAATTCCTGAATGAGAGTCTTGTTACATTCAGCTAAGCATTTCAGGATGTGTGCATTTTGTAAATGAACCGGAACATTTATAAGAAATAGCTGATCAAACTCTCATCCTAAAGGAACATAACCAGTAGGGTTTCAAAACTGAACTATGATTATGTCAAAAACATGTTTTTCAGCAGAAAGAGGGGAGGCCATATAGCATCCATCATATTTATTATGAAATACTACCATATGACATATAATGGCAAACTATGCTGTGATTTGGTGACACAGAATCCTGGATGGTTAGTGGTATAATTGCATCTCCTCTGCATTCTGAAGAGCCAACAAGCATCTGAAAACACAGATATGGACCATATGCCTCTCAGTCAGGAAAAAGCAAGCATCTTTCCAGAAAGGGCAGAATTGAAGCAGAAAAGAGAGACCTTAAGGAGGAACAGACTGGGAAGATCAAGAGGTGAGAGCAAGTGGAATTAAGAAGCTGCAGTGAGGTGGAGTGGAAATAGGCAGAAAATTATTTCAGCCTCTCAGCCAAGGGTCTATAACTAAAACGAACTATTCTGATCATTGGTCATTTTGCAGCTATACTATCACTACTTCAACTGTACTTCAGTATTCATTCAGATATTCCATTCATAGTTAATGTCCATTCAACTGAAGGGGCTACAAGCAACACCTTTGGGAATATCTTGTATTCTGTTCTAATTAGTGTGTGATACAAAGATGTGCTACACCAAAACCAAACATGAACCAATTACACAAGGGTGTAAAGAAAAAAAAAGAAAGCAAAAAATTAAGTTGTACTTGTGTAATAGTAATCATTACAAACTAATAAGCAGATGATCTCAGGGTCCCCATAAGTCTGCAGTCTTTCTCATTCACTGTTTCCTGAAATTATATCTAATATTCTAAACATTCCATTTGACAATATTTCTATGCAGAACATCTATGCTTTTTCTATAATGGATAGCACAATACATCAGCAACATAGGAATGGATGAATATTTCAGTGATACCCTCCACATCAGAAAAGTAAGAATCTGGACAGGGCCCTATTGTAAGGGACAAACAAAGTATAATACTCAAGATTTTTTTTAAGAATAGACCTTGTTCAATTACTGGAAAGCTTGTACCAAAACAGACTGCTATGGTAACTTGCAGAGCAAGAGGAGAGAGTGCTGCTACCACCACAGCCTCTTGTAAAGCACAGTCTTGCTTGTACTGTAGGGAAACCACTACAGTGCAGCTGTGCCCAGCCTCAGCACAGGACAATGCACAAAGAAAGCCACTTACATTTTTATATTTCAGATGTGCCAGGGATCTTTCTTGTAATGCTTGTTGGAGTATTAATGAAATTATTAAAAGTAACTATTAATTTTCCACCAGTCCTCTGCTGTAATTTTCAAATGGCAACCATGCTCTGTAATTCTGCTATCCTTATTTTTTAAGGATTATTTATTTTCATTTTAAGTGCACATAGACTTGAAATAGACATTTCTATAGTTAAATGGATGCTATGGGTTGTGCAGTTGCTTATACACAATTTCCTATTTGAGTCCAGATCATGCTTCTTCCGTAGAAGGTAACTTTGGAAAGTTCAAGTCAAATACCTGGCATTAGGGAAGTGCTTGACAGAAGTTTAAACTAGAGCTAGAAAAAGTGTTTGGAGCAGAGCGGTCAAAAAAGATGTACAGAGACTATTTTGTTAATTTTAGCCATCAAAACTAACTAAATAAATAAACTTGTTAAAATAAGAAAGGTGGTGAGTTTTTTCCTATTCTAGTAGAAAAGAAAATGCAGGTATAAGATGCTAAGATTTACATTTTCTAAAATCTCAGAGAATACCGTGATAAGAAGTAATGAATACAGAATATACTCATTGTTTAATTTTTTTAAGAGTAAACCCTTGCTTTGATAAACATACTCTTTAACTCATTAAAATGCTGTCACTTCCAACCAACAGCATTCATTTTTTGTGACTGTGTTAAGATGTCATTCACCATTTCAATAATTGTCTGAATAAACATAATTTAATTGGTTCAATGTATAGCATATTCTCCCAAACAAAGGTAATAATTAATTACATATATGCACGATCCTGTGATTATCAGTCAAAAATAATGAATCTTGCTTTAGATAAAAAGCTAAAATCTAAATGATGTAGACCAGCATTAAAAACAAAGTTTCTGTTGTGTTAAAGATATATTCTGGCAATGTAAATATATTGAATTAAAATCGATCCAATATGTTGTTATATTTTGCTCTTCTGTCACTTGACCACAATAAATTGTTACTACAAAGTGGATGTGACACATAATTTTGCAAGATGGGATCATGTAACAGTGCATTGACACAAGAGGTTGTGTGGTCAAACTGAGTGGCACGATGCTGCTGGTGTTCACAAATGCTGTTCATTTAGCACTTTGAATTTCAACACACATTCCTGGTTTTCTTGTTTGTTTAACCATAAGGGTTTCCCTTTTTTTTTTTGTTTTGTCTTTTAAGACGCTATTTGACTTTAGACAAATAAATACCTTTTTAAAGCGGTTTGTACTTAAAGATGCTTCCTGTCAAGGAAATAATTCGTAAAGAAATAAAATAACGGTAGTCGCATCCAAGCCTAGGGTTGCAGCAGTAAAAGAAACTGCATGTCAAGAAGCCTGGATACTGGACGGTAAAAACACCCAGTGGCACCTGCAATTAGCCCCTCGACAAACGGGAAAAGCATGTTTTGTTTGGGACTTCCCCTCAGTGAATGTGAGCACGCGGAGACGGTATCGTACCTGTCCTCCTTCTCCTCCTCCCGTAGCGTAGGGCAGGGAAAGGCTCAGCCCCTCCGCAGCGCGGGGATGCCCAGCGGGTGCGGAATGCCGGAGGGTGCGAGATGCCCCGCTCCCAGCTGCGGGGCGCCGGCCTGACTCGCCCCCGGCCGCGGGCGGGGTGCGGCACCGCAGCCCCTCGGCGGCCACCGCATGTCTCTCCTGGCAAAGTTTCCCCGCGGGGCTGAGCTCCGGCGGGCGGTGCGTGCCCTCCCGCAGCGCTGCCCGGCCCCGCGCACCCCGCGCTCACCTGTCGTCGCTCTGCCAGCCCTGGTCGCCCAGCAGCAAGTCCCGAAAGCGGTACCGCGGGGGCAGCGGGGGCACCTCGCTGTCCAGGTCCACCATCCTGCCCGGGCAGGGAGGGAGGGCGGGATGGAGGGGAACCCCCGCTGCCCGGAGAGCGGCGGGTCCCCGCCCAGGCAGAGCCCGGCGCGGCGGGAGCGGCGCGGGGCGGGCGGTCCCCGCGGCGAGAGCGCACAAAGGCGGCCGGAGGGCTGTCCCCCCTGTCCCCGGCGGCGCGGGGGCAGCCTCACGGCCCCCGGGAGCGAAGTCCCGCCCCGGGGGGACGCGGGCGGCGGCCTCGGCGGCGGCGCGACCGCCCACCCAGCACCCACCCAGCGAGCGCGCCGCCGCCGCGACAACAAAGGGCTGTGCCACCGCCAGGCGAGCGGGACCGTGCGGAGCCGCACTTGGCCGGGGGAGCCGCCGCGCCCCCCGAGCTGCCCGCTGCCTCCTCCGGTGCCACCTGGGGCTGCCTCGCGGGCACTCTTCCGTAGGCCACGAAATTTGAACAAAGGGGGTGTTTTACGCTGCGGAGCCGCAGGTGGCCTCTGCACAGCCCCCCGTGTTAGTGATGGGGGGGGTCACCTGAGCGCAGCTGGGGCTGCCACGGCTTAGTTAATCAGACACACCTGGTTAACGCCAACCCTCCTGAAATGCCAGGTGCAGCGGGGTGAGCATTCGGCCAATTCCTGCATTTAATCAACTCGGGGGTTGTTGTGCATAGCAGGTGGGGCAGGGCCTGTGTGAAAGCACAGGAAAAGTTGAATTATTCCCGTGATTGAGATTTGTAGGTAATTCCTAAAAGTTGGAGACACTCTAGAAAGTATTCTAATTCCATGCACAAATGGTGAAGCACATTATACCAATATGATTTCATTGAATTCACTATCACCAGTAGTGAACAATGTTTCTAGATTTGGCCTTAAAGGTCTGCTGTAATCTAGACTAACTGTGATACTAATCATCTAATGCCCCAGTTCTAGTAAACATAAACATTACTACATTTTTTGTAGCCTATCCTGATTTGCTTTCCCAGATTAGGTCTTCACCTGAACTATTCAGTTGTAGTATTCCTTTCCTAGAATGAAGTCATGCAGAGTCTTCACACTAGTGCAGTTTTTAGCTTCAGATTTAAAGGCTAAGTGATAAAGAAGAATTTATTTCTTAAATGTGCTTTAAATACCACATATTTAATACGGGGCATGCACGGATTCATTAGGTATATTGAAAAGTGAACTTTCTGTTTTCCATTCAGTTGAATGTTTGTGTAGAAGGTAAACCAGTTAAATGCTGGCATGGTACATACAGCATCAGCTTAAGTATGGCAGCCTGAAGTGTATCACATAATAATGTGCCCTGCTGAGAATCCAGCTCTGAGCTTCATGCTGTGATGCAAAGATTTCCGCAGGTAACCAACAGGTAGTCCAATTCAGGACTCAGGTTATCTCTGCTGTTGTTACAGTCAGTGCATCTTCCCTTGCTTCTTTAGCACAGAGCTCTTATGCATAGCTTCTGTGATTGCTGTTTCTCTAGAGAGCTGCAAGGCAGTATCCCAGGCCCTGTAAAATGCTGGGATCACTGGAGTATGATGCTTACTCTTTTTCACAGCTTGCTGCATTCAGCGTTTACAATGCGCTTCTCAGAAGGGCTTGTTAGATGAAGCAAAACAGATCCACGTATGTAGCAAGAGTTCAAAGGTAACTTGCTCTTTGCTTTGGCTGATATGGGAAATAAAAAAAATAGTGAATTATCCTACTGCCACATTCTTCCCAGTTTTAGCATGCTGTGTTCTGAGGTCAGAGCTCTCTAGAAGCCTAATAAAATAAAAAAAAAAAAGTCCAGGATCTTTCTTCTTTAGAATATTTCTCATGTTCTGCCCATTTTTTCTCTCTGTCTCACCAGTTTCTCCAGTTGAATAGGTTGCCTCTTGGAAGAAAATGTTGTTTTCTCTCTCTGCCTGGGTATTTTTTCACCTTACCAAAATCTGATGCGGGGTGAAGCCTGTATATTATAATGCTTCGTTATAAAAGCAAAGTAGCTCAGCTAGCTGTAGTCCTTTTCTAAAGTCCACAAATCATAGATTGGTTGGGAAATTAATGGTGTTTCTACTGCATCTTCTAGCAGCCTCATTAAGTTTTCCACCTGAACTGATTAATTTAACATGTGTTTTCATACTTGAGGAGCTAAGTAGCAGTAGAAGCTTTTTCATTTTTTCTACTGTGGAAATGCACTTTAAACAGGTAATAGCTGGCTGGTAATTGAGCAACCTGGTGAATAGTTGAGCAGAGCTGATAGGCAACAAACTCATTACTAAGACTATAGTCGTGGAGTTTATACAGAACCTTAATTTTGTGCTTCTAAGTAATATAAACTCTTTGCACTATCAAATAAGTGGTGTTTTTACATGTCTGACAGTATGATGTCCAGTCAGTCTGAAAAATTCCACATATATAAAAGTAGACAGAAATGGGATTTTAGTTAGCTAAATCTAATATTTTGATTAGTAACTCAAAACACTTGGGAAACTTACGTCTTCAAGCTGAGGAGACACTGAGTCATCCACTTGGAGACAGGTGCTGTGTATCAACTATTATACTGGGTCACTGCACTCAAGCCAGGTGTTCCTTCCAACATGTTTGTGTTAAAGAAAAGCTGTGAGCCACAGCTCAGTTCTTTCAAGGAACGAATATAGGTTTGTACTTTCAGGATGATTCTGGCCCTGAGAAGTGTCAGAAGCATCTGTGACCCTGACTGGGAGACTGAAAATAGACTTTAGGGAATCTTTATTTTTTTCTGTCTTTTAAACTGACCTATGTACAGGTGGGTAATTCCAAGTACTGGACTTTGAAGTTTGGGAGCAAGAGGGGCTTAAGAACTGTGTCGCTGAGTTTATTGCTGGTGATTGGATATAAATCTTGGATCATACAGAGGTACAGAAAGAATGAAAAAATATTTAGTTTTTCTTTTAGATTACTTATGCTTTGGATGGTGTATAAAGCAGGTGCAATACAAATGGCTTCTGGACTTTTTGGACAGTTTCAATGTATATGGAAATATATGTAGGTTATTAATACTGTTCTTAACTCAGTGTGTTCTGGCCCTCTATTTAAACCTTATGCAGTCTACTATATAATTAAATCAGATTATCTGGTTAGTTTTCAGAATATTCCTCAAAAAGCTTTTAAGGTTTTCTTTATCATTAATCAGTTTAGTTATTGACACTCACGGGGACATTCTTTACTGATGGTATTGATATCTAAAATTATTCAGGTAAAACAAAGCCAAAACTGACAGCAAGAAGTTAGAGAAGAATCTTGTCCACGATAAACTGATGCATTTCACCTTCTGAAAGTGTTGATGGCCCTCAGCACGGAGGGGCTGAAGTAGTCCTACCAGACACAGTTCTTTTGCCTGTTCCCTCCCTTGCTTTTCAGTTGTATACCATGACTCAGAGACTTGTCATCCCTGGCTGATAAGCTTAACATCCCAACCATTGTTTTTATTCTCCTAAATATTACTAAGAGGTTATGGTTGAATTAACAAAGGACATGGGTAAATACAAATTTTTAAACAAAAGGTGAAGAAGAATGAGGCATTTATGAAGAAAATGCCCGCTAAATCCTTTTAAACAGTTCTGTAATATGAGTAACTTGAACTTATTGTCCTTTCAAGGAAGAAAGTCTGATATTGTCTGAATGGCGTTCATTTAACTCACTCAGCAGACACACACAACAACACTTACTGTAAGAAGTAGTCTAGTCTGCAGAGAAAAATGGTAAGTGGAAATGCCCTCTTTGCAGAGTCTACATGTTTATTTTTTGTCTGTTGGCGCTAGCAAAGGGTTAGGCAGGCTGAAAAACTGATTGGCTAAAAGATAAATACAACTCAAGCTCATTTTGAGACTTTTTCACAGCTGTTCCTTTTTAACTTTTTAAAATTATTATTAATTATTTTTTAATAATTAGGAAGTATATGGATGATTAGGTTGCTATTAGGAAATTTTGGAATGCTGCAAGTTTATCAGTTCTCACTTGAATGTGTCTGTGTGGCTTTGGGTTTAGGACTATAGATCTGGGGGTAGAGTACTGACAGCACTGGAAGTGCATGAGGCAGTTCTGCAGTCTTGACAGCTGAATAGAATATTTAGGGACTCAGAATTTGCAATTAATTGGTTTGGGGATTAAATTAGTAAACTGTACTTAAACGATATCTGATTCACTTGAGCTGCAATTTCACTTCCAAAAGAATCTTCAAAGGTGGAGTTTTTAGTAGAAAAAAGTTATAATGGCTGTATCTGTTAAAATGTACCTAGATGAAATTCTGAAGAGTCCTTACTAATAAATGTTCTTACTAATAAATGTTCTTTATATCAGCAAACAGTTTCAGTATTAAAAAAGGTATAGTCCTCAGTTAGAAAACAATGTTTTTAAAGTTTGTTTAAGAAATTTGTTAGTAGCTTTTTTCCTCTGGCTTTCAGACTATCAACTGCAGAAGCAATCTCAGATCTCGAGGATGGGATATAGATGCCTTATTGGACCAAAATTAGGCGTGTTAGACTGTGAGTCACAGCATCCTGCAATCTGACTGGATCTGAGAGGCTCAACCAAACCAACAGCAAAAACTGGTAAGAGGCGTATTTTCTATACTCTCACTCTTTACCTACCATGGTAGAAAATTGTTATTTAGTGGTGTGGAGTATAGAACTAAAGACTAAAGTGGATGTCTTAATGCTTTTAAGCTCATTGACTGCAATTTCAACTTTTTAAAATATATGTCTACAAAGCACATATATCACCACTGTGCACTGATAATACTTAGTAACGGACCTAGGCCATGATGCCTAAGTGGGTATTGTGTTGGAAGAGGGCAAAATTACCTTTAAGTCATACAGCCTTCCGTTTTACCTTTATCCAGTATTTGTGCTTCTTGAGGTTGATGGAAAGCGAAGGGATGTTGCTGAGCAGTACCACATTTATAGAGCCCCCAGTACTTTGAGACTGTACTTTTAGATCCTTACATCCACAATATCTAATTCTTGTTCGTTTACTTCATATGATCTAACCTACAATTTCTTAGATCCATCATTTTACTGTTGGATAAGGACAGCCTTTTTTTACCTTCTCCATGTTTGTGACCATAACACCAAATCTGTTAGATCAAAGATGAAGTATTCATATCCATTTCAATTCAAACAACTCCTTGGACTTTGTCTTATTCTTTTGTGTCATTTCCTATTCAGATTATTACTTGTCTTGCATCTTTCCCTAATAGCCTCTGTCCACACACACTGTAATTTGAAAGCATCATCATTTTCTTCCTTCTCCCTTGCTGCAAGGGAATTGTCACTGCAATCTCACTCTTCTCTTTCACATCCTTTTCTCAAAAGGAACCTGTTAGAGAGGTAGGTCAACATGGGCTTATTGGGGGGTTTGTGTTTTTTGTTTGTTAGTTCAAATGTTTATTTGTTACATCTTACTGAATTCTTCACTGTTAGGGATAAGGGCCATTTTTGGTTCATTCTGAATTCTATAGTAGAGTCTGGGTGTGGGGTATGACTACTACCATAGTATAAATCATAACTATGTTATCCAGTAAGTTTTTGCAGTATTTCTACAGAAGGGAATGCTTAGGTCACCTCTTTGCTATGTGACTGGGTTGTGTGCTGGACTAGTAACAGGAATAGCTGGTTGTAACTTTAACTGTCCTTTAAGAAAGCACAGCCTTTGGGGGAATACTACCAATACATGATGAAACTTTAAAAAAATTGGTAATCATAATTTCCTGCAACCAGCAGCTCAAGCTTCAGACTGCTTCATGTTGGTTGAGTTTTTTTCTAAAAGAACTATTTATTTCTAAGCAAATCTTACTATTCTTATGTACCTTTTTGCTGTTCTTACATACCTTTAAATCTTTATTGATCCTATTTACTTTTTATTGTGTACTTTGCATATCTGTATAATTTACTGCCAGACATACCTTCCAGAATACAATGCTGTAATGTTTGAAATTATTTAAACTTCAGAGGAAAAAGTGTTCTTGGATTCTTCCTATCTTTCCACTTGATGCCTACTTTTTTAAATGGCTGTGCAGTAGCAGAGTGTTCTGCTGGCATGAAAGGTTTGATAGTGATTCAGAAACAGTAACAGACTGAAATAGCCCAAAGTGAGAACAGAGTTTTAAGGTCACTGTAAAGCTGCAAAGGTAGGGCAGAGGGAGAAATGTGAGGGATTTCAAATTTGATAATTCCTCTGAAAGCATTAAAAAAAAAGAAAAAAAAAAAAAAGGCAGGGATGTGGTTTTGTTTTTTTCACCATGTATCTAATTAAACTGACATGGTGGTAAGTAGAGGGCATGTTTTCCATAGCTCAGTGAGCATGACTGTACTGCAAGCACGATCTTTATTCAGACACAGGGCGCACAACATGACCTGATCCTTTTATTCTTATATGCTGAGCCATCACAGCACAGATCCAAAAAGGAACAACATACACTTCAGGGCCACCTATGATACTGGTGCAGCACAGTCCTCTGACATCTGTGGTGACCTGGAAAGGAACTGTAGGAACAAGAGGAATAGCAGCACTGCGTCAGGGGAGAGCGAGCTGGTGGGAAATGGTGATAACCTCTGAATTGCCTTCCAGTAAATCTCCACTTGGCTGTGAGTAGGAGGACTTAATTTAAAACCAGAGATACTGACAGCTGCTTTTATATAGGAGAACACCTTTTCAAGTAATTTTCACTTCACTTTGGAGTACAGAGTACCAAGGCAGGAGAATGAGATGGTACTTAAACATGGGTAATCAGAAGTGGGTTTAGAAATACTTTTAGAATTGGATATCTGGCATTGTTGCAAAACGCTGCCTGAATGCATACTGTTACCTAATTTACAGAAGAAGCAGAAGGAATATTCAAATTCCTAGTATTTTTTTTTCTGTTTGCAAAGGTGCTCACATGGCCCATCCTTGGTAAAATGGCCTGAACAGCAGCAGCTGTTAAGATAGGAATGTAAGTTCAAGCCTTCAAAACTGTCTCAGAGTGCATATGCTACAGCAGATCCTAATAAAGGGGATGACAACCATCATCTCAGTTAAACAGTAACCAGGGAGTTACACAGTGAGTTCTGAAATAAGGGACATGCCAATTTGGAAATAAATGTATGGGACAAATGAAACTTTGTAACAGGAGGGAGGACAGTGGGAACAGGGCCAGCAGTCAAAACCAGAGGAGGTGGGTTTGACAGTGTTCGTTGTATGTTCATTTGCTGGCATCAAGAACTCTGTGCCAGGCACAGCATCCGCCTTGTCTGTCCCTGCAAGCTGCCTTCATGCAGCTTGGGCAGTGATCGTGCAGGTGCCACAGGTAGGGACTCACACCTGGATGTGTGTATTCCTTGTGTGGTGCCTTCTCCCCACCGTGTGCCTGGGCAGATTGTAAGGTGTGGCACAGGTCCACGTTAGGAACCCACATCCCTACAGGAGATGTGTGTGAGAGGCAGACTGAGTGTAGCCACACATGGGTGGTACCCAACTTTGTGTGCATGATTAGAACTTTGAGGGATTAGTGATGAAAGGTTCTTTAGAAATTTGATTGGTGTTTGTTAGCATTTTGTCTATTAACAGTGCCTTATCTGTTTTATTGCTGATACTCAACCTGAATATATATTCTACTGATTGCCAGTTAATTATGTCCTGTTAATAAATCAATAAAAAAGTTTGATTGTGATTTGGTTTAAATTAAGTAAACTGTGTAGTTTTTCCCTGTCATACCTTTATGTTGTGATTGTAAATATCACATGATGTGAAATGTCATTATGAGTTACAGAACTTGTGTGCCACTGGGAGAGGAGACAAATGTTGACGATGAAAAGATAATCTCACTGTTAATACAGTGGGATAGGACATTTTCATGAAGATTGTTGAGCAAAGCAGTGACTGGTTCTAGAATTGCGCAGGCTCTAATGATATCATTAAATTGAAGTGGCACAGGAAGCATGCTGTTAGAACATGCTGCAATTATACTGGTCAGAGATGCTATTTCAGCAGTGGCTAATTAAGCTCCTATTCCTAGTCATCATTAATTCCCTATGGAATACACTAACTTCCTCAGATCTGTCTTCCTAACACAAAATGGCTTCCAAACACTGTTCTCAGAGTTATTCAGGTTTGAATAAGCACTCTGAATTTTAATGTTAAGCCTCTACATTGAGCAAGGAATTAATAAAAACTTGAGTAACTTATTCATACGGAGTCTACATTGTGCAGAAGTTTTGGACAAGATAACTTCCTGAAGTCCTTCCAACCTGTACTTTCCCATGATCTTATATGTTGACATGTCCTGAGGACTTCACTGTCACTGTCCAAGCTCACTTGGCCATGGCAGATGGACCTTAGGAGTTAAAGGGTGGGGCCAGTTCCACGCAGGCTGTGCCTCACCTAAAAAATCCACTGCACAGGCTGGAAGGGCACACCCACGTGGGGAGAGCCCTGCCCAAATCTTTGTTCACAAAGCTGAGCCATACAAACATATGTTGACATGCAGTTTTTCTCGTACAGGGAATATGGGGTGATATTTTGGCCGTTTGGCTGTGCCTACAGCAATATTTGAGTGTGGTCACACTGGTTCTCAAAGCAACAGCTTTGCTTCCTTAGGTAAAATACAGCTGTCTTTGGCTGCATAACTACTTAGATGTTTGTGCCTTTCCTATGCGTAGAAAATAAGGGTACCCCTAGAGATGGCTTTTTTTGTGCCTGCCTTGGATCTCCTCGGGCACTGTTTGCATGTGCACTCTGTTTTGTTAGAGGCTGGAGCTGACTAAACAAAGATACAATTAAAACATTAGTTTTAAATGTATAGCCCGTGGAAGAGGTGGGGAAAGAAAGAAAGTTTAAGTTCCTGATTTTATTTCTGTTTGGTTAGGGTAAGTTTAATCAATAATGTCAGAGGATCACAGACATAAGACTGGAATGGACTGTGTCTGGTCCCTTGCTTTGTGCATGAAGATGGTTTCTTTGCATAGGCCTGCATTATGTCTATAAAAATATTGCTTCAAACCTTCACTAGGTTAGGTGAATCTCCTAATTTTCAGCTTAGATTTATTCATAGGAGTTTTATATCTATCTGGTTTTGAGCACTGATGTTATCTTCAGCTTAAAGAGTTTTAGCATTGCCTGTATTTGTAGAGAGCAGCCCAGAAATTTTATGGTGCCATTTCAATTCCAGTTTTGGTTCAGCTGTAGCTGAAGTTATCTTTGACTGTGTTTCAAGGCCATAATTATTTGGCAAGGGATTTAATAACCCAAAAGCAGTTTGACAAGACCCAAAGCAGTTATAGCTTCATGACATCGGAAGATACAATATATAAAATTGCAGAAATTACAGAACCCATGCCTGCAGCATGGATCTTTACAGCTAATTGGTTTGAGCCACTATCTCTGGATTGGAATCCAATCCTTTTTACACTCTGTCTCAATGTTTTGCCAGCTCTCTGAGCTTCCCACAGCAGTTAAGGAGTTGGAAAGCAGCAGATACCTTTGAGAAGCAGTTAGTAGTGCTGCTGTGACAGGGAAGGTTAAACCACCCTAACTTGCTCCCCACTACAAGGTGCTGCACCCAGCAGCCCAAGGGACAGAGGCATACAAATACAGGCACCTATGGGAGCGTGGTAAGATTGGTGCAGCAGGACTAGTGGGGTTGTCCTGGTGCTGTTAGAGCACATCTATATGCAGCAGCACAGGGTTCTGTGCCACAGGAAAAAAAAAAAGGATCTATAGATTTGGGTGCTGAAGTTCTATGAGAAGATGTTTCTTGTAGTTCAAGTTTGACACGTGCAAAAAATACCGTATCAGTGGTCAGGTACAATCAGTAGCTGCGAAATGGATGCAGATCGATCATCACAGGGTCGTGGAGCAGGGTGAGAGGTCATTCTCCACATATGAGTCATCTGTCTAGGAAAGGGGGAGGGAAAGGAAGAGATATTGTACTCTTTGAAGAGTTCTTGTGGCTGAAACAGCTGAATGCCAATTTTTGCTAAGACTGTGTCTTAGAACTGGGGACTGAAAACACAGCCCAGGTTGAAAAAAAAAAAGATTAATTCCAGTTGCATTTTCAGAAGAGAGGAAGTTTTAATGCTTTGGAATTCAGATTTGATTTGAGATCTGCTCTGTAGACACACTACTTTTATCCTATAACAATACACTTATTAAGCCAGTATTTTTAAGGATAAATTAAGTGGGTTTGGGAGCATGCACAAGTTCAGTCTGTGTATGCTCTGTGCCGGTTGGGTATCACCACTATGGGGTACATGGTCTGCAACTATTTTATGTCTTTCTCCTGTGAGCACTTTGTACTACTACATTTTTTTTATTCCTTAATTCTTAGCCTCAAATAATTCTTTTTATGATCTCATTTTCCAATGGAGTGCACTTATAAAGCCAAGACATTTCATGCAACTAATAATAAGACTTTATGTGAATCCACGAGAAGTTCCTCTGTTAGCCCAGTTTGCCATATAGTTCTTTTTGCATAATCTTTATACTTCTCTTTGGAAATTTCATTATCCATCTTACAGTTTATTCACATCTTCTCTGGCTTGTAATTTCTCCTGTGATATTGAAACAAGTGCTCCAACATCACCTAGCCTTATTTAATCAAGAGTTTGATCAAGTACATTTCCTTGGCTCTGGGCAGTCATTATGTAAGAACCAGTGAGTGAACATTAAGTCACTTTATTTTTGTCTGCTTTTTATTTTGATTGTTTTCAACATAGATCTTGAATTATACGTGTAGAGAAGTTAATTTTGCACACAATGTGAATTTGTTTTCTAACTAAACATAAAACACACAAAGGATAGAAAAATAATTTATTTGTTCAACTGCTTTTAGATACCAAAAGAAAGAGTATATAGGAGATGGAAAAAAAAGAAAAGAGAAGTATGATATAAAAACAAGCAGATCACAGGAAAGGAATGTGTCAACCTAAATTGCTAGGCTTGTATTTATTTATTCATTTAGCAAGATTTAGAGAGGGGGGGGAAAAAGAAAAAAAAAAAAAGAAGCACTTGTGTGTTGCAAGAGGTTTAGGGGAAGTGACTGCTGAAATCAGAGTACAAATGCTTTGCAAGGTCAGTCCCTGGAACAGTTAGAGAGTAAAATAGGAGTGGAAATAACAGAAAGTAATCAAAAAGTAGGGAACAATACTGAATGTGTTTGGATGAGTTTGTGAATCTCTAGAATGTTGTTCCTGGGCTATGTAGCTCTGCTCTTATGTTGGATGCATTGTACTGCAGAAAGAGGTAAGCTTTAATGGGAAACAATAACCAAACCCCTTTCTTAAAGGGTATTTGAAGATGGTAATTAAAACAATATGTAAAGGCATTGTAGCCCTTTTTGATGAACTTCTGCCAACAGTAACTGGGATTTTTGTTCTGGCGGTGTTTATTTCACCTATTTATTTGGGTAACTACTGCTGTTATTCATCTGATGTCCTACTTTTTTAATTGTTAGTCTCGCTATAAACCAGAGCCAGACAACTTTTTCTTAGTTATGTTTGTTAATAATTCTAACATCTAAAACTGGTAAACAATTGATAGATTAAAATAGAAAATATTCTAAAAGTGTGCATTCATTTCTGTCTGGAATAATCTGTGAGATGATCTGAGAAAGGCAAATAATTACTAAATTGACTGAAAGACTTATAAAAATATGTCTTGCCTGACAAACTGGGTTTAGTCAATGAAATGAGATAAATGTACACAAGTATGCTTTCGTACTTGTTTAAAGAGACAGCTAGAATTCTGTGTATCTTTTCACAAGCCTGTGGTGTATTCTGTTTCTCTATTCAATTTATTTTTCTTTATTTGTGTTTATATTATTTAATCTATCCTTAGTAATTTTTTTTTTTTTTTACTTTCTGTCTGGGTTCCTTTGCATAGACTGATGAGGAAAGGGTGCTGTGTGGTTTGGATCTAGTGTGTCTTTGCGTGGTTCAGGCTGTTTTTAATTTTGGTCAAAGATTGTGAAGACCTTATTAATGAAAACAATCCAATGGGTGTTACTTTGAATAATTAAAAAAAATCAGGAAATTAAAGAAATGTCTTATCTTAATGAAATACCCTTCCAATAAGTACTGCCTCAAAGCAACTAATAAAGTCTACTTTGTTTGCAAAGAAGCCCAGAAAAGTCCTGGAATTTGAACTGAAAGTTTGCCTGAATTTGCACTATGTTTTCACAGTGCTTTCTTCAGGTCAGGGAGTTTGCAAAGGAATCTGCATATTGCAAAATTTGATTTATCCAGGGCAACTATTACCATGGGTCATGCAGGATTCTTAGTGCAGACTTCATATTGAAAGTCTGTGTGAATTGTTCCAAGAGCTGGAGTTTTGCACAAGGACTGAAAAACACTTCTACTTGGATTTGTAGTTTGTGCTTGACTTTGTGAAAGTTGCAACCAGCATAATGATGGCAGGGAAGTAGCTTGAGCTATTTCTAACTGAGGTCAAGTCATATGTAAACACTGAATGAATTATTTCAGATCTCCTAGTCTCTCACTACAGGATTTGAAGGTATGCATTTAGTGCATGCTTTGAAATAACGAAAGGAAAGCCTTTTCAGTATTGGTGAGTACATATGGTGAGTGCATGATGTAATTCATATAGTTTTGAAGTACATCCTGTCAGTAGATTTCTTCATCTCAAGCTACTTAGAAACAGCATTTAAAAATAAACAATAATTAAGCGTAGTAGAAATATATGTGTGTGTGTGTATGTATGTTGACACTTGATGGTGACATGTACCGTCAATATCAGGGAAGGAGTGGGAAAGAACAATCAGAGGGAGTTTATATAAAACCCAGAAGGAAGCATTGCTTCCTAATGATGAAGAAACTAAGACTATCTTTCATGTTGGTCTTATTTAAATTGTAAACAAGGAGATGTTAAGAGGCCCCATCCTGCACAATAGAGAATAAAAATGATACAACTCAGAAGTAAAAGAGAAACAGAGTAGAGAAGCTATCCCTGTATTCAACCTATTTTTTTAGATCTTAGATTTCAGTGTGCTTTCTCAGCTTGCTAACTGGAAGTGCTAATTCAAATGAGGCCTAATGAAAAATGTATGGGATTAGAAAACTTCCTTTTCTCATTGTTGCAAACTTGGATAAACTTTACTGGAGAATTTCTGTTCAATTTTATTATTCCTTCATTTTGCAAAAAGATTAGAAAGTAAATGTGTCTTAATCTTACTAAGAATAGTGTAAGTCCCTACTACCTTTTTTATAGAAGGGTAGTACCCTCTAGTGCATAGAAGCAATAGTTTTTATTCAGATGTGATTATTCATAGGAAGGAGCGTACTTATTAAAGTAGTTGGAAAAAACATGAATGTGTGAGCACACTCATCCTTTCACACTCAGCAGTATTGCCAAACCTTGTCTAATTGTTCTGGCTACTTAAAACAGCCCAACTAGAGTTATTGGCTCTTGCAATTAACATTATTTTCTTTATATTGTCAAAGTGCCATACAGAACACTTAAAATGGTACATTGTTTCCTTGCAACAAATCTTTTTTCCTCATTTTTAAACAATTTTATAGAATTATGCCTCTAATTTGGTAGGTACTCCCCTGACCGAAATACAAAAAGTGAGTGCTTTGTACAACTCAAGTAAAATTCACTTTCCACATTTTGATGTGGCAGAATGAGTGTTCATCCTGCTCTCTCTGTATTAGAAATCCAAGCTACCTAATCTGTGGTTGTGGTCTCTGCACTGTAGTTCAATAAGCTGGAACTCCACATCCCTTACATGAGGAAAGATCCTGTTTTTCCTGTAGTCCTATTTTCTTCAGTGAGAGTACTGCTGCTTTCTCAAAGCCGTGGCCTGTGAGAGGACTTCTGTGCCAGGTCTCTGCTGAGTAATTAATGTACTCACTAAGGAATTTCATTCCCTGGTGGATATTTCTCTTCCCATTTATTTTCAATAGAGAGATTTAATTTCTTGTCCAAGGCTTTATTTCTCAGTTGTTGTTTTGTTTCTTCTTGATGAATTCTCACCTTTCATGTTCAGTTGTAAAACAGAACTTCTTTGTGTTTAGTTAGCCTGGACTGTTCAGGCTCTGTTCCTCTGGGTAAAGCTTCAGCCTTTAAAAGGAGTATGTTTCAGTCACTCTGGCACTGAAAATTAATCACTGAAATTTGTTCAATTATTGTAAACAATGAAAAAATTGTTTCTTAACAAAATCATTTAGTCTTTCATTAGCAGCTTCCCAATGTTTGTTTCTTTCTGTTTTAGTCTGACTTTTCTCATTCTCAAGCTGTTGAGGAACTTCTGAATAAGATTAATTTAGGCTCATTTGTTTTAGTTCATAATCCCTTGGACAAGAGGAAAAAAGTTTTGGAACATGAGGTGATTTGAGCCTGGAGAGAAAGTTTAGACAATGTAAAGGTGAGAGGAGATTTGAGAGAATTTGTTCAAATGTCACATGAAATTAACGTCAGTAAAGAAGATGGTGGTTGGAGAAGCAAACAGTTGGAAAGGAAACTCTCCAGAGTTGTTCTCTGTGGTAATGGAAGGACAGACATGGAGCGGTTCCTGCAGATGGAAGGGTAGGAGGTGTCAGTGGCTAGAACCAGGGCACTAATCTCATCTAAGTCTTTGTAACTAAAATCTGTTTCATGAATCATCCCTGTCCTGTGTGGTTTCTTGGCACTTGCCTGTTTTCATGTCCTTCTAAAGGTCTACTCATATTCCCACAAAATGTGGGTTCTTGGCAGTTTCCTATTTTGTACTGATTAAGTAGAAAATGTATGTTGGTTTGATCACAAATGCCCCCAGGATTTCCTGCTACATTTACTATAGAAAACTTATTTTGGTGTTTGTAGCATGTTCTTCAGTCACCAATGTTTTTATTTAAAACTTTTAGCTTGTGAAGAACCTCCTCCCAGGAGGATTAAGGAAGTGCCTACTAAAAGATGGGACAAACCTCCCTATGCTCATGGCACTCAAGTGACGTACAGTTGTCGGCCTGGATATATGAAACTTGGACGGATTATGTTTGAGTGCGTTGATGGAGCGTGGCAGCAGAAACCCCCAGGGATAGAATGCAGAAGTGAGTATTTACACAAAATACATACAAACATTGACCTGGGAGCTCCCATTCCTTGTCAGTGTCATCAACGTGAAATTGCCATTGTATCTTTACCTGTAACTTACTTATTTCTGCAATCTTTAAAATACCATCCTAAAAAGTATGTGTGCATAAGGAAACTTTTTTTTTTATGTTCCTTTTTTCCCAGATCAAGGGTTTTGGTTTTGTTTAGTTGGGTTTTTTCATAAAATATTTTACTCTAGGCCAGCCTTGTTAACCCAATTTACATTATTAATATTAGTTACTAAATTCTTAGAGATTTGTTTCCAAAATTTTATTAAATGTCTAATGCAGATGAAATCTACAGCCTAAGCAGAATAAAGCACTAACCTAGCTTCTGAATGTAGTCAAGAGACTTTATTCAACTATTTCTATGAACAATATAATTTCTTGGAAGTGGAGTATTATTTTTCCTGACTTTTTTTTTAATCTGTAATTCACAATTAGGATGAGAACTTCAATTTATTATTTCAAGTGTCCTGTGCTAAGAAATTAGAAGTATCTCACAACCTCATTTAGAATTCATTAGTGAAGAAATTGAAGTTTATTAGGTTAGGCAGCAGATACTTCTTTTCTGTAATAACTGAGTTTTAAACACAAAGTAATTTTAGAAACATGGGGGTTTTTTCCTGCATATCTAGCATACAAAATTTTTACTAGTAAAATATAAATGTTTGGTTTGATAATATAAATTTAAGTGCCCAGTGCCATTCAAACAGAGATTAATATAAATCATGAGTAAGAATTAAGAAAGTTGCTACTAGCTTTTTTTGGCATTTTTTATTTAGTCACGGTCTCAGTTTTTACAAAAGTTGTTATCGTTTTAAGTACCATGTTTTAGCAAATACTGCCCCCCAGTGAGCAGCTACTGCCACGGCAGGGAGGAGGGGGGAAGCAAGAAGGGGTGCTCTGCCACAGTGGGGGGGAACACGCTCCCTTTCCAGGGTAGGCCACGAACAGCAAAACTGATCAGGACTTTTCCATTTTTCTGGATCCCAAGGGCCTACGCAAAGACCTCTATGTTGGAAAAAAATCAAGCATGCTGATATGCCCTAAGAAATGAAATTGCCTTGATGAACAGGGACCAGGAAAGACCTCTGAGAGGGATTGACAGGTTTTAGCTGTGCAGTTTATTTTGCAGTCCATATTATAACATCAAAGGGGATGAATGAGAGGGATGGTATGTTCATCTCTGCCATTCTTTTGGGCATCCAAGGCAAAGAATTAGGAAAGGCCTATGGGGAACTTTGAGCAAAAAGCACTAACAACCAAAATACTCCTGTGGCTTTAGATCACCCCTCTTTACACAGCACAGTTCCCATCAGATTTCATTTCCAGTCATGATGGATTCTCCAGCGGAAGCTTTGGACATGTTTATGTCACAAATTGCATAAAAAGTTTCCATAAATATGTCCTTTAACTTAAGAGGAGCTCAGCCTTTTTAAAGGAATAAAACCTGCTGATTTGGGGGTTTGTTTGTTGTTTTTTTTTTAAATGCACACATGCATACTCCAGTATGTTCTTTGGAAAATAGTAATGAAAAAGCAGGATGTTAATCAAAGTGATGCTGAGCAGTTTGAATTTTTGAAAGGCCTTGACTGACTAGTAATTCCTGGTAAATCACCATCTTCCACATTTTTACATTCCTATGTATGATGTAAGTATGGATTTTTTTCTTCTTCATTTTCTTCTTTTTCTTTTTTTTTTTTTTCACCAGATAAGCCCTGTGGGCACCCTGGAGATACTGAGTTTGGTTACTTTGAACTTACCACTGGAAGTGAATTTGTGTTTGGTGCCAGAGTCGAGTACAGATGTAACGATGGGTAATACTTGTTTAATTCAATGTATGAGAATTAACATAAGATGTTAATTATAGTTTCAGTTATAAGTTTGTTCTCATATTGCTAATTTCATCCTACTTTCTGATTTTATTTTATATTTTCCAATATGCGGTTAAAAGGAAATAAGTAGGAAACTTGCAGGTAAAAAAACCTCATATTTGTCATATTTTGGCTATTCTGTGCTGGAACATCTCAAACCTACTTCCTTTGCTTCAAGAACAGCAGCACTGTTGTTTTGTCACAGAATGAAACTGTATTTTAACATTGTTTATTTTTTATTGGGTAAGATACCAGATGCTCAGCCAAAGAAATTACCGTGAGTGTCAGGCAGATGGATGGAGCAATGACATCCCTCACTGTGAAGGTAAATGGAGTTTTATTCTTTATTTAATTAATTTATTCAATTATTTTAATTGAGTCATTAAATTGCATTTAATTCTCTATCACACTGCCTCTAGATAGCACCTGTCTGATGCTATCTAGAACTAGTCTGTGACCGTTTACTGGTATTAATTCACATTTGTTTAAGTTCGGGTTATGCAGCAGTGAAGCTCTTCCAGTGACTGCTCAGCCAGTTCGGTGCAACCAGTTTTTTGTTAAAAACCATTTGCACAACGGAGTCCTGTCACTTCCAGACTGATTTAAAGCTCTGCTTCGCCTGAAGGCCCTGATAGAGTAGTGGCCTGCAAAATTCAGTTTCAAAAGACAGCTGGGATGCTGCACTTCAAAGGAGTGTGCAGGCATGTGTGTTTCCAGCTGGTTTGCTCCTGCACCCTCATGCATACCCTAACGATCAAGACTTTGTTACAAGTTCTTCTCCCTATTAACATACTGTGGAAGATGTTCAGTCTGCAAGACTGAGAGCAAGACAGACTCAGACATCAAGACTGGATGGCTCAGATGATGCTTCCCTGATCTTTGATGATGTATTACAATAGACCAGTTAAAAATTATATGTGGGCAGCAGTGACATTTTCTTTAATTTAAGCATCTGATATCAGGAAAGGGTCTCTAAGTAAAGAAACACAAATGAAAGTAGATATCTTTCTCTTGTCTGGAGTTGGTTGTCTTTGTTCTGACATTTCCTTGGATTTAGATACATCCCCAAATGTAGGCATACAGGTTTGTCTGAATAGTATAGAGCCAGGGTTTCCAGCACTTTTGGTCATGTGTCACCAAGATACTGCAGTTTCAAAGTCCACCTAAGATGGGTATTTCTTTCATGATTGAGTTTTCACTGAAATATGATTGCCTGTGAAAGAAAGTATTTGTATAATGTCTTAAATGTGAGGAACTTAGAAGACGGAATATGAACTCATAGAAAAGGCAGATGACTTGTAAGATGGTGAAATCTGTCAAAGAGAAGTGGGAGCTTTGGTAGAAAAAACACAAGCCACTTTTTTACCTGCTCACTGGTATCTATGTGAACATTTAAGAATGAACTTCTGTAGTAATTTCCCCCCTTAATAAGAAACATTTGATGACATGTAAATTCTTCCTTTTTCTGCAGGTACAAAACTGGGCAATACCAGAAGTCTAAATTAATGGCTGACACTGTGTTCTTCGACTTTAGTGATATAATTGTTCTCATACCCACAGCTAGGATTTTAGTTCATAGCTGAACTGTTGTAGTCAGCCTGTAACACAGCACATTTCCGGATATTTGTCCATAGCAAATTCAGTTTGGCACAGCTCTAAAACAAGTCTACGAATTTAGACAAATTTTAATGGCCTTATATGTCAAGGCTCATATGATTATCCATAGAATGCACAGGCTCTTAGGATAATTTAGCTTGGGTGTGAGACCTCAGGAGGTCATATAGTTCAGTGGGTGCTCTGTCTTCAGCCCTCAAGGGCAGAGAAGAGGATGACGAAAGCTGGCCTACAAGCTTCTTGCTATGTCAGTCTGTCTTTTCACTTAAGAGTTTGTATTATATCTGCTGCAAATGGTATCTGAATACATAACTAGAAAGTATATTTCTAAATGTGTAAGAAAATTACAGTGAGTTTTCTGTATTTTCACTTTTTTGTATGTCAATTTGTTTGACAGAATAGACCTCAAAAATGCTTTTTTCCCTCTTTCCTTTTTTTTTTTTATTTTTCCAGTGGTCAAGTGTTTACCTGTAAAGGCACCAGAAAATGGAAGGATAATTACGACTGGTACATTTGAGCTAGACCAAGAATATGCCTTTGGCCAAGTTGTAAATTTCGAATGTAATGCAAAACACAAGCTTGTTGGAGCTAAAGAAATAATTTGCTCATCTAATGGAAAATGGAGTAACGATGTGCCTCAGTGCAAAGGTAAAAAGGACACTATTTACAATGTGTAATTGAGTCACTTTAATCTCACAGACTCCTAAGGGCTGGTTATAACATGGGAAGCTACAAATCTTTCACTTTATTTCACAGCAGTTAAGCATGGTTGGTCTGTAAACAATCTCCATTGCATATATGAAGAAGAAGTAGGATAAGAAAGAGAAATATAATATTGGATGCTGATATAGTCATAATGACCATCTGTTTGTTCCACGTTTTTGCTACAAGCTGTATGTTTTGCCAGACTGCAGTCAAATTTTTTGAAAATAACTTCAGCATGTCTGCCATAGATTCAACACTTCAGTGTTAATTTAACCAAAATAACTAGAAACCATTTTGAATCTCTGTGAACCAAATTTAATAAGCTAGTAGGATTTAATTTTTAGGGTATATACAATACCAAAAAATCATGCTGGATTTTTCTTTCTTCACCTTAATGTATTTTGACAAGTTGAAAGGTTCTTTTTTAGTTTTTACTAAACCACAGAAGAGGTCAAGTTGGAAGGGACCTCTGAAGGTCCCTTGGAGCAGTTATCTAGGACAAGTTGCTGGAGACCATGTTCAGTCAGCTTTTGAATATCTCCAGCAAGGGAGACTCCACAGCCTCTCTGGGTAACCATTACAGTGTTTGAACGGTTTTTAGTAAAAATGTTTAAGTGGTATTTCCTGTATTTCAATTCATGCCCATGTTTCAATTCATTGCCTATTCTGGTATTGTGGCTGCCAGTGAGAAAGGTCTGGCTCCATCATCTGTTCTTCCACCTGCTCCACAGGAGTCAGGAATTTACACATGTAAAAAAGACCCTCCCTGCCCCCCGTGCCAAGCCTTCTTTCCTCTAGACTCTTTTAAACCTCTTCTAAACCGTCAGGTTTTCCAATTTCTTATCTTCATGTGCCTTCATTGGATCTGCTCCAATCCACGTTTCCTCTGGTGGGGAGTTCAGACCTACCCTGTCTGCACCTTGTACTGCTGGATGGGCTTATTCCTCCTCATTTGAGAACAGAGATTGTATGGGATTGGATGTAAAAATGAATTGTATGTAAGAATGAATCCCAGGAATGCTATTGTAATAAACACTTAAATACTCAGACCATCAAGTTTCTTAGATTATTTATGTTACCTAATCAGGAAACGTGTGTTTAGAAGAGCAGAGGATGTATGTCAGGGTTGCAGATACATGTATGGTTTGTTCACAGTTTCGGTGCTGCATTTTGCTGCTTTGAAATCCACATTTATTATAATTTATAGCATAATCCCACAGCATGAAATGGGATTAAACATATGTGCTTGTAATATTTGCAGAATATAGTGAATTTCATTGAACAGTGACAGTTCCAATGAGCTATATTTCATCCTAAATACAAAGTAAATTCAGCAAAGGAATCTAAGAGAGCTCTTGAGTGTCCTGCTCTATGACCTAGGAAGCAAACCTTGAATATTTTCTGGTTTTTGAACTCAGTTTTATGAAACTGCAAGATCTTGGTGATTTTGTTGGGTTTGGTAAGGAGTTGAGAATGCTGATGTTCTTTTACAGATACTTAAGCATTCTACTGTCAGTTTTCCAGATACTTAATTATTTTTTCCTTTCGATGTAATGATTTAACTAATAACTTACTGGCTATGAGAGTACAATAGGTTTGCTGGAAACTACAAAGAAATTAATCTGTGTGAAAAATGGGAAAAATTCAGCTAACCTAGTTTCTGATTTTTTGATGTCTTCTGCCTTACATATTACTTCTGAGATCCATTAAAATCCAAGGCAAAGCCCTGAAATCTGTCTCATGAAGCAATTTGCAGTTGATGCTGTGGTACTTTCTACCTGGAACCCACAGTCAGATCATTGAAGAGTTCTCAAATAAGTTTCAAATAGTTTCCAAATGCAAAAGTTTTTGTGAATTGCAATTTAAAAAAAAAAGGCTAAATTTTATTACAATAAGAATTTATTCTTAGCAAATAAAATTAAACAAAAATACATGGATTTTTGTCTTTCTCTATTTCAGATATTACCTGTGATGTGCCAGAAATTCGGAATGGATATGTACCTTCCCCAAAGCAGTCTTACAAGGAATTGGAAATACTGCGGTTTGCCTGTAATGAAGGATACAGATATGGTGAAAGAGCAGATGCACTATGCACTGAATCAGGATGGAATCCACCTCCCTACTGTACTGGTTAGCCTGGCCTAAAGTTTTGTGCAGTTGTTGGGTTTTGAAGTAATTTCAGAGATGAATAAGTTTATTCATAACAAAATCAATCCTCTAACCAATATCCATGAAGGTCTGGAAGGATTAAGCAACTTTTTGAGGCTAATCCTGTTTGACATTAGTCCTCTGGGTCATGGATTTTAGTTTAACTCAGTTACAGCACTCAAATAATCTATATTTAAATCTCTAAATCCAGGAAACAAAAATATACGTGTTACATCCCAAGTGAAGCAGTTTGATGTAAATTTTGGGGAAATGATTAGTGCCTTGCATTGTCTTCAAGAAATTGGCAAACTCTTGAAACTGGAAAAGAATGTTAGCAACAGGGCGACACTGTAGGATGTTCCATACCACCTACCTTCCTGGGACCTCTTCCAGAAAGACTTCTTTAGAAATAAAGACTTGTCAGTCTTGGGGCCCACTCAATCTCTGACCTTTCTGCGTCAAGATTAGTAATGATGCTAATTAATATGCATTGCCTACCAGTTAGGAACATACTGCTTGTGAGAAGTGCCAAACAAAACATTCATCTAGACACCGGTATACTGGGCTCTTGGGGCATACTTAGATAGTGGGTCTGCATCCGAATTGCCTCATCACTGAATCTACATGACTCAGCAGTACATTCATACAACTGATTACCCACCTTCACACCAGGACCAACCCATAGCCACCCCACAGTCTTCCCCTCCCAGCCATGAGGGTTTTGGTGTTCTTTTTGAGTTGGAAGTAGAATACAAAAAGTCCAAATGACAGGTTCTGCTTTATAAAAAATATATTTGCCTGGCTTGTCTGAGCATAAAGATATCGTGAGTTTTGTAGAATTGATTCTCAACCTTTTTCAGTTCTTGAAATAGTTCCAGTGTCAGTGCAAGACTCTAATCTTAATCACACAGCCTTTGAATGATCAGTTCCTGGTTAAGTGTAGATATTTCTCCATATAGTCCTGCCAGTGACACTGCCCTACTCTGGGACAGTGCCCATAAATGAATCCAGCATAGCCCAGCTGCAGAATGACCTACTGAAAAAAATTAGTCAGATTCAGTTTGATTTGCTCCAGTTCTTCCTCCAACCATTCTCTTTGCAATTTAATTTTAATCTTTTAATTAACATGATATCAGTAACAGCTGTCACTCTTCTCTTACAAAACCATCCATTTCTAAGAGTGGGAGAGGAATGTGACCTGTTCTTTGCCTTAAGAATCATCTTTTTAACAATTTTATGCAGTTATGGTCAATATACTATGAAAATAAGAACTTATGCAATAAATTTAAACATGTTCTTCATTTTTTCTCTTTATATTTAGAAATTGTATGCTCTCCTCCAAGAGTTCCCCATGGGAAATTTATGCCTCAGAGAGGCAGCTACACAGAGGGTGATATAATCAGAGTACAATGTGATTATGGATATTATTTTAAAGCGTTGACTGGCCAAAACACAGCTCAGTGCACCCGGAATGGTTGGATACCTGATCCAGCTTGTGTCTGTAAGTAGCTCTCATGGATGAAGATACAAAATGTAGAGTTATTAGAAGCACCTGAGAGAAAAAGAGGTAGAGAGGAAAACTTATGGAGCATTAGATATGGGAGTCACTTACTAATTTTGTTTCTTTGTGACATAAAGCTTAATTGGGTGCCTTAGAAAAATCACCTATGAAAACAATGGTTTAGTCTGCATTCACATTATGTTTATTAGCACAGGTATTATCTATTACTATATTTTTTTACTATGTTAAAATGGGTTATAGTCAGCTCACCTGTGTTCCACCAAAGGAATAGCATCCCAGACAAGATACAAGGGCATAGTGTATGTTAAAGTAGCCAAACCATAGGTAATGATTGGAAGATGTCTTTCCTCTTAGCTATCACAGTTTTAGATTTTTACTTGGAGTTGTAAGTTCACACTATGAGCAGTCATGGGGTATTTTCTGTCTATTATAACCTGTCAGATAACAAAACAAGATATTCGTGATGTTTGATGTGTTCTTTATTGGCTTAAACATCCCATAACTGCAATAATAGTTTTGCCCAGTAGGCACAGTATGAAAAATAAATACATATATTAGCAATTAGTTTCATAATCTAGCACTCTGTGATTTTTAGTCACTGAAAGTAAAAGAAAAAAATTAGAAAACAGAATGTGAGAGAAACCCTGATGAAATTGGTTCCATCCATCTTGTAAGTGAATCTTTGGATAATTTGAGCTAGTTTTGAAAAGTGCTCTGTTAATATCTGTATTAATGTTTTCTCTATATTATTATGGATTCTAAAATTCAGTTATCATTTTGAGACCACTCATTATTGAATGGTCTGTCCAGTGGGTGATCTGCCCTGCCCCTACAGGTAGGCTCTGGGTCAGAGCATTTTGGGAAGAATCTGGGTAAACTTGAATGAAAACTTCTGGGAATCTCCTCCTTCTATCCTTGACTTCTCCCTGAAAAGGGTCAGTTCTTTTCAAGAACCAAGAGAACAAAGGGCTACAGTTTTGAAATAAAAACGATATGAGTTAGGAAGAGCCTTTGGTTTAGGATCCCAGAAGTTACAAATGGAAGTGGTAACAGGAGTTGTCTTAATTTTAAGAGTGCAGAGGTCAGTTTCTATACTGAGCCAGACGTCTTGGCTCTTGTCATGGTCAGCATAGTAAGTTTAGTCAAGACCCTCTACAAGGAGAGTGTCATCTCACTGTGGAATAAATACTTACATTTATTCTCATGAATCAGCCTTTGGAGTCCACTGAGAATATTTCCTGGATTTCCTTTGGTTGCAAGGGACTTGAGAGAAATGACATAGGTACAAGCGCAGACAAATACAATACAAGCAGAGTGCGATTGTTCCCACATTCCTTAGGGGTGTGCCAGGGTGTGCAGTCCTGGTTCTGTCAGCTCCTGAAAACACTCAGAGGATGAAGCTGAATCTGAATTAATTGTGTTCTGAGCTTTTCTTCGTGCATGTATTGATATTGTTGCTGTTAAATTCTGTTTCAAGCGAGACCATGTGACTACCCAGTTATAGAAAATGGCAGGTTAAGTGACTCTTACGAGTACTACAGACAGCATTACTTTCCAATGAGATTTCGGCAGAGTGTTGACTACCGCTGCAACGATGGTTATTCAACCCCCATTGGACATACCTGGGATCGAATTGTTTGTTCTGAAACGGGCTGGTCTCCAGAGCCAAAATGCCTGAGTAAGTACATTTCCAATACATGCTTGGTTCTGTTATAATTATCAAAGGTTTGTGCAGCAGAAATTGTTCTGATGGAACACAAGGCAAAAGAGTTTCTTAAAACTGGACTGCTTTAGCTGACCCCTGAAACTGCAGGAAATGAATGGAGTCCTGGCCTGGAGGAAAGAACCAGTTACTCAGATAACCCAGCATAGTGTTCCTTCAGCCATCTTCCTTACGTCTGGGCTCTTGGGGCTCAGGAGCCCATAAAGCCAGCGTGCTAAGCCCTTGGTAAAATGTCTAGAGCTGGTTCGATAGACTGATACAATTAAACAGAGATAAAGTCTCTGGGAGGCAAATGCTGAAATTCATTCTGCAGACATCAACAGTATAGAGATATAGCAGATTAAACCAGAGCTGATGCACATGGTTACTAGATCACCTACTACCACTTTATTAGTGACTTCCACTTCTGTTAATCTCAGGGCAATGAAATAAAACATGCTTTCATTCAGGTTTGCACACAAATGTCTTTTTGGGATAGAAGGCTATAGAAATGTGCTTGGAGGCCTGTTTTTTAGTAACTGTCCATCTAAGAATTAAGTCAATTCTTGCTGTAGAAATTACTGTCTTTAAATGCACTTACCTTTCTTCTTTAGAAAAATGTTATGTCAGCCAGCTGGAAAATGGTTATTTCCCAAATCACTGGAATAATTTTTTCAAGGAAGGTGAAAGAGCTACATATGGCTGCTACAATGATTACATTGCTGAGCATGAAGTGGTCACATGCACAAGGAATGGCTGGTCACCTCCTCCAAGATGTACCCGTGAAAGTGAGTGTGCTTGTATTTTGTTGTGGTTTCTATCTAAACCCACTAAATCCATCATCACATGACCCACGTTAATCAGTGACCAAGTTAAGGTGCTCTACAACAGAAAGGCAGTGCTGTGATTCTCTCACCTGCCCTACATAGCGCTCATGTCCCTCTGTGCTGCTGAGGTCGGTCGCTGTAAGACACACAGTGTCATCCTGTAAAACAGCCACACGTGGCTCCTCCAGACACAGAACAGAAGTTCTGGGGTGGGAGTCATAGTACCTTTGTCCTCCATAGTGAAACCTTGTTGTAGCATGGCTGTGCAGTCATAAATAGCAATCATTTCCCTTGCACAGTCTCCTTTCAGCCTCTTGCTATGCCACCTAATCCTTATTCCTCTTGCTTCCTTTCCAGTTGGCTTCAAACTGGAAAGTGGGAGTAATGGGAAGGTTCCCTCTCCTAGCCTTATTTCCAGCTTTTGTTCCTGACTTGCACCAAGCCTGAAATTGCTATAATATCTCACTGAAACTTTAAGTATTTACATAATTATTCATATGGACAAAAGAAATAATTCAGCTTAACTTTCCTTGAACTGTAAGGGTATTTTTTAGGAAACAATTCCACACTGATAGGGACTCTTACCATAAAATGCTTTGGATTGCCACCCACTGAGATTCTGACATAGCGATGAGCAGGCAAAATAAAATTTTAGTGTTAGGCAATTATGGGCATCACTGGTATGATCACTAAAAAATCTGATATGAAATTTAAACTTTTGAAGCTGTTGCACTAAAGTACCACTAACTCTGCCCAAAACAATAAATTACATCCTCTAGTGTTCTTCAAAGTGTTTTGGGATTTTTTTATATCTTTGTTTACTTGGCTCTCTTGTGTGGAAATATTTCTATTTGTTATAGTGTTAATTTCTTAAAATGAGGACACTCCTTCACAGAATGATTTAGTAGTAAAGATTTTAATATTCTGCCGATGTTTTCTTTCAGAATACAAGACCAAAACAGCCAACCAATACAACTGATTTCCATCCATTTAAAAATTTATTAAACATTATATATTAACAATGTATTAAACATTATGTATAAACAATGTATTCAATTAACAATGTATTAAGAAATGTATTAAATAAAAAATATATTAAATAATATATTGAACATTAGTGTTCAGTTAATATTAAATGGCTTAAACAATGTATTCCAAGTGAAATGAAATTGGTTATGTTGGGTCTACCTGCACTAGTGTGCTAGGAGGGGCCTATGGTACAGATTTGCTGCAGTCCTGCCTGCGGTATGTGCACTCTGAATGACTTCTCCTTGGCAGGACTGAGGTGACTCCTGCACACTGTGGTGCTCTGACCCTGCCTTGCAGTATGGACAGAAGGTGTCTGTGCATGTGCTTTGCAGGCCCAACACGAATTTCATCTCTAGTGAAGAGCAGATGTGGACATACAGTTCAGGAAGCTTGCAGGATTGCTGCAAGTCAAACCCCTGTCCGTCCCTGTTTGTGCTGCACAAGTTGGTAACTGTGAACTCTGATTTTTCCCTTTCCAGTTGTCCCCCAAGAAGACAGCTCAGTGCAGAAGCAAAACTTCTAAAGTGTCCTAAATCCTACTGCTGCTTCTTTTGTCTTCCTTCTGCTGTGATTTATAAACATGCAGTTTAGCAGTGTTTTGCTTGGAAGAAATGTTATGTTATCTCTTTCAGAAAAATGCCAGAATGTCGATTTTGAGAATGGATATTTCACCTTGCTAAGCACAACGTTCCGTTTAAAAGACATGGTCTCATATAGGTGTCATAGTGGATTTGTAACTCCAGAAGGACAAGAAGAAGGAAAGACACAGTGCCAAGAGACTGGCTGGACTCCACCTCCAAAGTGCATCAGTGAGTAGATAAGTGTTTCAGAGCTCCCTGCTATTGTCACCATACACAGACAGGTGTCCTGCGCACTCAGAGTTTTGTCATCTAGATTGGTGGAGTTTTCTTACTGGGCAGAGACTCAGATCTCTGATCATTCAGAGATTAACCTTTCTCAGGCTCAAAGAAAGAAAGAGAGAAGACATGAAGGTATTTAATAAGGTGGGAAAAAGCCTACTGTTGTCTAGTTGAGCTATTTTTTGGATCTCTTTAGCATTAAGTAAATGGTAATCACTGACCTCTTCAGTGATTCTTACCTGATAAAAGGTACACTTGCCCGAATTCATTCCCAATTTATGAAGAAATGCCTGTGAACCGAGGCATTCTGCCAAGAACTTTCTTTAAATGTGACTAAACTAGAGAAGTTCCTTCCTCTCCTGAACAGGGGTAAAGTATAGTAAAAGACTTAATTTTCCATTGTTATTATACTGAGGCTCATAATATTGACCAACTTTAGCTGTTACTTTATCTTGTTCTTTTATTTCAGAGTGTCTTTACCTAGGCTTTTGTTGCTTCTTTTCTGATGCCCTCAGAAATGACCATGGGAACAGGAGTATAAAGTGTTATGACATGAAAAATAATAAAAATACGTAGCAGAAGGAAATAATTGAATCTAAGGAAGAAGTATTTATGCTAACTATTACTTCCAAACACATATTTCTGAAGATTAATGCACTAGATAATATGTGAATATGCTACATATTCTACATTAATATTCTGGCAATGCAGAATTATTAATGTTTCAAATACACCTACAGGGATGATGCTTCTAAAGGGCATTGTTTCTGGATAATAAAATGTCTTTTGTTTTATTCTACAGAATCATGTAAAGCAACAAACGACATTTTGATTTACCACACAAATAAAACTGTGTTTATGCCTGGAGATGCAATTGAGTATTCATGTTTGGAGGGATATAAAACTGCAAATAATATGCCAACTGATACCACAATGTGTGGCATAAATGGCGAATGGAATCCAGCACCCCAATGTCTTGGTAAATATTTTTGTGTTTGCTAATCAGTGTAACTCTCTGTATGCACTCTGTGAACCTTTTTTCTTTAAGACTTTCTTTGGTTTTGTCCTAATCAGTAGCATTTTCATGTACTTTCTGCAGGTTGTACATTATATGTTAAAATATTTTGTCTTTGTAGTAATAGAATGTGCAATGCTGACATTGCCCAGGGGAGATTTTTCTCCCAAGAAGGGTAAATACTCCAATGGAGAAGTTGTGACATTTACCTGTGCAAACAAATACATAAGAGTGGGACCTGCCTCTGTTCAGTGCTACTCCTTTGGATGGTTTCCAGCACCACCAGTGTGTAAAGGTAATTCTTGTATTAACTTTATCCTCGTAGGAAATAGATGAGAATGTCTGGTCCTAAACACTTCTGCAGACACTTTCTACAAGCCAGTCTTGCTCACAAAACCAACTATCCCATCTTCATCTCTAAAAGGCCAAGAACTAGGACTCTTCCATTTCAGTGTTCTACTATTTCATGTGAAAGGTTCTCAACAACTGAACTTTCAGTGCTGGACTTTCTATTAGCTTTAGTTATGCAAGTTGAAGTTCTGCAATAACTGAAAATGAGTTGGTAAACAGCTTGCACGAAATATTAATCAGGTTATTGACTATAATGTTTGGAACATTGTTACTCAAAAATGCATAAATAAATGTGCAATATGGCAGCCAGGAGTGATTAATTTGAGTAATGTCCTCTTGATATATCCTACATGGCCTAAGTTTTGTGATTGCCTAACGTTGATACCCATCAGATATTGTATTCTATGTTCTTTTTTCTGATCACATGATATTGAAGGGGACAAAGAAGCTAGTTTGGAGATGACACAGAACTGGACCCAAGCAAAAGAAACCCAGTGAAGGATTTTCCTGTGAAATTCCTTAGCTTCATCTAGTAGGATGAATAAATTCATGCAGAAGGACAAATACATACCCCTGTACTTACCCTTTTTAGGACAGAACACAACTTACTGGCATCTGAAAGGAATTTCTTGTGCTGGTGCTACGCCCTTTCATGAGGTGCATGGGCTTTCATGAAGCTTGAGAGGATGTGGGACCTCATATTTCTGACCTTCCTTTCTTCCCATTCAATCAATTTCTGTAACAGGACCTTCATTCACACCATCTAAAGTAAATTCCTTTAATATACTGTATTGTATCACTTACTGGGTGATTTTTAGAACATAGGTTATTATTACTTACAGAATTGTCAATTTTTAATTATTTTTTTTAGAATACAGAAGTTGCCATCCCTGTAATATTTTTTTTCTTTTAAAACTGGGTTGGTTTTATCAAGCACTTCTTTTATAATAGCAGGCATTGACAGTGCATGGAAGTAAGATACCAGAGTGAGCCAGGATCTGTTTGTGATCTCCAGCCCAACATGAATCCAGATATTCAAAGGCATAAATCAATGACCCATTTAACCTGTTCCACTGATTTTTCTTAACTTTAAACAACAAATTCAATTTATTTTATGTTGTGCTTTACAAATAACTGTGCTAAAAGTGCTGAGTTCAGAGCATAGATTTGATCTCTTGATTTCAGGGAAGGTCAGTGGCTGTGGACCTCCTCCTGAAATTGCCAATGGAAGTATTTCTGGTGGCTCTAAGGAACAGTATGAACACGGGGACAGAAAGCAATATGAGTGTAACATCGAATTTAAACTGGTTGGATCGAAGGAAATAGAATGTGTTGATGGAGAATGGTCACCACCTCCCTCTTGCATTGGTAATCTACGTAACTCTACTTGAGAGAATTCTGTAGTTCACTGTGGGCTAATTATCACAGATACTTTCACAATTAAAATTACATATTTGCAGCTATGCTATGTTATGTTCAAAATCATGTTGTGAATGAAAAGTCATGACAAGCCATTACCTTTCCCTGTCACTACCACTGCAACAGTGACAGCTCAAAGCAGAAACTGCTGTTCTCACAGAGAGATGACAGCACTGCAGTCCTCTAAGGGACATTACAATGGTTTTCAGTTCTTGTAATAATTCTAACTGAAAGCATACATTACAAATGTGTAAGTGTACAATCAATTATAATTTTGATCAGAATTAGGGATTCAGGTGAGGCATTAATTGAAGGTTTCCTTAAACTTTAGGGTTTATGTACTAACAGTTTGGAAAAGTAACATTAGCTGAAACTACTTGTGGATCATGCCACAGTGTTGGAAAAGGAAGGAAAAAGACAGGAGAGGGATTTAGTAAACTGACTAAAAGATATACACATGTTCCAGCTGTGCTGAAGTTTGGTTGTCACAATTGATGGGAGTAGCTTTGGCTCACCAAATGCAAATATAGTTATTTTCATTTAAGTTCTTTCAGATTTTCATGTGTAACTCCAATATCATTGTGGAATACTTCTACTCTTTTCAACAGAAGACAAAATGCCATGTGGATCACCTTCCTCTATTCCAAATGTTGCTCTGCATCAGGCAGACCAGACCCAGTTTTTGCATGGTGATGAAGTAATTTGTGAATGTACACCAGGCTCTGGCAATTCTAAGCAAATGAAAATAAGATGTCTTAATGGAGAATGGAAGCCTTTCCCTATTTGCGCTGGTAATCTCTCTCCATACTATTTCCCTAATATTTCAGATGTGAGTGTAACATAGTTCTATTCAAAATTTCAAGGACTTCAGCAATCAGTACGGAGCTACACGTACTATAGTTTCATGCATCAAAACTAAGTGTTTTTTATTTACACCTCTTTTAAATGGGAGCGTGTCCTTCATCCTGGAAAGACTCTACACGTACAACATTTTAAGCACTATGAGTAAGTCTGGGGAAGGAAAACACTTGCACAGTTGTTAAAATCAAGTATTAAAAGCAATTAAAAGGAATATTAATAGCCATAACATGTTAGGCTTTTCCCATCCTCACCATTTTTATGGTGGATTAATCCTTTTCACAGAATCACAGAATGAGTCAGGTTGGAAGGGACTGCAGTGTCCCTGCTCAAGCACCCACACAGTAAAGTTCTTCCTCATATTCATGTGGAAGTTCCCGTGCATCAGTTTCTGCCCATTGCCTTTTTCCTATTGTTTGACACCACTGAGAAGAGCCTGGCTCTGTCCTCTTGATACCCTTCCTTCAGATACTGGTAGAAATGGATGCAGTCTGCTTCTCCTTTTGCTCATTTCACAGCCTTTCTATACTTTTAGGGAAGAAGACATTGATTAGGGGTTTTTATTATTATTTGCTGCACTCAGCAAAAGGGGTTTTGTCAGCATAAAAAAATTGCCGAGTGCGAACAGTCTCTTCTTTAGGTAGCTGGAAAAAACCTCTTTGTTTCTGTAATGTAGGAATCTTAGGCATTACTTCAAATTACAGTAAATAAAAACCCACTTTCATGTGGACATGCATTAAGAAACAGGTGATGTCATATGATGTACATATTATTTGAACTAAATCTATTTTATTAGCTCTTTTTGTTTATTTTTTTCAGATCCATCTCCTCAGTGTGAACTTCCAGAGAATGTTGAGTTTGTGAGCCCTGGTCAACATCCCATGTCAAAAAGGAAGACTGGATTTCATAAAGTTATACATTACAGGTGTACATCAGCTGATGAAAATATTAAACAGGCAACTTGTGTGTCTGGAAAATGGACACCAGAGATTGAATGTGCAGGTATGTGTTTAGATTTGCATACCACTTCTTTTTATGTGGGAATGATAAATGCTCATTATTAAGGCTTCTTAGTATTGCCGTACCACTAGTCTGAAATAGAAATGCTTACATGCTAAGGGCCACCACTTGAACAGTTAACTCGGTTTAGAGATGCACTACTTTAGTAAGGCAGACAGTGATCTCTACTCTGACGATTGCAACAGTTGTCACTGTGACTTCTGATATAAGAAATAATGCAATGATAAATTTAAGCTTGATTCTTCAGAAGGGCTTTACCCTGACACAAATGAGAGACCACATAGCTCATGCTCTAGTCAGAGTTCCTCTATTTCCTGTAAACACTCAAAGCTCTTAAATTCCTGATTTCCTTTTTCTTCCATTTTTTCCAATCGCTTCCTAGTGAAAATGCTGAGTTGGCCAATTCAAAAGCACAGACACAGAGGAGTCTGCCCTTGCGTGACACACAACAAAGTTCAACTGCCTGCAGGACTGCCTGGCAGAGCAGGATATTGCTCATAGAAAGCATGATTGTAAAGCAATCATTGCCTCGTTGCCTGCTTTGATTACACCAGATCTATAAGAAAAGATGCATAAAATAGGAGAAGCACACAGCACACAATCACTCTAGGGAGCATTCCCTTTCAAAACCAACTGTCCCTACCTTCTCAGTTTTCTGGAACCACTAGAAGCAACAAACCAAGCTCTGGAAGTCTCCTCAGATCTCCATCCTAGATCTACCTCCTTCCTTCCTCTTTTCTTTGCCAGGGAGAACCTTTCATTCCTTGAGTGGGGAACTTCAAGCCTACTTCGTTTCCTTTTGTGATTCTCATTTACCTCTATCAACTAAGTCTGAAGAAAAACAAAGCAAAACAAAACAAGAACTCCAGAAGTTTGTTTAATTTTCCTAAAATAGTTCACCATAGAGGAACAGGGAAAACACACAAGAGTGTGCAGCTGTGTGAAAGGAAAAGAAACTCCAGCTTAGCTTGGTGTAGGCAACCATGACTGTCTTTTCTATGACTCTGAAAGCATATGAAAATCTGAAGGCAGCTCCAGTGTTTCTGAAGCAGAACAAAATGATCATTGTATTAATTAAAGCTTGAGATAGCTATTGGAGAGTTATCCAACACCAGGGTTTTCTTAGTTGTTCATGTTGTAATCTATGCTGAACTACTACGCTTTATCTGATGTTCTGCTATAACATGATATGTGTCCTTAGCTGAGGAGAGTATGTGCCCACCTCCACCTCAGGTGTCTGGTGCTCAACAGACAACAGTTGGAAGGAATTACAAGACTGGGAGTAAAATAACTTTTTCATGTCCAAATGGTTTCCGGCTCATTGGTGCAAATAATATAACCTGTATGGATGGGAAATGGCAATCACCACCTCACTGCGTGGGTCAGTACTGGGATGTTTTTTCTATTTATTTTATTATGACTTTCTGTATCATGCATTTGCAGTCATCATTAGCAGGAGGGTGCTCTTATTTACATAAGATTATCATGACCAGGTAACTGCAGAAAAGCAATAGAACATAAGTTGCTAAAGAAAGTGCAGCTAACCAACTGCAGTCTTTTTATTTATGCAGGTGAATCTACCATGGCATATTAAACTTTCAGGTAGTCTCTCAAGAGCTGTATGCTTATTTGTTTGTGTAGTATATTACATAATGGAGTCTCAGTTTTAATTGGAAGCCTTAAATAATATCCTGTATTCTGTAAATCAGCATTATTTATTATTTAGTTGCAGTTGAAATATTGTCTTGAATTATTTATCTGTGTTTTCTGTCTTTTTAGAAAAACCGTGTTTGCCACCACAATCTATAGAATGTGCTGATGCTCCCAGGCTGGAAAATCCAAACTTAAAAATTGAAAAAGAAGGAAAATCAATTTATCTTGCCGGTGCTAGATTTAAGTATGTTTCTCGTTCTGGATACATTTTAAATGGACCAACAGAAATAACTTGTTCTATGGGAAAATGGACTTCTGCTCCTGAATGTTTGGGTAATATCAAAAACCACCTTTTTTTTAAGTACATTTAATAATGAAATGGAAAGAATTTCAAACTGGAGCTTTATTTTGCTGTGGAATCTTATCTTCCATATTTTGCTGTAGAATCTTATCTTCCATCATGAATGTCTTCAGAGCAATACTGAATGCAAAACTTTTGGATGCAAAACTTTCTGAATGTAGCTTAGTTTTTAAACATTCCTTCGTATTCTTGCAGTCTCTGTTCAGTTCACATCACTGCCAGATGAGTCCTAGACATATTCTCATAATTCAAGGATCTGTTTTCTGCAGAATCCAGTAGTGACTAAGAGTTGCTTTGGTGTCTCATCGATGGAAATCACTTCAGTGTAGTAAAGGACAGAAGCCTTAAGTAAAATTTTCTGGCATGTTTAGAAACAGGATCTAAATATTTCAGTGACTGAAGTCTGTGTCTCTTTAGGGGAATGACTTATTTAATCTTCCATATGCTATCTTTTATGTAATTATTAATTAAATGTAGTTATATAATCCACTGTCAGTGGATGACTATGCTGATGTTAGAAATAGCTCTCTAAAGCATGTGTTTGGTGGAAAGAATCCACTCCTTTGATGTGTATAACATTATCACAAACAGCAGATTTCTGTTGTCTATTCAGAAATGCCATGTGGAAGTATTCCAAAAGTTGCCAATGCTCAGTTTGAAGGCAGAAACAAGAAAGTTTATGAGCCCGGTGAAACAATTCGCTACCAGTGTGCTGCAGGGTTCCTGACTGTTGGTACCCCTGAAATCATTTGCAGAGAAGGAAATTGGACAGCACCGCCCTTCTGTGAAGGTATAGGTTCTACTTCTAAGTAGTCCATGATCCTTCTTAGTATTTCACATTGTGAATTAATGTAATTTCAACTTGGGCATGCAGGTCAGTCAGGCCAATAGAGCCAACTGGTGACTTGCTTTGACTGGGCTGCTACACCTCCTATTCTGGGTCCTGAGAAACAACAAGCAGGGTAGATCAGCAAAGCAATCATTTCCCTGTGGACTGAAGCTAGTAGCTAAAATTTAGCTGTCTGTTGAAATCAAGCAGGGAGATGGTTATGGAGGAATGCATGCTGGCTGCAAAGGAGGAGAAAACTAGTAGAGTAATGTATCTTATTTTCACATCACTAAAAACGTCAGTTGCTGACAGTTACCTTCAAATAGTAAATAAATCACATCACTCTCCAGCCCAGTGGTACACAATGCTGTACAACACCAGTATGCACAGCTGGCTGATCTCTGTGACTTCTTTTCTCTTTTTAGTCACTTTAGGCAAAAATAATGCTAGATGGTGAAGCATTGCATAATAAAGACCATAAAATTTTCTGCCCATAGAAAATGGTCTGCATTACACAAACCATTTTTGCTCATCAGGAGCTCTGGAATGCAGTGTTCTACAATTCTTATATTGCTGCACTATGGCCCCTACATGCAACTCTCTTTTCAGATGTTAGTTGTGGACCCGCACCTGAAATCCCCAATGGTCATGTTGCAAGCCCTCAACAGGAGAGGTATCTGCCCAGTGCCAGAGTGCACTATCAATGTGAAAGCAATTTTCAAATGACGGGTGGAAATTTCGTCACTTGTATGAATGGTGAATGGTCACAAGCACCGGTTTGCAGAGGTAGGAATATGTGCTTTCACCCTGCCTTTTAGCATAGATGGGACTATTTCTCTACCTAAATACTCCCAAGACTTCACCTTTTCTAATTCTGTATTTTTTGCGTACCACAACTTTGTACTGGCTATTGCTTCCTTGCACAGCACTTTAATTTAGCTTGATGCATCTAGAAATAATGGGAATATTTCCATCAACACCAAAAATGTCTTGAAGCAGCAGGGCCTAAAATGTGCAGCTCTGTCATTCTCCTGTATGTCATTGGTATTGCTTCATGGTCCATTTCAGCAGCCTTCAGTGGAAAGACAAGTAAGGGCTTGTCTCTTCTGTTCAAAGCTCTCAGGGAGCATCTGAATGGAAGCAGCAGTAGGGGAGAGAAGCGGCTGTTCTTCCCTAGGGCTCCCCTCTGACCAATGTAGATCCCAGAAGAGACCTGAATCTAAACCATGTAAAGTCTGCTAGGCCTGTGGAAGTGGAAAGATTGCTCCTGTGACAAGGAATGGTGAGGAGCTGTGCTCCTGTCACCTGTACAAATCTGTGGCTGCAGGGTGAAAAGTGCTACTTGGCTTTGACACACCTCCATGGAACTGGCTGCATTCACCCATCCCTGAGTAGCACAGGCTGACAACCTCCTCCAGAGCTCTCTGGTTCAGCAGAGCATCCATTTGGCTGTTCCCACTGTGGTTTCCAGGAATGCCAGGCTCCCTTCGGAACAACATGGGCATGCAGGAAGGCTGGTGTGTCCTCTGTTACATAAGGTGTAGCTACAGAAACGCTGCTTTTTTCTAGAAACTCTTACTGACCCTGCCGTCTCCTGAGTCCCAGATAATGTTCTGCTGCCATGACTCATTGCTTTCTCCATGGTGAACTCCTGTGACCAACCCGAGACAGAAAATCTGCACAGAAATTGTAACAAGGCTGATTCTTTTAACTTTTGGTTGTATAGATGAGCATCTCGACAACTGCAAACGTGACTGCAGCCGTGTCTCTTTTCAGATGTGACCTGTGAACCTCCTCCAGAAATTGTTGGTGGCAAAATTGAAAATTTTAAAAAGTCAAGGTATCTCCCTGGGGAGAGTGCTAACTATCACTGCTGGCAAGGTTTTAAGATGACTGGGACTTCCACTGTAGTGTGCCAGAATGGGACATGGACAGAGCCACCTAAGTGCAAAGGTAATTTCTTTTTCTCTTTCTCTCACTCTCTCTTTCATACAGTCACCTGTCAGATATACTGTCATGAAAGCTGACTCAGAGGCCTTTGCTTTTCCAAATTTGAGTACCCCTATCTTGCACAACTGCAATGTGGCACACTCAGGAGAAAGTAATTTTCTCAAGTATCTATTCAGATGAGTTTACCAGCTGAGTGACACAGATGGCTTCACTCAAGAGGGCCAAATGCCACACCCTTATACAGGACACGATGAAGTCCTGCAGACAGCTGCAAGCACTTCAGTTGTGGTCAGATGGGGTGAACTGGTAGTTGTGAGCCCAAGCACTGCAGAAATGAGAAACTCTTGCTCTGTTTAACCTGCCATGTATTTAGTTTTCTCTCTGCTTCTCTTAAGAGTAGTGCCAATGTACTGTGGAGTAGCGTTTGTGACCAGACCTCCAGTGCAGTTAAACTCTCATTGTTTTTCTCTGTGACTGGGAAATTTCTTTCAGGAAAAGGTGGGAGATGTGGCCCACCTCCAGTTATTGAAAATGGAGAGCTTCTTACCTTCCCCTTGGAAGAATATCCACAAGGTACATCTCTGGAATACAAATGCCCAAGCTTCTATATCTTGGAAGGATCTCAGCATATCACCTGTACTAATGGGCAGTGGACAAAACCTCCCGTTTGCCTAGGTATGTTGAAGCATGTGCTGGGTGGCCAAGGGCTGTGTGACTGCTTCTCTTCATCAGATGCTGAAGGAAGCACTTTTTCAGCAGGACTTGTGCTGGGGCTGTGATGCTGGCAGGGCAGAACAGCAGCAAATTCTTTTCCTGAAAGATTTTCTTCTGAAAGTGTTAGCTCCTGTAGTCCTTTCTGCTGCCAAGAGGTCTACAGGAAGAGGAGTTTGGCTGAGCAGACCTCTGTGAGGGGATCTCTGTCTCTGTGCAGAGCTCCCGAGTGCTCCCAAGCTGAGGACCCTGCTACAGTCAGCAGGCTGTGAGCAAGGAGGAGCAGTCTGCATGTGTGGCAGTTCTGGGGCATCCAGGGGTGCATCTGAGACATGGTCATGAGAAAACAAATAAAGAGAAGTACTAAGCAGAAGAGAAGGAGGCATCTCAAAAAATCCAGGGGGAAGGTCAATGCTGCCTTCCCCACAGCTCTGTGTGGCATCTCAGTCATGGTCTTTTTTCCCTTTTACATTGGACATGAATGTCTTTTTTGTGGCAAGTAACAGAGGATTAGAGCAAATAGCTGGAAGGATTTTTTGATGCAAAGAACTTTAGGTTCTAGGGGTAAAAGTTACTTGTGGTGTGTGTGTATGAAGTGCTGACACTCTTCTCTTGGCTTTTTCAAGTGGCCTGTACAGCCTCAGAAGAAGATATGGACAGAAACAATATTGAGCTGAAATGGTCCGCAAAAACCAAGCTGTATTCCACATCGGGTGACTTTATTGACTTCCGTTGTAAAAGAGGATATTTGCAAGAACCAGAGTCTTCCCCCTTCAGAGTCCAGTGTATGGAGGGCATGTTAGAATACCCACGATGCAAGCTGGGACGTAAGTCTTCTCCTCTTCAGCCACAGCTTAGCTGTTACGTTGTTGCATTTTTAGTGCTGAAGGGGAGAATAAAGCCTTTCCTTTTCCTGGGAGGAGTGCCTGGGGAAGGAGCCAGGGTGCAGAACTCTCGTGTAAGCTGCAGGCAGTGAGGGGCAGTGCCCCCAAGGAGCCATTGACCAGCATACCTGAGCTGGAAAGACTGCTGGGGAAAGGGCACTCAGGAGTGCTCAGCTGGTTATCAACAGTTTCAGAGCATCAGTTGCCTCATGTGAGATCTACAGGTAAATAACAAAAGTCCTTTTTTGCAGGGAACTGCACAGTGAGTGAGAGGCATATGGAAAGCAACAATATTAAAATACAGTCACGCCAACCAAGAGCTTCCACCTATCGCTCTGGGGACTTCATTCTGTTTGAATGCAGGCGGTGGTGGTACAGGAAAGTTTCAAACGAGGAGAAATTTAGAGCAATGTGCCTGGATGGAGTGATTACATATCCTACATGTCGATGTAAGTGCACAGTGCTGAGGACACACAGCAGGAATTGTAGGAGGCAGTTTTGCTCAAATTCCCTGTCCACTGCTCTGAGGAGCCTCTGTGGTATGGCAGGATTGGTATTTATGACGTTCTCTCTTTTTACTCTTTACACTGCAGCGTGGACTGCATAAATGGAAATGGCATGAAGGAACCCAGCTGTGGAAATGAAAGAGCCCTCCACCAACCCCGTGATTTGAGTTCAGTTTTTTCCCGGCGTTTCCCATTTTGCTGTGCTTTTTTTGCTGCTTAGGTAACGTTCTTGGAATTTGTTATTATTTTTATTGTTGGATGATTGTCTTTGCATATTATCCACATTTTATCCATTTTGTAAATGTTTTTACATTTTGTGTATCCAAATAGCTGTGCTTGCATTTTATCTATTCTATACTGATATCATTGTTATTTTTATTAACAATTGTGCTGAAATAGGCTGGCTTTGGTGGCATACTGAGACAAGAATTAAAGCTCATGAGTAACTGGATTATCAGCACATAGACTGTTTTGGCCTTGTGTATTCCTACCTCCTCCTCCCTCCTTCTCTTCCCTGGAAACCACCCTGGGGTCACGGCTGAGGTGAGGCTCCTGAGTGCCTGATCAGAAACAGCAAGTAAGTGGAGTCTCCTTTAAACAACTCAAGGAAGACTCTAGCTCACAGAACCAGTTCTTGTGGGGAACCTGAGCCTAACACTTCCTGGAAGCACAAGATGTCAGGATGCAAGTAATTGGGATTTCTGGGTGGAAGTGGGGATGGGCAAGTCTGCAGAGCGCACAGCTTCATCGGCTCTTCACAAATAGGGACAAAGTGCCTGTGGAAAGCAGCAGCAGCCTTGGACTGATGGAGTTCATGATTCAGAGGGGAGAAAGTAAAGCAAGTAACAGAGTACAAAAAATCATGCACCTTAGGAGAACAGATTTTGACTTTTTTAGGAAACTAGTAGGTGAGATTGCTTGGGAGTCACAGAGGAGGCCAGAAATCTTACAGGTCCTGAAGGACAGAATTATACAAGCACAAGAATATTCCATTTTGGTCTTCAGGAGGAAAAACGCATCTACCACGACTGGCTTGATGAATCAAGGACTCCACATGGATCTCTGAAGCAGAAAAGAAATCAAGGTACAGGAAATTAAGGCAAAAACAGGCTACAAGCTGAGCTTTCCATGGCAGTGACTTGGCATGTATGGATAATGTTAGAAAAACTGAAGCTCACTTAGAGTGACACTTGCAAGGGACATCAGGGGTGAGAAGAAGATACTAGATTGCTACCCTAGCATTAAAACAATAAATAAGAAAAGGTGGTGTGTTGCTAAAAGGGGTAGGTGATCTAGTGACAGGGGCCATGCATGAAGCTGAAGTACTCACTGCATTCTTTGTCTCAAACTTCATCAACTCCAATATGCTGTCTTCATGTCTGCATTCCACTTCCTCCTGCCCTCTGCTCACAGGCACACATCCAGTGCTATTTGTACAGTCAAGGGAAGTGGCAGGGCTGTAAACAAATTCTACCTCCAACAGATGTTCCAGCAACTGACTTTAAATCCCTTTCCCTCCCTTTTCCCCAGTGTTCTTTTTAAAGAGAAGGGTATTTTTACATTTAGCAAATATTCTTACGCTTCATCTAGAACTCCTCAAAGAAAACAGGTCTGGGCAGTAGCCCCACCAACTTCATTACATATAATATATTTAAAAACAGTATAAGTTGTTAAAACTTCACTGGGACACAAGCTTACCTCAGTTAAAACATACCTGTCTGAAGCAGCACATACAGCACTCAAAACCTGGACTTTTACAGGAATTGCCCTGATCTATGAGTTCATATCAAGACAAAAGTCAGATTCCTCAGTTATGTACCATAGAAATGAGAACTTAAATGAAAAACAGAAATTACAATCTATACAGGGTTTTGATTAAATAAGCAGAATGTGTCTATTTCTTGAATGCTTTAATTTCTTTTTGTGTTTTATTTATTCATGTAACACTTGCAAAACCCATGGAAACCCATACAGAACATCATACATGCCATTATTTCACAGACAGATGGAGTTTAGACATAAAATACAGAGGAAACTCTTATAGTGGCTTTTTTGTTAAAACTGACTAAAATGGATACAAGGCAAATATTGTCCACATTCCTGAAATTTCTTCATATCGTCAATCACCCATGTTCCTAGGCAGAACCTTAAGGGTATCGATATTTAAGCATCATAGGAAATCATACAAAGTATTTGGATTAGATATTTTAACAGTCTTAAGTATTATTCTTAAAACAATATTTTAACTACTCAGTAAAATTTGCATATTTTTATGTTTTAAATGGTTTTATAGATACCTTAAAACCTTTTTTTAATACTTTCTGTTTCACCTTGATCCTCAAGCCTTGTCCTTTAGAGGCTCCTTACCTGGGAAAGGAGACATGGGTGCTGTCAAGATGAACAAACTAATAAGCCCCTCCTTTCTCACTGTAAAATTATAGCTAAGCATCCATTTGAAGGACATGAAATTAAATCTTAATTTAGATATATTCTGTAGTCACAAAATCATTCATGCTATCAGTATCCTCACAAAGGGCACTACTTGCTCAGTGTCTTCTTGTGATACACCCCCAAGTTTATCACTGTAGACCTTAAAAAACTCCTTCACCCTAAATCTTCCATGTGCATGCCAATATTGCATCCTTCTGCTGCACTGCTAATTCTCACACCACCAAACACTTTCACTTCCCTCCACCTGCAGCTCAGACCCAGCAATGTCTCTGAACACTCATTTCTCTAAGCTGACTGTAGTCATCTTGAAAATATGAGGCCATCTTAATTCAGCTGTTAACAGTAGATAAAGAATGTGTACGTACCTTTCCTATAGGCTTTCCTGAAGTCCATACTTATTTTCCTCTTTCAACACACCTTGGATATGTCAGCTGTCCTCTCTTACACTGTACTTGAAATAAAGTTGTACCAGATTCTGCTCCAAAATGATTCTGTTTACAGTAAAATCCAACATAATCGCCATGGTAAAAGTAAACTTGATTTGCATAGAACCCTTGCAGCAGCACATTATTTTTCTCCATTTCGTTTTTTGACAAAGTACATGGCTCTAAAGAAGAGAGATGAAGGCAGACTTTTTAGTAGGGCCTGCAGCAGTAAGCCAGGAGGTAACAGTTTTAAACTAAAAGAGGGTAGAGTCAGCCTAGACATAAGGAAGACATTTTTACAATGAGGGTGGTAAAACACTGGAACAGCTTTCCCAGAGAGGTAGGAAACACTCAGTGTCACACTAGACAGGACTCTGAGCAACCTGATCTCACTGGAGATGTCCCTGCTCATTGCAGGAGGGGATGGACTAGAGGGCCTTAGAGGTCAATTCCAAAATGTTCTGTCAGTCTATGAATTATATAGAGAAATAAATACTTATTTATCTTAACACACCTACCTATACAAACTGGTGGTGAAGTCCACTGTCCTTCAGAACAATAGATTCTCTCAGAGCCTTCCAAAAAATGATAGTCAGAGCAACTATACTGAACTGAAGAACCACTGTCATACTGGGTCAGTGGTGGGAGAGTAAGAGCTCCATTTGCAATAGATGGTGGAGCGTCACATTTTTCTGTAGGAGCTGGAATAACGTGGAAAATATTTGAGAAACATTCAGCATAAGAAACTAACAAATAAGCAGCTTTACCATAAATGAGAGGCACACAAAGGATTTCTTTTTACAGCTGTCTTTCTACAGAATTTTCAGTCCTCTGGACTTGGAGAAGAGCTTCCCCTTCCTTTCTACATCCTAGCCCATCATGGGAATGTGTATAATTTTTCCATGCTTAGATATATTAAACAATATAGTTGTCTTGTGCAAGATATATGTGTGTATCTGTGTTGTTGAAGCCTAAACCTAAATTGTTACAGCAGAGTCTAGGCCTGCACTGCCAAAGCAAATTGTTTCTAAACAGGTCTAAGATGGATTCATTAAAAAGGCAACTAAAAATTGTTTTACCTTGCAGAATGCATTTTGGATATTTCAGTCTGCCATGGTCACACTGTGTCCTCCCAGGAGATGGAATTGTAGTCTGGAGAAAATTATATCCCTGTTTACATTCAAACTCTATGAGATCCCCATGCAGGAAAATTAATTCTTCTTGTCTCCATTTTAGTTCTATATTGTTGCTGTCCATATCAGTTACATTAAGAGTGCACGGTTCTAGGAAACAAAAGTGTATTTTAATACAAAGCAACCTTAATGGATTTCTTAGCTACCCTTTGTAGGAGCAAAGAAAGAAATCCAAGTCAATAGTTCTAAAATGTTTCTGAATCTTGCAAGAAAAAGAACTATAGATACATAAAAAAATGCAAATGGGCTGAAGTAACAGAAACAAATCCAAAAAACCCAAAACATGCAAAGGAATTCTAAACTGGTAACAGTAAGTCACAGAAAACACACTTCTGACAAAATTTGGTTTTTACATGTATTTGTAAAGATATGGCAGGGTAGGCTTACCACTGAAGAAGAAAACAGCTTCTTTACTGTACCTTGAAAGAACTTTTTATATGAAAATAGTCACCTATCAAAATTAACCTGGCAGATTTGGCTGACAGGTTTGGTAAGCCATTTGAAGGTAGTAGTAGTTACTACAGAGTAAGTTTACAATTCCCCCTTCTTTGCTTTTTCACTTGTTTTGTCTCTATTAAAAGAATGTAGAGATCTTCCAAAAATATTTTGGAAGTTTTGTGTTCTTTGGGCTTTTTCAGGTTATTCAAGGTCAATATTGTTTTGGATACTTTCTGACAGCTTGCTTAAAGCCTAGTGCCAGGATCACATCAGGGAGTTTAGCCTGCCATTAGGTGGTTAACCTTGTTAACTTCTGAAACCACTGTCCAGCTTCAATAAAGCCTGACAAAGGGTCACTTATAAAAATAAATTTCTACAAGTTCCATGAGAATGGCCGATAGAGGTCCTTACTAATTCTTTGCTCAGGAAAAAGCAAGGAGAACTCAGTTACTGGGCATTCTGGTGACAGCACTGTAACAACCAATTGGTATGGATATTTTCCTGAAGATAACTACAGCATGTGCTCTTTCTGGCCTGATTAGGTGAGGGTTGAAAAGAAATCTCAAAACATGGAAAGGGTGATATGGTTAATTTGGATGTTTAGGGAAAAAATAATGCTTACAGGAAATGAGATTTCATTATTACACAGGATTTGTTAAATTTGAGTATTGAGATCCAAAAATGCTGCCCTGGACCTTACAATCCAGACAAGGTAAATTTTATTCCTTTAGAAATAAGTAATTAAAACTGAACTGGTTGTTTATTTTCATTTTCACAGTAGTTTTCAAATTTAAAAGTGAGCCAATTAAACAAAGGATGTTAGTAAAATAGAATTATTTCATTACAGGAAGGAAGGAAAAATAAACAAACAACCCTTGTATATCATCAGAAGCAGTATTCCTGATAGCATGTGTAAATTCCTAGTGGAAGTTCTAGACATTGTCTTGAACAGCATGTATGAGAGCAACACGGAAAAATTAAAAAGTCCAAGATGAAACAATAGATAAAAAGATACATAATAAAAAAATAACTGAAGATTTAAAAACAAGAAGTCATTGTTAATTCCTTGCTCTTTGTATCTAAAAGCCGTTTTGGGAATGGCTGCACCTTCCTTCTAAATATCTGTTGAAAGACAGGAAGAAATTGCAGAATGCTCCTGGGTAACAAGGATAGGCCTGTTCTAGGAAAGCTCACTCAGGAAAACAGAGGAATCTATTTTAATGGGGGCGTTTAAGAACAGGCCAGAGGACATTTAGCAGGAGATGCCTCAAATATTTGATTTCGGTTCAATCCAATATTTCTGGAATCTTTATTAAGGCAAATAAAAAAGGTGGTAAGGAAAAGATTATTCAGAGGTTTTTTCAGTTTTCCCTTTCTATATTACATATGACAAAACTTGCCTTTTCTTACAAGACTTACCTAAGCAATTTGGTTGTTCTGTCCAGTTTCCTTGATCACAGTAAACAGTCCTAGGTCCATCCAAAAAGTGGTAACGCTGACAACCATATTCTACTGAGGAACCATTCTTATAACTTGCCAATAATGGACCAAGAATAGCACCATTTTTAATCACAGGTGGAGAGGCACAGTCTTGCTGCATTTCTGATATGAGGTAGGGAGACAGGCAATTAGATTTTGATTAGCTTAGAACAGTGTTAACACTGGTGAAAGTATTAAGACCAATAATTGACTGGGTAAAACAATTGCATACAAGTAAAATGTAAACCAATATAGTTTCTTTTCCAAATTTCCTTTTCAGAAACATTACTTGAAATGTTTCACCCATGTATGGTTCAAAATAAACAAAAGAAACCTCACTATTAATCCAAGGAACACCAAAAAATATGAATGGGTACAAAATGAGTGAAAGCAAATGCTAATATATGAAATAAAATTACAAATACAGAACAGGCGTATTGGAGCTTATAATCACTAGAAACAAGCAACAGCGGCCTTGCATCACTTGTGACAGCTACACAGACATCTGTAGCACATGCAAGCATTTTCAAGAGTGAAGAATTGCCCTATGGCAAAAGAGTAGTAAGAGTAGTCATAAAATGCCTGTAATAGCATTGGAGAGTCCCTTTTAAATAGAAAAGCAATGTTCACCTACTCATATCTTCATTGCCATATGTTTTATTTGCTCTTATCGCTGCCTCTGATTTGAGTGATGGTTGGGTCTCAAACTCCTCTTTATCCATAGTTCCTGTAATCACAGCAGAAACTTAGAACCAGTTTTCTCAGACACCACTCATTTTCAAGTACTAAAACAGACACTGATGCACTGTAAAATTTCATAATCCCAGTCTTCCAGGGAAATTGTCATGGATGCCAGTTGAATTCGCCCAGCTCATCCTTTCTCTGTAATCTGGGAACCACAACTGTCTGCTCTCCAGAAAATGAAGGCACTGTTTGAAGAATCATTTCTATTCAGTTTAAGTCTTTCACAAAAGTACTAACCAACACAAATAGGGGGTGATGTCCATTTTCCTCCTTCACACTGGATTTCCTCAGATCCTCTTATTTCAAAGGTCCTTTGGCACTGTATATGAACTTTGTCTCCATTACGGTATGTCCTTCTAACTGTGGTGATATGGCCATGAGCAGGAAGCGGTGGCAGAGGACATTTATTTTTTACATCTGATAATACAGAAATGTATATTGTTTTCTCACTGAAACCATGTACACACTTAAGTTCACTATACACCATGCAAGCCTATCACACAAAAGGCATTTTTGATCCATAGTAATTTCTTACTCCTGTTTTCTTAATGGAATGGAAGACCAGACCAAAAAAGTGATTTTACATTCAACAAATATAAAACAGAGGTACTATGCTATTGTATTGCTATAAACAAATTTGTAATTTCTCTGCATAGACTTAATAAAATGTTCTTTAAAGGACTTCAGGAAATAGAGATTGCCCTTACACTCCATTCATATAATATTTAAAGCAGATTATGTATTAATTCTAATGCTACAGAAGCAGCAATAGTCATAGCCCATTTCCTATCTCCAAATTAAGTTTGCAATTACTGTATCCTGAAAACAAGATTTAGGCCTTTTTTTCGTCCTTCTGAACATCCCCACCTTCTCTGCACTTACTCATGAAAAGTTCCTGCTGTGTCATCAGAATAAATATAGGGCTGGGTTCTAAGCTGCACTAAATGTTGATTTATACTGCTTTCTGCTCTATATCTCATCTGGTTCACTGTACCTTACATTCTTTTGAAAGTTTCTTTTCTGAGCCTCTCCATTATTCCCCAGTGACTGGGGAAGTGACTGTAATTACTAAAGGTGTGTTTCTGTCCTCGGGATGAATGACCTCTTAGTGAATTCTGTTGAAAGCACGTAAAGTTCGGTGAGACTGTACAACTCTGAAAAGTACAACAAGCGAGGAAGTTGCTATAAATTTTATTTTTAATTCCTCTTAAGAGGCAGTTTCCCTGTCCACAAGGCAGAATGAAGCATGCTTGGTTAAACCTTCATGCAATCTGAACACAGTTTAGTGAGCTTCAAGGGTTAACAAATTCCCTGTGATTTTTGATTCTTGCTTCCCCAGCATATAATGTAAGGAAACAACAGTAAGAGACAGTATCTGCTTGGTTGTTAGAGTGAGTCCACTGAAAAGTAGTTCTAGTTATCATTGCCTTCCTTCCTGCTGCCTTGGCTTCCTGCCCTTTGGTCAACACTTGGTTTATATTTAGGCTATGAACTGATACAAAACCCATATACTTATTTTGGATTCATAAGGCATCTCATGAAAGAAGGCGATAGTTTTTGACCAAGAATTTACATAGTAAAACTATAAAAGCAAGGTACCTTCACACACTGGAGGGTCTGGATGCCACCCGAAAGAGTAACATTGAATTAAGTCAAATTCAGTGACAGAATAATGTTTGTCACAGAAGAAGTGAACTACATCTCCCTCTTCATAGATTTTCTTCACAGGATAGAAACCTCCATGAGCCACTGCACTCAAAGAGGAGCAAGTTATTCCTAGGAAGAAAACACAGCAGTGAAAACCAATTGGGGAAGGCTTTCTTCTGCCTCTTTCAACAGCTGATAAAACAAGCCTATTTGCAGACTTTTATTAATTCATAAAATAAATCACATTTCAAACTGAATTATTTTGCAGGGCATTACATACTCATGCAGTTTGGAGTAAGGGACCAGCCATGTGTCAGACAAACTGCTGCTTCTGTAGTGTTCCCCCCTGCTGTTCGATATCCCTCGTCACACTTGTACAGCAGTGTTTCGTTCACTTGAAGCTCTTGCTGGACTGTGAAGTAGCTGCCATGATGTAAATTGGGTACTTGACATGACTCTTAAATAAATAGAGCATATGCATTATATTAATTTCCCTTTTAATTTCTAACAATTAAGATTTTTCTGAGATACACTTTAAAAAGTGGCCCTATCCTGTGCAAAATCTTGGCAAATAATAACTGCAAATGCAGTCGTTTACACAAGTATTCCAGTCATCATTTGGAAAGAAAGTTTGTATGGCAATGGATTTATTTGAAACAATGTGTTTTCATCTATACTGATTCCCTCCACATATAACTGCATCTAAACAAACTCACAAAACTAGCAGCGTGTGAAATCTGACAACTTCTTTCCATCAGGTACAGCTGAGAACCTACTTTAGGAGTACTCAAATGAAAACCTGACATAGGCAGTTTGACTCTAGAGGTGCAGCAAGTCAGTGGAACTATATACATCTACAACTCATTATAAAGGAGAAAAATGCAGAATCCTACCAAACTTTTCAGTACAGCTTGGCTGGAAGGACCATCCTTCTGGCTGACACTGTACTGTGTCTTCAGTCCCACCACTTGGACTGTGGTAACCTGGATTACATTGGTATTGCAGTTTCTCATGGATTTTGAAGTACATTTCTCTACCATAAAAAAAGCCATTTTCCAAAAGAGGCTTGGTACATTTTCCTGAATGAAATAAAACAGTTTGGTTAGAATGAAAGAACGGAATACTTTTGCTCTCTGATGGGGAGGGGTTTCTAGTTATACTCATCTGATCTTGTTCTCTTGACCTATTGAAGAAACTCTGCTACAACCAATCAAACCAATGGTAACAACATGGAATAAGACCAAGGGATCTAGAGGTATGAAGCCTTGAGAGGATATACATATAAGGGAAAACCATTAATTTTCCAAAACTAAGGAAACTGGGCAACTTTCTTGATGTTCTTATAAAAACATGCATGTATTTTAGGGGATTTTAACGATTTTATTGTAAAAATATTTCATATGTAAACATATGTAGCTAGTATACATAAAGGTTTGATATCACCTTGTCCTAACTTGCACATTTTATTCCTTCTATTATGTGGTTTCTGTTCCTGTATGTTGCAGGAAAACCAGCCAGAAAATTTTCCTGCTAGAGACATGAGGAGATTAATAAAGCTAACTCACTGTAGCATCGTGGCACTGGAGACCATCCTTTTGCTGTACAAGTTATTCTTCCATCTTGAGTCCCAGTTTCAGTTGTATAACCAACCATACAGGAATAGGAAAGCTTTCTGTCTTTATGCATAGGAAAATAATAACTTTTGAAACTGTAATAGTACTGGGCAATCTTTCCATTTTCTATATGTGGCAAATCACAAGGTTTTCCTGCAAAAAGATAAATGTATTTGTCACCACAAATCTCAGCCCAGCTATTAAATAAATTATTATCAGTTTGACTGATTCAGGCTTTCAAACAAGAATAAAATTCTGAATACTTACAAGCAGAAAGGGCCTTTTAAGACTTGATGAAATTAAGGCATATCACAATTACACCAACTTTTGTTCTTTAGGAATATCTGCTGTAGAATGAAACTTCCTAACGTGAACTGGGCAAAACTGATGCAGGATACATTTATTTTACTGTTTATTTCATCCAGAAGCACGAGCACCCTTTGCTGCACAAACATAGCAATGCCTACTGTAAAATCCAGCAACAGCAGCGTCAAGATTAGCTGTGCTGTGGCTCCTCAGTTCAGCAAATGCTGTCAGAAAAGTAGGACAAACTGCTAGGAGGGCAATATAGGAATTAAACATGCTTAAGGAAAGGGAATTTAAGAGCAGCCTAGAGAAAAGAAATAAATGGAGAGTAAGCAAAGAGCAAGTGGAATGCCAATTAAAAACCCCCAAATCAGTAATAGGACAAGAATAGTGCTGAATATGACATTAAGTTACTTTTAAAAAACCCAAAATAATGTCAACTAAACCAAACTAACCAAACAACAAAAACTAAAACAAACAAATAAAATCTCACACCAAGCAGAAAATAAACTTAACAAACTAAAAACAAAAAAAACCTTATGGAGTTCTTAAACTCTTATCCTCTGGGTCTTAAAAATTCTCTCCAGGGCAATCTATTCTAAAAAATTCAATTTTAAAAACTGAATTGCCACCTATGAATCTCATCATAATTGAGCAGAATTTTCCCACAAGTTCCCGCTGCTGCATTCACCTGGCATGTATTAGAACCAAAATAACAAACTATTGCTCCCTCACTCATTGTCACTAGAATTTGCTGCATTTACTACAATTTTCTGCAAATTTAGTGATTTTACTAAATAGAAACTGCCCAGATAATTTTTTTAATAATTACTTTCCTCACACAGCCACAGTATCACATCTAAATAAAAGAACAAAACAAAGAGTAATTAAGATCTGCAGGTAATTGAGACAGACACAGTTGCTACCTGTATACCTTTAGACTTGCCAGAGAGTATCAGTGCAATTTCAACTGCTTTGCATAAGGACAAAACTCGTGAAGACAAGTAGTTGTAACAAATATGTTGGAGTCAAATATCCATTAGCAGATGGAAAATGAAATGCAAAAAAAGGGACACCTTTTGAATCGATGGAGATGTACCCTCATATACAATCCACTGCTTTTTGATCTTGCAGTTCAAGTGGCATGTAAATTATATAAACTTGGGATTTTTATCAATGCTGAAAACAGGGATAGGAAATGCAGAACCACCCCAGATTAATTTCTGCAGGTTCCATTTAATTTCCACAGTTTTGCTTTGTGGTAAAGTGAAAACATTTCAAACACAAAGACACTTCAATATAAAAAGTGTTTTAATAGTACAAAACTCAATTTGTATAAGTGCCTCAGAACAGCTCAATGACATTTCAAAAGAAACTTCTTCTGAACTAAAGTCTGAACCTTTCAATATTACAGCTTTGAAGCTTTGGTAGGAATTGATGACAGTTGAATTGTGATCAGCCATCTCACAACAGAATTATAAGAGATGAAAGATACTACATCAGACTTAAGTTACCTAATATTTGCATATTCTAGATTCAATGTACTCTTATTAACAATAGAATTCAGTGTATTTACCTTCTGCAAAGCGTTTGCCTGAACACATCATAACTAGGAAGAAAAAACAGGTTTTAAATCTCATCTTCCTTACTGTCTCCATCAACAGTTTCCACCATCTGTGAAAAGTCCCTAAATATTACTTTGGTTAATAATTAACCAAATTTTCAAAGGTATTTACCAAATGCCTTAGTGTCTATGGTATTTTGCAAGAAGTTAATTAATTAATGAAAACACTATTTGCGTTTATTTTAGTTCTGCAGATACATTAACACTAGACTTGAAGGATTTTTCTTTTATTTGATGTAGTTTACCATCACTAAAGAGGGCAGAATTTATCATTTCTCAGTGCAATCAGGCAACAAGCTCATGGAACAATTTAAACTTATTGAACAGTTCCCCTCTCAACCTCCTGAGTTCCAAGTGTAAAGGGCATTCCCTTATCAGACTATTTACTTTGGCTGAAGTAAAAGGAATTGGACAAATCCCCCATGATAGACCAGTCAATTGAATTCTATAGATATTAATTAGATCTAATTAGTTCTTATTCTGTCAGTTGAGTTTGGCTGTACACAGCTATACTCTTTCTAGTAGTTTTTTAAACAAAACCAAAAAAAATTAACCTTGTTTACAATGCATTATCACCTGACAGACTAATGGCATCACTAGAGATACAACAATTAAATTTGGGAGTGAGAGGGTATAATTTGAGTTTGCATTTTCTTGGCCTTTCTCTAAGAAAATACAAAGCCAAGGCAGAAGAGAACAGAATTACCAGAGATGCTGTGATGAACACCATCTCTTCAGCCAGATGAGATATATGCTTGTATGTATTGCTCACTTGATGGGAAGAAAGAACTCACAATCACCTCCCTTAAACTATAAGTCAGAATTTCTCAATTCACCCTTACAACATTCTGTTGTTCCATCACAATCTTGTAATGTTTAAAAAAAGGAGGAATTATGATTTTTTTTCTGATGGCATACATGATCCCTCAACACCTTACTAGAAAGTAGTCAAGCTTCTCCAAAGCATCCAGTTTTGAAAATCCACAACCTGTGCCTCCCTTCTTACATATACCCCTCTAGATCAGATAAAACATTATTGTCCCACACAAACGACTGTTTTAAAAAGAATTCTAGAATATTTATTCAGAGTGAGGAATCCCAACTCTTTGTCATATCCACAGCTGTATGATAACAATGTATTTATTACTGCACTAATGAAATTTCCTGTAAAATCCAGTGAAATGATTTTATTGTACAGTTTCTTTCCACAGTAGTACAAAATAGGCTTTCAAAGCTGTATACAACACCAAAAGGTACCAAAATGTTAACTGCAATTTGAAAAAACATTTCCAAGGACAGCTTAACACTTATTTGCTTTCTCTCAAAATCACTCTAGTCATCTACTACATACATACTGTACAAATACATTTTTTATACATCATTTACATTTCAGTAGCAGGCAATGCCAAGTGTGTCCATCACCATCAGAATTGCTTGCAGAGGATCCACAACTTCTCGCATGTTATCTTTCCTCAAGACCCAGTCCGGTTTAATTCTGTGGAAACATCAGTGGCTTGTCACTAAAATACTACACTGCCACAGCAGAAACAGCAGATTAATTTTTAAGCACTTACTTTGAAACTGTTTTTATTCTTAGAGGAGTCACTGGAACAGAAGTTCCACTTAAGACAGTGCTTGTTTTCTGCTTCACAAGTGTTCTCTCTGCATCCATTCTGTGCTTCCGAGCTGTAAGTTTATACAGGCTTTGAATGCAAGGAACAGTTCTTGGCATGCCTCGGATTTCCTGAGAAAAGGTGAAAACAGTACATAGTTAATACTACAAGTTCAAAAATAGCTTAACAACTCAAGAAAATTAAGTGTTTTCACCATCTTGGAAATGCTTTTTCTTTTTTAAACCAGAGTTTAGTCATCATTAGTATTACAGGCATGACAGGTATGGCAGAGGGGGAAAGGAAAAAAAATTACAAACACCATCAAAACACACAAGAAAAGAATGTAAATCAAACCATTAAACTCAAAGGATTTAAGTCTTACCAAAGCTCTTTTCGAGTCCTTTGAAAGGATGGCCAACAAACAACAGGTCTTTGTAAAAATGCTTCCTCCTTTCTCCGAAACTTTGTCCCCAGCTTTCCCTCTATACATTTGCAGCAGGTCTAGTAAAGTATCTATAGAATTTTCTGCTTCATAAACTGCTTGAGTAGTTCTTTCATACTGTTATATAAGAAAGAGACAAGAGAACTTAACTAGATAGATCTCTAAAATATCTTTCAAACGTTAATGGTTAGAGGAAAAAGCAAAGTCCATATTCTCCCCCAGAATAAATTTTTAGTTACTCTGGCATTCAAGAAATAAAAATCACTTCTATATGTTACCCAATTGTAACAGGTTAGAAAAAGGTACCTTTCCCATATGTTTAGAAACCCATATGATTTGAATTACATTTAAAATAGAAAAATAAATCAGAACAAGTTCAGAGAAATTTAAAACTATTCAAGATACCTTGCAATCCTTTAAGGCCATGAAATGATTCTTTTCTTGCAAAAAATATAAAACATTCTATTGTGAGGTAGATAATTGGTTTCAATTAACAGAGTGAAAAATCAGAAACTGTTTTTATTGAAAACTATTATTTTTGTTATTTCAGATTTAATCAGAAATTTTGTGGATAAAAAAACACTACAGTTAAAGTAGCCTACTGCTTGTAAACCTGCAGAAACAAATATTAAAGTTACCTTTGAAACATTAAGTAGAACCTGAACTGAATATCTGATCACATCCATGCATGGAACACTCCGGTTGCATCTTCGAATCAGAACAAAAATACTGAAGATTGCTCTGCTCTGGGCCATATTTTCACAACACAGTGAGGACAACCTGGTAGCCACCTCTATGACAATTTAAAAAAAAAAGTAAAAAAACCTCTGAAGTTCAAACAATTTAACTGCAAACCAGGATTTTCTCTATTTTTCAGTAGAAGTGTAAAGAAGTAAAAACTGCAATTTTTGATTTAAACAAGTTTTAATGTTTCAGATTAAAAATTAAGCAGACAAAATGTTGCACAGAGCACATATACTGATAGTAAACATAGTAAGAAACTCATGTAAGGTACAGCATCACCAGGACTGAGAGGAAATTAGAGTAATCATACAGGACTTCCTTTTCTACATAGCCATTTAAATATTATTCTTAAAGCAATAATCTAATTTTAGTCTGGATAAAGGCCCATTATATTCTTGAACATGTCCCCATTTTACAACCATGGAGAAAGCCTAAACATCATTATGATCTGTTCTCAGCTGAAAAGCTCTAATGCCTATCATCCTGTAAATCTATCAGTTATCATAAAATAAGATACTGACCAAGATGATTTAATGCTGCAAGAATGTAAGAGAGATGTTTGTATTTTAGAAGGTATTCAATTGCAGTTGCAGTTCTGTTGCACAACTTGTTTTCTTCTCTGCTCTTTTCATTAGCTTTTTCTAAACTGCGTCTCATAGCTTTAGTTTTTGCTGTGTCATTAATCTTTCTCCACCGATATCCTCTCCACAATGCCTATAGAAAAGGAATTTCCCAAAAAGAAAAATGTTGTAAACAAGAGTCAATACAATAGAACTTCCATTACCATTTCGAATGAGTTACACACAAGTCTGACAAAGTATTGAATGACCCTGGGTATTAAAATTTAAGAAATCACCACTCAGTGTTCAGTCTTTCAAGCAGTAGTCTTTCGAGACAAAAGGCAAAAAACTCCATGTATATACACTCCACACACACTCCCACCTGTGTCACAGCAATCAGTATCTGCTCAATACTACTTCATAATCCACTTGCCTTTAGCTTTCATGTCTAAACTGAAGGTGACTTGGCTTGCAATTTAACTGATAAATTTGTCAACCAAAGTAAACATTTTTCCCCTCCCCAAAAACCCACGAGAGAAAAATTGGAAAATAAAAATACAATTTTAAATGTGTCATTTTCTTACAAGAGGTATTTACCTGGAATTTCACTATTGCAACTGCAAATTTTCTTCTACGTCTGCAGGCAAGGAATCTTCGCGCATTTCGCTGGATTATGGTTGCCGCATCATTTCTGTGCCTTAGCCAGCCTCGAATCGCACGTTGTAAGCAAATGACTCTCTGATAATCTTCTAGAAATCTCTTGCGTTGCATTTTTGCTCGGAACCATCTCTGTTTAAAATTAAAGTACCTTTTTTTATATTCATTACCTTTCCCCTAATTTCCCTTTTCCCATCCTAAATGAGCATTGATAAAAACTGAAGAAGTGTTTTAATGTGAACTTTGACAGATTGCAGGCACTATAAACATCACTTGCACATATATAACCTCCATGATTCTTACTGGCTGTGGGGTAGCTGAAATGCAAGACTGCAAATGAAATCTTAACTGAGAGCTGTTAGGGAAGCATTCTGAGGAGAGAAGGGTAGAGAACAAAAGTAGAGAACGGAATAGATAGAATCATTTTCAGTTGGAAGGGACCTACAATAATCATCTAGTCCAACTGCCTGACCACTGCAGGGCTGATCAAAAGATAAAGTATGTTAAGGGCATTGTCCAAATGCCTCAAACACTGACACACTTGGGGCATCAGCCACCTCGCAAGGAAAATTGAAGTGTTTGCACCAGTTTCAGTGCTTGATCATCCTCTCGGTTTAGAAACACTTCCTAATGTGCAATCTAAGCTTCCCCTAGTGCAGCAGTAAACCATTCCCATGTGTCCTAGCACTGGATTACAGGGAGGAGAGAGAGCATGAGCTCGCCTCTCCACTTCCCCTCCTCAGGAAGCTGCAAAGAGCAAGGTCAGCCTCCTTTTCTCCAGACTAGATAAAGTCCTGAGCTGCTCCTCAGAAAAGATACCTTCCACCCCTTTCCCCAGTTTCACTGCCTTCCTCTGAATGCATTTGAGTACCTTCACATCCCTATTTACTGGAGAACTGCACGGAATACCCCAGGTGAGGCCACAGCATTGCTGCACACAGCAGGACAATAAGCTCCTCTAAGGGCTGTTGTGCTGTGCCTGACGCACCCCACGATGTGGTTTGTCCTCTGGGCTGCCAGGGCACACCCACTCTGAGCTGCTGACAACCAGCTCCCCCAGATCCCTCCCTGAAGAGCTGCTCTCCAGCCACTCCTCTCCCAATTTACACTTCTGTCCAGCATGACTGTGGTCCTAGGAGCTTGCTTTCTCTTGGCTGCCTTTTAAGAACCATCACTCCACATTTCTAATTTTCCTTCTCTGTTTCTTACCTTCTATATGAAAAAGACAGACAGGATACTCTGTGCCAAATCAGAGCAAAACCAAAAAAGTCCTCTTCTGTCCATTCTCTCTTGCCTTAAAGGGAAAATCTAACTTATGAGGAGAGGCAACAGATTTGTATTTATGGAGGAATGGCGGGGCAAAGTTTGCCATAACACCCTAGACCAGAGAACAGCTATTTCAGGTTCCCTTGCACTAGTGGAACTAAGCTAATGGTCAGTTCAGAGACCTGAAGATAATTTTTACAATTAGGTAGAGCTGCAATACAGGCCTGATTTTTGATCTTTTTTTTTTAGTTAAGTAAAACATGATTATATTGAAGTGCTGCAATAGGCTTTGGTACCTCTAGAAGATTAGAAACATCCAACCAAATAAATCACCGTATCCCAGGGGATTGTTTATGTAAGGAGATGCTCTACATTTCAAAAACATTGGAGGTGGTTGTGTCTGATCTTTCCTACTTCCAGTAGGATGTAAAGAAATAGACTAAAACAACACTCAGATTCCTTTAGCAACCTTGAGGGTCTGAAGAAAACAAACTTTCTCCATTCATTCTCAGCTTTAGTGTTCCAGAGCTTCCTGAGATCCACTCTATTATGCTTATCTCAGTATAAGCAGCATTACTTAATATATCACAGTCTCCGTAATTTAGCTTTATTTTCACATGTGAAGGAACTAGAGTCTTAGTGCTACAGCTTAGCACTCAGAAAAGAAATTAGACTACATTACACAAAACCATTTAGCCTTAGACTAACCTGTATTATAAGAACAGAAAAGATCTGGGTTTGTGCAAGTTTTAAGGTGAGGTGAATCCTGTACATCCTTTGAATTTTAATTGCAGAGAGATGATGATAAGCAGCTGCTGCAAAATGAAGTAATCTCCTTTTTTGTTTCTCTTCTGAAATCTGTAGAAGGAAAACAAAACAAGGAACGTAATTGATTTTCATACTCCAAGGTAGCTGATTGCCTATGCAAAGAACACAGTACACAGCAATATACTGTTAGGTGCTGGAAAATCCCCTTGGAGGTCATTATATCAGAGCTAAAGTAAGCTGCCTCTCTTCACTACTAACACAGAAGTGATTGTAAGCAATAACATTAACACATAGCAGAGAAAATTTTCATTGCAAGTCTGCATGTGCACAGAAATATCAGTTATAGGTAAGACACAAAGACCTCAGAAGCTCAAATAACATCCAAAAATGAAAACCTAGTTTAGTTCTAAAGGATTGTGAGATAAGGGTCAAGCTGTGTTTTAATCTATTTTCACCTGCCCAATACTCAAAGCAGCCAATAAGAACTTGATTTCAACAACAAGAAATCAGGTTTTCCTCTTCTTGCCAGACAGAATTAATGCTAAAACAGCTCACGATATGTTACATTAAAAGCATAGTTTTAATTTGAAGGATACCAACCTTTTTTCTGACTAAATAACCACGTATAAATGCTTGCAGTTTAATGACAGCTCTTCTAGTCTGACTATATTTCATAAATTGAAGTCTGCCTTTCTGCCAAGCCCGCAGATGTTTTTGGATAATTACAGCAGCAGCTTTTTGTTGATCAAATTTTCTTCTTGCCTTGAAACCTCTGTATGCTTTTTGGATCAAACATGCAGCCTGAACCTTCTGAAAAAGATTTCAAAGAGTGCATTGGTAATTAAACGTCTATTAATTCTTCTCATGATCAATAAATATTTATTTTTAGTTCTGGGTTTTATTTTCTATCATAAGAACAAAAATGGAATAAAAAAGATCAGCAAACTCAAAGTACTGGTTTATATAAAAATGCACTTTTAAAGTTTGGAAGGTCTTTACCTCAATGGGTTCAAAGTATGAGCAAGTGAACTTAATTCTTTCCAGGCACCAAAGCCAACATAAAATCTAGCATTTTATTTTAGTTATCAATATATACAGGGGCAATTCAACAACTGGAACTGCTCGAACCCAGGAATCAACCCTCTTCCTTAATGCAAAGAGGATAATTAATATTTTGAAGATTGTTCTGATCCCACCTTTTCTATGTTTCTGCACCCTGTTAACAAAAATCACTCAAATATATTGAAAACTTTAAAGCAACCATGACATACTGGAGTGCAAGTGAAAACATACCTTTCTTAAAAGTTGTCTAGCCCTGTACTGTCTGTATGCCAACTGGATTTTAACTGCAGCGTTCCTAGTTGCCAGAAAGTGATGTCGAATCATTTGTGCAGTAAGGGTCGCTCTCCATCTTCTTTGGATTGTAAGAGCACAGAACTTCATTTCCAAAAACCTAACATGAAAAGTCAGTTTTAAATAAGAAAAGAGTGATGGTTCACAAAATTATCAAGATAGATACTGTGAAACCAGAGCTATTATCAAACAAATCTTGGAACACCAGAAAAAGCCAGCAATGTTGGCAGAAATACTGATTTTGAATAGAAGATACTTTCTATTTTACCACAGAAGGTACTTCCGTAACTTGCTGTTAAAAGAAGCCTGGGGGGAGAGACAGCAGTTTGCAAGGCAATGGACAGACTGACATACAACAGGTCCATAAAAGGATAATAGGCAAGGTTATTTAACAAGCAGGGATGCTGAGGGAGGACCTAGGAAAGCAGAAAATGATCAGGTTAACGTATCCCTGAACAGCATCCTCTGCTTCTACTGGCATGGTACACAGTTCAGAATGACATGAGCTATCAGGCTGATCTAGTAGAGCATTTGTCATAAAACCATCTCATCAAACAATAAACATATATTAGTTTAACTATTCCATTATGGATTATAATGAAATAGCTTTTCAACCTATTAAGTTTTATGCTGGAATTTTAAAAACAACCAGATCATCCCTGTTAAAAACAGAAAAGGGGAAAAAAAGATCAAGGCCTACTCTTTTCTAGATCTGCAATAAACAAAATTTAAGTTTGGGAGGGAACTTCCATTCCAGAAAAGTAATTACACATAATGAAAATCTCGGGCAAAAGAATAACCCTGCCTGCTCAAAAGGATTATACTCATGTACATTTTAAGCATGGTGCAGGGTCAGAGCCTGAGAATCTATAGGCATTTGCCAGAGTGCAAAGCAGCATTAAATAATTATATAATAAAACCTTTGAAAAGTAGAGAAATTTATATCAAATTCAGTATTACCAGGTCCGCAGCTGCTTCATTCTGAAGCGACTCTGAATAACAAGTGTAGCTTTTACCACAGCTGCATATTCCTTTCGTGCTTTGTAACCTCGGAACCAGGCTTGGATTACTCGTGCTGCTCTCATTTTCTTAACCCACTGCCTGGCTTTATATCCTCTATATGCTGCCTATTAAATATATAAAAAGAAAAATAGTTCAAAACTTGAGCAGTTTATTTGTTTAAGGGAACAAACAAAACAAGAAGGAAAAAAGTCAGGTTAACATGAATGGCGTCTAGGATTCTTATCTCTACAGTATTACAAATATCTAATTTCTCACAACTAGATGTCTTCAAAAGCGAAATGCATTCAGGGAAATACCACAAATGCCACTCTCTTTAATGTCTGCAAAAATAATTCTACTGTGAAGAAACAAATACCAGAGATTAAAAAAAGAAAACAAACAAACAAACAAAAGAAACAAAACCACAACAAACCCCACTTTTACGATTACCTGAATTCTAATGGCAGCTCTTTTCATTTGATGGTATCTTTGTTGCTCAATATTTCGCAGCCGATGGGCTCTGTAATGCTGCTGTATTAATACAGCAAAAAACTTGTACCGGAGATATTTCTGTCTCTCAATAAATCCACGGTAAAATGCCTTAAAACAAAGACATAATTTTTTGAATATTTAACCACTTGCATGGTGTTGATTGGGAATGTTTCCATATTTTTAAGTATAACTGTACTCACTGGCTTCTTTCTTAGAAAAGCAACAATACTAATAAATGTATTTCTGATTTCTCAATTAATTTTGGGGTTTTTTTACATTTTAAGCAAAGTAATCATACTTACATTGTTCAGAATATGTAAGTTAAACATTCAGAAAATAACTAAGAAGCTGCCAGTTCCTCCCAAAACATGGAAGTGAGCAAGGCACACCTGTTTTCTTATCTGCTAAGTGCTTTCCAACAAGGTAATAATAGCAATCTAAGAAATTATCAAAGAATGATTTGGGTTGGAAGGGACCTTTAAAGATCATCTAGTTCCAACCCACATACCACAGGCAAGCATGCCATTAGATCAAGCTGCTCAGGCATCCAAATTATTATTGTTATCACCATCATTATTTCCCTTTCCTTCCTGATTTGTGGCAATTTCCCTTTTTAAATTCCTCTTCAGAATGTTACATTGGCACTCAAATTAGTCTAGGAAAATTTAATAAACCTAGAAGGCCTACCATGATTGATTCACATCTTCCTAAATATGAGTCTTAAAGACTATCTTAAAGAAGTTTTTGCCATTTACTTCACTTTATGCCCACTACCGGTACCCTCTCATTTTAATACATTTAATTTCATTCATATTCCAATCAAATAAAACATTCCTTAAGCTACCAATATTTATACCAGCGAAAGTCAGTTCTATCTTAAAGAACCTTATTTCTGTGCACTGTGGGAGTAAGCTTTATACATCTGCTATGTAGTACACTTCAGAAACTGATTCTCCTTTAGCTTTAAACTGTGGGTTGCAAGAACAGTACACCTTAAAAACACCTACAATTTAAGAAAACCACACCTAAACCCCACAACCATTCAAAAGTACCTGAATTTTTATTGTGCTTTCTTTAATTTTGTGAAACCTCTTCCTTTCAACGAATCCTCTGACTCTAGCCTGCACAATGATAATGTTCCTCCGGGTCTGTAAGTAAGTCATTCTTTGGTGTTTCACAGTCAAGTGGGATCGGTAGCACCGCTGTAGGACAACTGCTGCTTTTTTATAGCTTGTATACTGTGATTGAGCTTTATGCATTAAGTAATAAGATTGTAATGTAACAGCTGCTGTTCTAAGTTGAACATATTTTCTGCGTTGCACAGCCATCCTAAGAAAAGACTGAATCTTTCTCGCAGCTCGTATTTGCCTTGCTATTTTTCTTGCTTTCATACCACGGAAGGCAGACTGAATAATGACCATTGCCTGTCTTTGAGCCAAGTACTCCACTCTCTGTAAACGAGCCCTGTGACATGATCTGTACCATCTCTGAATAGCAATTGCCGAACTCTGGATCAATTTGTAGTGAGTCCTTGTTCTTTGGCATCGGAACATTGACTGGATCATTATTGCTGCTGCTTTCTTTTCAAGAAAACGTCTCCTCTCTATGCACATTCGTAAGAATGATTGAATGCACCGCGCAGCAACACTGGCTTTATACAACTGCCTGGCTTTTTTAGCACGAAAAGCAGCTTGAAGGCAGATGACAGCGTTTTTTATTTTTGCATAGTTTTTCATGTCAGCTTCTTTTGCCATTTTGGCTCTGAACCTCTGCTGTATGACTCTGACAGCCCAGCACAACTGTTTGTAATACCTATGCTGTACATACATGTGATAACTAGACTGTATTATGGTTGCTGAAGCATGCATGACTTTCAGTTTCTGCCGTGCCTTCATGCCTCTGTATGCTGCTTGAATAACAAGAACAGAATTCTTCATTGTCAGATATTTCTCCCGTTGGTTCCTTCCTTTCACATAAGATCGATAGTAGCTCTGTATAGCAATAGCTGCAGTTCTCATATTTTGATAGGACCTTCTATCCCTGTGCATCCTGTAGGCTGACTGTATTGTACTGGCAGCTGAATGCATGTGCTCGATGCTCTTGCGCACCCTGACACCTCTGTACACAGCCTGTATACGAATTGCTGCTCTGCGAAGAGAACGATATTCCAAAGTATGCTGTCTTGACAGAATCAAAGCTCTGTATCTTTTCTGAAAGACAAGAGTAGCTGCTTTAAGAGAGAGGTATCTCTGCCGTTCTCTAAAACCTTTAAAATTTTTCTGAACAACAGTAGCAGCACGGTGCATTTCTCGCTGTTGTCTTTTTGCTTGCATGTCTTGAAAAACCTTCTGGATACAAGTTGCTGCTTTTTTTAATGAAGAGTAATGCTGTACTGCAATTTTCCTCAGCTTATTGGCTCTGTACCTCTTCTGTATTAGCTGGGTTGCCCACTGAAGTTGTCTGTAATGACAGTACTGCCTATACATTTGGTAGTTTTTCTGTATTGTAAGGGCTGCCTCATGTCTTTTCTTCAAGAAGCGCCTTGTTCTCATTCCTCTATAGGCAGCTTGAAGAACTAAAACAGAATTGTACAGTTTTAAGTATCTTTCTCTCATGCGCTTCCCTTCCCTGTAAGCTCGATAATGTTTCTGTATGATTGCTGCAGCAAGTTTGACTTCTTGATAAGAAGTGTAAATTTTATGCATTCTTAACATTGCTTGAATAACTGTAGCAGCTTTATGCATTTGCTGCATTTTTTTCCTTACCACAAATCCTCTATAAGCAGACTGTATGATGACAGAAGCATTAAGTAAAGAGAGGTATTTTTGACGTTGAATTCTAGCTAGTTTTGTTGCTCTGTATCTTCTCTGAATTACAACAGCAGCTGCCTCAATGGAAAGAGAATGTTTTCTTTCAAGAAAAGTTCTAAATGCTCTTTGGTTAATCACAGCTGATTCACTCATAGTTTTGATAAGCCTTCCTGTTTTCATAACATGGATGCGAAGTACAGCATTTTTTGTCATCATACAGTTGTGAACTTGTGCATTTAGCTCCTTGCAAGCACAGAACAATTTTCTGAAATCCCTCCGTTGTCTGTGCATTCGATAATAAGACTGTATTATTGTTGCCGACTGATGCACAGTTTTTAAGTCTTGTCGAACTTTCATGCCTCTACAAGCAGCCTGAAGGATAATGATAGACTTCTTTATTTCCAAATACTTTTTGCGCTGTACTTTGCCTAAACAAAAAGCTCTATACTGTCTTTGAATTCTAATTGCTGCCATTCTCATTGACTGATATTTTATGTTCATGCAATGCATCTTAAACATGGCTTGGATGCAGACAGCTGCTTTATGCATACAGTGAACTTGTCGTCTGACTCTTACACCTCTGTAAATGGCCTGTATTTTGACTATGGCTCTTCTTGAAGACAAGTATCTCTGCCTTTGATATTTAGCCTGAATAATTGCACGATAACGCCTTTGAATAGCTATAGCTGCAGATCTAAGTCTTTCATATTCCTTTTTGACCAGGTAAGACCTGAAGGCAGCTTGTATAGTTGTAGCAGCTTTGTTTAGTATGTTCAGTTGTTTCCTCACAGTCATCCCACGGTAAGCAGACTGCAAGACTAACACAGCTGCCTTTGTTTTTAAATAGATTGAACGTTGGGTTTTTTTCATACAGTAAGCTCTGAAGTATTTCTGAATCACTAGAGTGGCTTGCCTTAGTTTCTTGTATTTTAGTTGATTTACATGCATTCTGTAACAGGACTGAATAATTGTTGCAAGCTTATGTTTCTTCTGAATTGTTTTTCTCAGAGCTTTCCCCCTCCATATTGCCTGAAGACGCACTACAGAGTTACGCAGCTGAACATATTCTCGCCGTTGTTTCTGGCCTATAACACTGGCCCTGTAATGCCTTTGGATAGTTAGCACAGCAAGGCTCATAAGCCTGAATTTTTTCAGAGCCATGAATTTCCTGAAGGCAGACTGTATCACAGTAGCAGCAACATGCTGTCTTCTAATCTGCTTTCGGACCTTCCATCCACGAAAAGCTGCTTGTAAAGAAACCACTGCTGCTCTTGTCGTTAAGAAGTTCAGTCTTTGCCTGCTACCAGTCTTACAATTCCTGTACCACCTCTGAATCACAACGGAGGCCTGTACCACCGCCTTGTGTTTCACTCGTGCAGCATAAGCTCTAAAAGCAGTCTGAATTTTAATAGCAGCTCTATATTCAAGTTTAAGCTTTTTGCGTGTTTTATAACCCCTGTAGGCTGCCTGTAGGCTCACAGCTGCTTTCTTAACTTGCAAGAATTCCTGCCTCTGACACCGTTGCTTTTTGTAGGCATGATAATGTTGTTGAATGACAATTGCAGCACTATAGATGCTTAAGTACTGTTGTCTGTCCCTTTTCATTCTGTAGCAGGCCTGAAGAAACACTGCTGTCTCCCTCCACCTTTTTATTTGTTTCCTGACAAGATAGCCTCGAACTGCAGCCTGAATTCTTATGCAAGCTTCCCTCAATTTCCTATAATCTTCTTTAAGTTGAAGAGCATGCCTGCCAGACCGATACCTTTGCTGGACATAAAGTGTTGCCTCCCTTAAAGCAAAGTAATGCTTCCGTGCTTGCCACATCTTTACAAAAGCTTGAATCTTTACTGTCGCATCTTTCAAGTTTCTAAATCTCTTCCGGACAACATAAGCACGGTAACTTGACTGAATTTTAATCACAGCTCTCAACCTGCGAGCCTCTTTCCTAGCCTCCATCCCTCTGTAGGCAGACTGCAGAACAATGGCAGCCAGGCGCATCCTTTGGAAAGAAGCAGCTGCTTTTTTAGAGGCAACATGTGCCCTATACCGAGTTTGAATTACAGAAGCTGCATGTTTAATCTCTTTGTATCTCTTTACTTGTTGGTGTTTTCTCACATGTGACTGCAATGTAGTAACAGATTTTTTTAATCGTAGAAATCTTTGTTTCTCTTGTTTCATTCTCCAGAGTGACTGAACAACACAAACTGCTTTTGTTTGCCTGTACAGCTTGCGTGCCTTCATGCCTCTAAAAGCAGCTTGGAGAACTATCACTGCTGCACACTTTTGCAAATAGTGCTCTCTCTCAGTTTTCCCTAGTTTATAAGCTCTGTAATACTGCTGAATTGTCACTATCTTTGCCCTGTGTTCCTGGTAAACACATCTGGCCAGCTGACACCTGTACCAAGCCTGAATCTTGATAACATTTTGCTTAATATGTAGATAGTGCTTCCGGTCTCTGTGCATCCTGTACCAAGACTGTATGACAAGGGCAGCCCTCCTTCTCTTAGCCAGTTTTGAAGATTGCCATTTTCGGAAATAAGCCTGAAGCACTAAAGTTGCTTTAATTTTCTGCTGAATTTTGTAATTTCTCCATCTTCTGAATGCAGACTGAATAGTAAGTGCAGAAGACTTTAAGATTTTGTATCTTTGCCGATCTTTTTTTGCCAACTTAGATGCACGCAGATGCCTCTGAATTGTAACAGTAGCCCAAACAATTCGTTTATATGCAGCAACAGACTTTGCCATCCTTATCCTTGCTTGTACAAAAATAGCATAGTATCTTAGCTGTAAATATCTTTTCCTAGCAGAGTATCTCTTCCAATAAGCCTGCAGGTAAAAAAAGAAAAAAATTAATTTTTTCTTCATAGTATCTTGAGTAAAACTCAAAATTGAGGACTGTCATCTTCAGACTTTTTAATATTTCTTTATTCTTACATAATTCCCTAGGAAAGTAAGCCCAGAAATCTACATTAAACAAACAAATAAAACCCCAAAACAAAACAAAAATGCACACACAAACAAACAAAACACAAAAAACCCCTCCAGAACAAAAAGCAAAACCAAATACTTGCATCATTGCTTTTTTAAAAATTTAAATTGTGGGAAAATGCTACATTTGCCCTGGCAACAGCAGATTCCCTTTTAAACTATTTGATAAATCAGTGGTTCTTTAACATCCACTCTAAAAAGTCTAAAGTGTAATATTTAACTTTGGGTAATAGTGGCAAAAGTAGCTTGAGAAACTGAATTAGCTGTCCAACTACCATTGGTAACTGAATTCTGCCAGTCTAAATGTGCCCACTGCAGGTGATGTAACACTAGGAGAGCTATGTTTAATTTTTTGTAAAAGCCTCTAAGTAATGCTCAACAGCTGCAAAGAGGAAAGCCAATACAATCTGATTAGTCTCCTTACAATGACAAGTTTATGGTCCAGTGTTTTAATGTTTTTATGGTACTCCAATATATTCACTAAGAAGGAGCAATTTTTAATTTAATAGCACATTACTATCTCTCCCTGAAGAGACTTATTAAAATGTCTCAGAAGTAGAAGGCGAGAAGAGAAAGTAAAAAATAAAAAGATTACATTTCATGAAGGCATCAGTTGCTGCAAGCAGAACAAATGGTCCTCAGCAAGGCTATTTCTTAGAGATTTCAAAGGGTTTCCTTGCTGTGTAACCTCACTTTTCATTGTATTACCTGAATGACTGTGGCAGATTTACTTCTGGTTTCCTCTAGTTTTGCCTTTTTCAGTCTGAAAAGAGTCATCCTGGCCAAGTATCCTCTCCAGTGTTTCTGGATGGAAATGGCTGCATTCACTCTCTTCAGCATGCGTCGACGAGACAAGAAGTTCATTGCAGATTTTTGAATTATCCGAGCAGCTCTGTCTTTTTCCTACAAAGAGTAATTTCCACTGAACAGTTAGGAGTGGAATTTTCACTCAAATTTTTGATGTGACTAACTATCTAGAGCAATATCTTAAAAATTAGGCTTGCTGATATCGCAGCTTTTCTTCACTATAATAAAAGAACCTTTCTGAGAGAGAACATTTTATTTCAGCACTGAATTATTTGTAAAAGGGTATCACTTAAATTTGCATCTTCCTGTCTTCCTAATTCTTTTTCTTTAAAACTCAATTTTTCAGCACTCCAAAGCAACCCATTTTTAAGCCTCGATTTTAGATCTCATTACTAACAGATTAAGAAACCTTCACTAACAGAGCACAACGGAATGGTCTCTAGCTATATTTAACTAGCATAAGAGTATAAAGGGAGTCATACCAGCTCATGTCCATCTACCCCAGAGTTTTGCACATACTAACCAGTGTTTTTGCTGTAACCCAGATATTGTAGTAACAAATGGATGTGCATTAAAGTAAAAGAAAAAAGTAACTAACAAAAGTAACACATCAATATTTAGATCATGGTACTACTACCCTATCCTATCCTACCACAGGGCAAAGCACCTACAGACACATTGTAAGATTAATTAAGAAATAATGCCTGCAACGCCCAAGTGGTTTTGGTTTTGATTCCTTTTCCCCCTACCAGCATCTTTACTATTAGTAATTTCAAAAGAGTTGTAAAGGGAATGTTTTGTCATCGTTATTAAGGTTGTGTAGATTTTAAAAAGAAACTGGAGATGAAATAGCCTATGTAAACATAACCTCTGTCCCCTTCTACACCACAGATTCTTAAAAGTATTTTACTTGAACACTCTCCCAAGATCAAATAATACATATCTCAGTAAGACACAGTGGTGGCATTTATCAATCTTAATGGTGTCATAGTTTTAAAATTCTCACAATTCTTTATAACTACCAGAAAATTAAGAAACAAAATACCAGAACACATGAAATTTAACTCAAGACAGGTGAAGTTTAGCTCCTAAACAAATAAAGTAAATCCAGGCAGAAGTTTAATTACTCTTCTCATCTTGTAGACTTTAACAGGAATTAAAAATTAACTACTTTGGTTTTGTTTTAAGGAAGCAATGCAATTGTTTTATATTTGAAATATTAGGACAAGGGCTTAAGGGCTGACATGCTTTAATGAGGACATAAAAAGAAAGAACAGTAGCCTTTAAACAACTTCAGAACAGTCTTAAACAGAAGTGGCTTTTAGTATATTACGTCACAAAGAAGGCCACATATTTTGATGATAAAATGGTACTCATTCATTTAAGTGCCAATATTACTTCAATAAAGCTGTGTACTCCTGTGAATTTATACTCTTTAAGTAGAAGGTATGAATATTGCATAAGCAAAGAGTACCTGAGAAAGTTTCAGTTCCCTTTTCAGCCTGTAACTCCTCCAAGCAGACTGAATTAATCGTGCAGCTCGAGTTTCGTGCCGCAGATCAAGAAGCCGCGAACACAGGAATGACAGGTAGGTAATAACAACCTACACAGACACAGAACACAGCAAGTTAAGGGCTACAGAAGAGCAGGACATATTCACGGGAGGGCAGAACATGTTTACCAACTTTAAAGGCATTTTACCTTCTCATCAGGAATTGTATTTGACATGTCTGAGTGATGAATCATTGCTGGTATTCCACCTAGGTCAGAAACTGCAGAATTGATCAGCTGGAAGTTTTTCTTTTCATTGTCCAAGAGTTCCTTGTATAGGACTGAGGGAGTTACAGCTTTATAAAGAGAAACTATTAGTTAAATCAAACTGTGCATAAAACAAATTTAACACGAAATTCTGTGCAACAAATAACTCACTTTGGTCAAACATTTCTTCCATAACATTTAGAGAAGTATCAGACTCTGATGAGGAGGAAGAGTTGAGTCCCACTGTAACAGTTCTTGAGCATTCTACTGTTTGAGTTGTTCGTTGACACACAGCTTCCAAAGGCATGTAACATGGATGATAATGATGAATCAAATGACATAATACTCTACCATCTGAGAAACACACTGTGAAATTTTCCACCTGTTAAATAAAATACAACACAATACAAATTCCTTGAATTTTTGTTACCAGTAACTGGATATAGACTTTGTTCTTTGTACCTTGGAATGTGACCAAGGGTAAATTATTTTTGAACAAAATAAATTTGGTAACTAGTGCTTCCTTTGAACATTTGCTGTATGGTGACATTTACCAGTGAGAAACCACAAACAAAAGAGGTGTGAATCATTATGCAGTGAATCTACAAGGGAAACACTTAAGAAACTAAAGAGAAACCAGTCTTTCTACAGCAGGATCCTAAATAAACTTCTATAGATACCTTTACACTAGGTTTTTAATGCAGAAATAAGTTCTGAATTTGCATCAGTCCTAAGTGCTGGTTTGCCCTTTAGAAAAATCAGCAGCTGTGGCTATATTCCCACACGTGTCTGACTGGGGCTTCCCTTCTTGGAGTGAGTAAATGTGTCCTTTTTCTAAACAAACATCTCTGAAGAGAGGAATCGACCATATCCCAAACATTAGTTTAATTCTCATAGTTCCTATAAACAGTGAAAATTCTATGCACAACTATTTGCACAATGAATGCTTATTAAAAATACGCAAGCAACTCACATTCCAGCAAAACCCATTCTATTTTTAAAAGGCATTTCTGTGCATAAGACTAACTGCTGAAAGAGGAAATACTTTTGCTCAAATTTGTTTAAAAAGAGCTGCAGCTAAATTCACAGAAGGATGGTTCTTTCAAATCAAATTAAACAAAATCCAGAAGGATATTTCAAACCAATTACCATTGGCTGCTACTATGTATTTGATAGTTTGAAGACCTCTGTTCTATAAAGAATTATGACAGCACAGGATGTATTTGTTCAAGTATGTACAAAACTACTTACTTTGATATTGTAAAACATACAAACAGCATTAACCCATGCCATCAGCAGTTTCACATTTTCACTGTAACTCTGAAGTGAGGACTTATCCTTGTCTTGTACTCCAAAACAATTTGGAAAACTCTTGAGAGCACCTAGTTGTGCTTTTCTCTTGTATGAGTTATTCAAAAACTCAATTTCTTCTTTTAACTGTTCCACGTTCAGAGAAACATCCACCTATTAGGAAGAAAAAAGAATATTGACATGTCAACAATCTGACATGTCATGCATTGCAGCCACTGGCTTTAGACATGGCATTTTAGAGAAACCACACTCACTGCTTAGCAGTACCTACCACACTGAATCAGTAGTGGATAACCTGGACTTGCCAGCACAGATAGCAGATAAAGAAGTCCCTAACTCTACCCTCCCACTGTTCTGTGCATAACAGTTACTTCATTAATCATAGGGAGAAACAGGCCTGTGTAATTTCAATGTACTCACAGAGGAAACAATTTCAGGCTTGTCAGCATTTCTACTGAGTCCATGCCACACTCCTCATTTAAGGGATTCTGAGAGGAATTGAGCTGGTGTTGTGATGGTGTGAAAAGATTTGGAGAACAAGCAGCATATCCACAGGGCTTAGGTAAAGCCACTACTCACTGAAAATATTTCTTTATTCAAAAGCAATGCAGCTGTAACTCATGCATCAGGAGAACTAACTCAAGAAAGGTAACTACTATCCAACTTCAGTTAATTCTTAGAAAAGTCTTAAAAAACTACTGTTGCTTCCTTTACCAGTTTTTTTTCAGTGGCTTTGGAATACCATTGCAGTAATGCCTAAGACATCTTTGTTCTTATTTCAAGAATGTTTCATCAAATTGACTGTTTCAGAAAAATGGAAAAAAGGTGAAAAAGCTATAGCTTCAGAGCTTACTCTATAATTGCCTATCAGTGTAACCTCAAAATGTCCTTTTCAGTTAGTAGGAGTTTTACCAGCAGTTTGAGATCAATGTTATTTTACTTTCAAGTATCAATTCTGCTACTATACACCATAAACTCAGAAGTTGATTTTTTTCCAAAAATTGTATGAATGTATGTAAGACAAAGCACAGTTAAAACGTTATTCAAGCTGTATTGTAAGGGAACAGTTAGCAGTTCAGGTGAAGTGTGCGTGGAATTTTGACAGTACAAAGTAAATCAGTCTAAATTTTATTAGTAAAGGCTTTCACAGACAACAAATACTCCTGGAATGACTGGTGCTTTCATTAGTGCTTGTTTGTAAATGGTAACAAACAAAAAAAATAAGTAATTGAATAGTACCTGGAAGGCAAAGACAATTTTCCACAGGAGTGCTAATGTTCGCTCTCTGTGTCTATCCACAATATCCCTGGATTCAAGAGAAGCACCTATCAAATAAAGCAGGGAATTAAAGTGTGCACTGGTTATCTGATACACTTAGAATAACCCTGATTTCTAGGCCTTACCACTTTCATCTTTCAAGTGTATCCCTCGCTCTTTAAGGACATTAAGAACAATATCAACATTATGCATCTTTTGTAGACGACTTATTGCAGGAACTCTCAGTTGTTTTGAAAGATTCCAGTTTTTGGTCAGAAGCTCCACTGTCCTCCTAACAAAGGTAATTTCACAGTTAAATGCCTTTGCTGCACTCAGATTAAGTATTAGATAGAAGAATATTTCAAAATATTTCTGTATGAACTCACACAAGACGAATGCCACATTGTAAATCCACAGCCAGATTTGTTACAGCAAAATCAAATTCATCAAGTGGAGTCTGAATATGGCAGACATGTAGTCCCAGGAAACCGAGATGACGAGAAAGGTCACCTTCACCACTCAGGAAATCCCGTGAAAATGCAAGCAAAAGGTCTTTGCTAGCCTTACAAAAAAAAAAAGGAAAAGAAAAAAATAAGATAATCTTAACACTATATATTTGTTAAGCAGAATACAATTTTTATCCCTTGTACCCAAATTACATTCCATGTTTCCTTGTCTAATACAATGATATTTTTAAAAAGCCATTACTTTTAGCCAGTTCAAACAGCTTTAATTTTTGTCATACCTGGCCTGACATATCAACAAATTCAGGAATGCCTTTTTCTTAGTCTGTCTGTCTACATAGTACAAACTCAAGACAAGTGATTTTATTTGAACATATTTGTTAATCAAAGCCTTTGTATGTCAGATGTTCCATAGTCTTTCTTATCACAGCAAAACAAAAGAAAAAAACAGAAAAGAGTCCATCAAACTGACCTATAGTTTAAGGTCAGTGGCAGCATCTTAGAGTAATGTTTAAAAACAATGCAGAAATTCAGCTTTAAGAGAGAAGTCAAATAAAGCAGGGCAATGGAGCCCCTCCTACAGAACCAACACCTCAAAATTTTCTTGGGAATTCCAATACATGACCATGAGATGGTATGTTGAGAATGTTCATGCAAAAGGCTGAACAGCCAGGACTTGTTAAAGTGCACAGTCAGATAAAAAAATAAATAAAAATTCTACACTGAGTCATAGGACAATACTGGAGGGAGACACCAAATCTCACCTCTCTTACCTTGAACTCTGCATCCTTACAAAAGAGGCAAGGGTCATGGGCAATCATCCTGGACCGTTTGGCACAATCCAGAAAGCAAATTAACAGCACCAATTTTTTCAGGGTGAATTTTGACAAAGCTTCTTCATGACCTAAAAAGACAGAACCCATTAAGTGATAGCTAAAAAAATAAATGCTCTAAATAACTTGTTTTGGAAGGAATAGTTACCTTCTCGGTAAAGGTGAGGCACAGTGGGATGCCTGTACTCAGCTGCAATGTCAGGGTTCCAAAGCAGGCGATTAAGGATAAATATTGCTAAACCCGTAACATCACTATTATTCTCCAAAGGTATCAGTTCTCCATAAACAGTCTACCATGAAAGGAGAGGAATAAAATCAGAAATGTTAAAAATTACCTTAAACACTTTTTTTTTAATAGTATACATTTTTGAAATTCAGAAATAGTAAGTCTAATGTCTCTAAAAATCAAAGTGTTCAAATGAGTCACTGAAGGGTAAAGCTAAAGTACATCTCAGAAGATCTAATCTCATTTCAAAATATGTATGATCATCTACATTTGAGGAATCAGTCAGGAACTTCTTTAAGACAACCACATTCTTCTCCAGTTCAGTAGAGTGAAACTGAAGGGAAACGCTTTTGTGGTATTGGTCAGGGAATTAACTTCTACTTTCCTAGATTAAATGTTTTCCTTCTTAATAAGGTAAGCACTATATTGAAGAAACTATGTTGCAACAATTTAAAAGATACGTAAACATGCTATAATTGAATTGCACCTACGTGAATTAGTAAGAGAGAAAACACAAAGAAACCCAAACCAACCCCAATCGCTAGATGTCCTTTAAACTTATAGACTATACACAGTGCACTGACCTCCAGACCTATGCGCAGCCATAAAGGGTTGTAAGATAAAAGCCAGTTGAGGACTTTCTGCCTCTCTCCTGCAAGAGAGCATCTTGTAATATTAGATTCAGCAAACATTTCATTCATTAATGCAAAAATTTATATTAATCAATTTTAGATTAGATCAAATTAATGTGCAAATAATCCTTTTTCTACATACAAGAAAAGAGAGAATGCCAAGTCTTAGTGTTCTTACCTATATCTTTCCAGAGGTGTCTGTCTCTACGAACTAGCAAGCGTCTGGTTTCGATCTCAACCTCTAGTTTCTTAATGGCTTTGACCATTGCTTCAGAGGTAAACAAACGACAAGCTTCACGGCGTAGCTTATTCAGCTTACGGTGAGCTGTATATGCCTTTAGAGATGCTTCATCTTTTGTTGGTGCTTTAGGAAGGCTCATTTTATGATGGTTCTCTTCTCCCAAGATAAGAGCAGCTGCATTTACTGTTTAAACACACACAAAGAGTAGGTATTTACATCTCAAATAAAGGTAGCTTTGCCCACCTCATTTTTAGCCCCTTTCCAAGCTGACATTTTGCTATTTTGCCTCTGACTAATGATTTATCCCTTAGGAAGCTTATCAGATGTTGCACTAGGTATATATTGTAAAGTACATCACTCAAGTACTCAATCTAACAATGCTTATTTCATAAGTGAGCAGTGCTGGGAATTCCATTTTAAGATCAATGGTACAATATTCCGTTTTCTCGACTGAAGCTAATGATAGTTCCCATTATTTTAGTAAAGTGTCAGCCATAACATTCTCCAGCAGGTGGGGATTACCCATCCAACACCCACCGAGGAGTGCTGCAGCCACACGTTCCAGTGAATTCTTGTTGCAGAGCACACTTCCCATGCAGGTGTGTATGGTGTGCTGTGTTTGCCATGAGCAACTGTGCCATCCACACTTATCAGAATGGGAAAAATATGACTCTGAAAAGGTTTAGTGTTAAGCACGTACTACTACTATTCATTAATATTAGTAAAGTATATTACATAACAATTAAGAACATTAAAAGACAAAGAAATTTTGCTACTCTTACCTTGAGAGGTATTTGTTTTTACACTGAAGTCATCTGGAGTAAGTACAAAATTTAACCACCATGTGAAACCTCGTTGCTGCTTCTCCTTCCAACGCTCATCATAAAACATGTTTTTAGCAGCAAAAGGCATTGGGTGCCTAGGGATTGCTTTAAAATAAACAAACAAACCTGTAAGTCCTTGCAGTTCTGGAAGTGTTTAATAAGCAATATACTTTTCCTTGTGGAAAGGATTAACATTTGACACTCCATTTAGCACTACAGCAGACAGAAAGCGGATTGTTAGAATCTCCAGTGACTTGCACATCAGTCACTATGAAATGAATTTCAGCCACAAAATGCAGACTGAGTTATTACAGCACTAGAACTAAGCAAGGTATCTAGAATCCAGGCCATTTGCAATGGCGCAAATACAAGTTGAGCTGAATTACATCCAGAAAGAACCATTTTATAGATGCATTTTTCCGATCAGATCACCTTAGTATTCTTAACTCTGCAAAATAGCTATCTTGCTGGTATAAATTTTTTTCTTCTTAGGTATTCTGTTGTTGTCTTAAAATGTTATGAGATAAGCTGGATGCATAACTTTAATGTAGCTTTTATACTTATAGGCAAAACTGGAAGAAAGTAACGTTTATCTTCAGCTGGCTGTATACTGCAACCAATTTTCTTATGAATAGTCAAAATAGATCACAAAACATTACATATATTTTTCTATTAGATATTGATTCATTTTAGGTACAATCTTCTATTTCACCTCAACCCTAACCAGTTAGGTCTTACCAGACATTAGCAGTACAATTGTGACATTAAGTTCAGCATATGTGGTTCTATTAAATACAAGGAGTCTGCCTACCTGTTTTCAGTGGTTTCACAAATGTCAGGTGAGACTGGGCCAATCCAGGTACAGGTTTACTAATTCTCTTCATGGTTTTAGATGCTTTCTGAAGTGAAGAACCTACAAGCAATAACACACAAATATCAACAGCAAATGTCAGTGGAAGTTACAGTGTTAAAGTTCATATCACTTCTAAAGCACAGAACGAGTAATTCCCTATGAACTCATTTAAAATATCCATAACTTCCTGTTGACAGAAAGTTACACAAACCACTTTGGCTACAATTAAAAGAGAAAAAGAGTTACGAGTAAACAAGTGCTCTTCTATGTCCCAGTTCTTCCATTTACTAAGGAAATGTACTGCTCTAATTTCATTACCATATCTAGAAATATCCACACAAGGCTGACAACAAGCTCATTTCAGACAGTAAAAAGCAGGCAGAGCAAACAAGACTCCAGAACTTCTTCACTGAAGGGGTGGGAGTTCAGGCATTGAGACAGGCTGCCCAGGCACGTGGTAGAATCGCCATCCCTGAAAGCGTTCAAAGGGTGTGTGGATGTGGCAACTGGGATTATGGTTTAGGGGTAAACATGGTGGTTCCAAGCTAATGGTTGGACTTGATAGTCAGTCTTAGTGGTCTTTTTCAACCTTAATAATTCTATAATTGAAAACATGCAACAAGAGCAATGGACTCAAATATTCACAATAATAAATGTACATAACACAAATCTTGTGCAGTAAGTTTCTAGTAAATTAGAATTACACAACAAGGGCTCTGCTGAAGAACTGTCAAGATACTTTTTCTGTTATTGTCATTAACAAATGTACACAGGAATAAAGTAAATTTGAAGCCAATAACAACCAAAACTTTAACCTAGTTTTCAGATTTTTAAAATGCAGTCTAACAAACTGCAATGACCCCCATTTCAGAGATATAAAATATATTTCTGACTGTTGCCAGACAGTTTAGTCTGCCATACACATTTCACAAAGGCATCTTTCAGAAAATGGTAAATTAAGGAAATATTGCTCACCAGCTTTCTTTCTCTGCCCTATTTTCTCTCGCTGTGTGGGTTTGAAGGCTGATGGTCTCACAGTCATCTGTGTTTGACTGTCTGTGTTAGATGTAAGAGCTCTTTTCCTTTCCACTTCTTCCATATTCACTGGAGCTATAACTCTACTATTTTCTACATATGTTTCGCTTTTCCTCTTACGACACAAAGAAGTTGATCCAGTAGGAGATGAATTTACTTTGTCATTGTGAAACTGATTTTCAGCCGAAATGGGACCCGCAATTGGCAGGTGTTCAGATATTTCTGCTTCTGTATGTACAGGCACCACATTAGCACATTCTATTATTGCTTTATTAAGGCATTTTTTAGATTTTGGCTGGCAGGTTTCCACCCTTATTTCCTCGGTAGCACCAGGCCTACTTTTTATGACAGTGGCAGAAAGAATTGGACGCTTTGTTGTCTTTTCTCTTTGAGAAGAATTATCAGTCTGAGGTTCCTCTGCAGAACGAAAACTGCAGTGATTTTTTTGGGGTTTATCACAATGAAGTACCTGTGATGTTATATTATGCATCTCAAAGACTTCATTTAAGTTGTGTTCTGCACAAACATGTGTTTCTGTCTCTGCATCTCCATCCTTTCTCAGCTTTGGGGGTAGGTATCTCTTTATAACATAAGTCTCTGTTGTAGATGATATTAATGCTGCCTCAGGTTTAGGAGTCTTTGATTGTTTATCTGACAAATTGTCTTTCACAAATTGATCAGGTGACAGAATTTGAAAAGGCTGCTCTATTGTGTCTACATCCACCTGATAGTTGCCATTTACAAAAGCATCTGGACTTAAAATTCTCCTTGTACTTAAAGCAGGCAGAGATCCTGAGCGTTCCGGAGTGCAAACTGGTGAGACTGTACAATTAAGAACTCCTTCATTGTTTGAAATTGGCAGTCGTGCTAATCCAGCAGAACTGTAGGCACTTTCAGATTGCAATTCCTTGTGCTCACTAATATATCTCTTGACATTCTGGCTGTCTATCTGAGGCAGTAACTCCTCATTTACAGAGGTAGCAATATCTGCAAAGGTAGTAGATCTTCTCATTGCAAGTGGGGTGCAAACAGTGTTACGCTGTTCCTCTGGCACTGGTGCAATAGGAGATAGAGGCAACTGATTTTCGGAGCCAAGGAGAGCATTATGTCCTGGGGATATATTACTTTGCACTGTGTTCTGATTTTCACATGCCCGAAGTGGACTTCTAGGTCTATCCACCTTCTGAGAAACTTGAAATGTTTTATTAATGTTTTTAATTTCTGAAGTGCTCTTTTTAACCTTCACTGAAGCAGAGATTTCTGAAGAGTTTTTCATTTTTAATTTATCCCAAAGACTCCTCTGAAAAAGAACCATAAGTAAAAGTTAGTGTGCTGATTTTCTAAATGCTTCTGTGTGTAAAAGTGAACATTATTAGCATATTTATATACAGCACATTTAATATAGCATATTTAACAATACTATAAAAGGAACACCTAATACAAAATTCACAACACGTTATTTCCAGACTTTCAAAGCAGTTTATTTGGTCACGTTTTAGTTTTATTCTCTAAGCTGTAATGCATCAGCACCTACTTTCCAAATCAGCTGAAAAAAACCTGAGGACAATGGGCATTTCCACAGACAGCATCATTTATCAATTTTTAATTCTCCTTCATTGAATTTTCTAGTAATAAAAATAATATCTGTGTCAGCTATGCCAAAGTAACAGAATTAAGACACAATAAACACACACTCACCTTTTTCTTTGGGGGCTGTTCAGCAGCACCAAGGAGCACAGCTTGATGTTTTACAACGCCATTAACAACAAAAGTTACCAGTTCTCTGACTTTTCCTTCTTCTAATGGCATCCATGTCACAGAAACAAAGATTCTTTGTCCTGACTATTGGAGAAAAAGAAATGTTTAATATCTAGCATTTAGGTACACTTATGTACATTAAAGATCAAGTAATCAAATGAAATGAGGAGCAGTATACAGAAATATACACACATTCCAACACCATGAAATGGTACACAATTGTTATATGTTTAAATATCAATTTACCCCCTCTGACATGTAAACTTAAGCAACCACTATCAAAAACGTTGTGTGAGCAAGAGGGCCTCTTAATGAAACTACAGTATGTACAAATATAACACACAGTAGAAAGGACAAGATTTGAGTAAAGGTAAGAGGAAGAAATTACATAATTTTTTGCACATATTAACCAAATAAGTCCACTAGAGTAATTTTGAGAGTTATAGTGGGACTAATAATCAGAGGTTAACTTTTAGGACTTTACTTGACCCTAAATACAAGTGTCAAATTTTTTAGTCAAATGACATGCAAAGATGAAATCCGATATACAAGTTCTTTGAACAAAAACAAATAACTAAAGACACTTCAAATGAACAAGGAAGTGATGGAGCCTACTATTCATAAATTACTACAGAAACCTGGTACTCAAACACTTCACACCAAGACTCCAGCCTAGTTTTATAAACCCATTCCTGCAAAACATCTCCAAAGCGTTTCTTCCTCTCACAGACTCTGGACAGTACAGTTGACCTCAGATATATGTCTAAACACCCCTTTTAAAAAAACTGGCATCTTTTGGACTAAGTAACGTTTATATTTCCTTGAGAATCCCAAATATTTATTCCTACATTTAGCCTGTTTTGCTCTCTGTTTTGTCATGTAACTAACGTGCAGAACAGTGAATTAGCATCCTCCCTCTTCACAAGCTCCCTTTTTCCTAAACACATACCCTCCAGCTTGTTGGCAAGTCGCTGTTTAAGCACCTCTTACACTTCCATTTCAGTCTTTAAAACCACGTTCCCGGAGAACAATTAATTTCACTTTGTTCCTTGCTCCTTGTTGTACACTCCCCCTGCTAAGCCGTCCCGCGCCCCCAGCTTGACAGCGCCCCAGCCCCAGGGGCCAGGACCCTTTTGGGGCGAGACACGGTCGCGGCACCCACACGCCCCACGCACGGTGGGGGCGCAGCTTTCCGGTACTGGCTGCCTAAAACCCCAGAACACGAGTGGCTGTCCACGGGCAGGACTGCACCGCAACCGGCCCCTGCCCCGCTCCTCCTTCGTCCCCCGCCCCGCCGCGCTCGGCTCGCGGTGCCCCGGCACGGCCCCGGCCCCGACCCCCCTCCCCGCCGATACCTGCACAGCGAAGCGGCGGAGCTCGATGCTGAAGCCCCTGGCCGCGGCCGGGAAGCGGTCGATCACCACCTCGGCGTGCTCCTCGTTGGGGTTGTCGACGCCCAGCAGCAGCGTGCGGGAGGCGCCCACCCGCAGGCGGCCGAAGCTTAGGAAAGGCGGCCGGGAGAAGTGGCTCAGGACCAGCACGGCGGGGCCCTCGCCCTCGTCCTCGTCCTCCTCTCCGCCCCGCTCGGCCCATCGCCGGCGCCCGGGGTTGGCGGCGGGGCTGCACTCCCAGCGCATCGCGGCGGGGACAGAGCCCGCGGCCATGGCCCGGCAGCGCCTCCCGCACAGGCAGTGCCGCACCAACCGCCACGTCCGCCGCGCGCCGCTTCAAACCCGCGCCTCCGCCAATCACCGCGCGGGCTGCGCCCGCCACACCACGCCCCCTGCCCCTCCGCCAACCAGCGCCCGGCGCTTCAT
>VWZD01010893.1:164209-334178 GCA_013396695.1 Sakesphorus luctuosus | reverse complement strand
AATTTTCAAAGATAATACTTACCTGAATGTATTTTTTTGTGTTTTGTCAGATGGTCATGCCGAATGAATGTTTTGCCACATTCTTCACATTCATATCTCTTGTCATCATGGTGGACTCTTAGATGAAGTCTGCATATTTATAGTCATAATCATAAAACGCAATTTTGTTAACATAATCTGCACTGCTAATTCAGTGTAAAATACCACAAAACACAGTCTTTAATGCTTCACATAAGTATCAGGAATTAACTTTCAGTTGAGGTACACTTAGAACTCTTAAAAAGCAAGAGAGAACAGAGCTGAACTCTCATATGTGTCATTAATTTAGTAGGATAATTTAGTCCTCTGCTTATTTTCTCTCTGAATAACAAAGATGCAAAAGTTTGTGATGTGCAAGGTCAGGTTTGACACAGGATTTGTAGAGGACTCTGTGTTTAGGCCAGTACTGTGTTAAAAATTAAATTATTTCGTACAGATTATTAATGTGTTTTCAATATTTAATCATGGTTAAAGCATTTACTAATGCTCTCAGAGTTGCAATGCATCAAAACACATACATTACAAAGAATTATATTGACAACATTAATGTGTATATATCACCAAATAAGCAAAACAGCTTAGCAGCTTGTTTAATAAACATCTGTACCTGTAAGAGCTTCCATGACGAAAACTCTGCCCACAAATACTGCAAAGATGAGGCTTCTCTCCACTGTGAATTCTCAGATGTTCTTTCAAAGTTGTTCTGTGTAACAAAGGCAGTAAAATTTAATTTTAAGCAATGTCCGGCCCGCATCTTTGCCAAACAAATGCAAGATGTTTTTGCAAAACACAGGAACCTTTAGTGAAATGAATGAGCAATAAGACTTGCTTAATATGGTTGCACCTTGTAACTAATCACCTACAGCTGTCACCCTTAATTTTAGAGGTCATCAGAACGTCACAGGCTCCCTTTGGCTCTGACACCACCTTTTACTACACTACCCCTCTGAAATGGTCCCATTTATGTTAAAAACTCAAAGCTAAAACATATTCAGTATCAAAGTATGCTAAATATTTCTCTGTTTGGCTGAAGTTCAAGTAGTCACTCCACTTCTCACCGTTCCCTGACGGATTTTCCACAGATGAAACATGTCCATTTCCTCTTTCCCCCATGAGTACATTCTATATGGCGCTTCAGATTTCCTGTATCATTAAACTGGCGGCCACAAATATCACAAGGAAAAGGCCCTACAAGCAGACAGATACATACAGCAGTATTAACTGTCAGCTAAACTAAACAAGATGCACAGACTGGTTACTTGTGAAAACCTTCATCCATTTGCAAACAAAAATATTGTCTAACAAATGATGTTTAATACAGTCAGCATACTTTAATTAGACTTTGTGCACTTTTTGCTCAGATAAGCTATTTCTAATGCTTGGTATTTTGGCAGATTTCATTTCTGTAAAGCAAAAATTTAGAATTAATAGTCAAAAGTAATTAAGCCCACTTGAACAGCTTGAAATAACAAATTCCTATTACGATCAGCAATCTAGTTCCTACCTGGCAGAAATAATTAGTAGCGATAAAAAAGACTTCAGAATACCTCAGGATGAAAGGAAAAGGTCTTTTGAAAACTTCAGGAAGGATCTCACTCCATAGCTGAAAATAATTTTCATGCAAAAACAGATTTAAAACCAAACTAACCTTAATTCTTCTTCCTTCTTGAAATTTTTACCTTATTAGGCACAACAGAATGCCTCAAAAGACAGCTGAACAGAAAAGTAAAACCCAACCAACAAAAGAACCTCAACCAACTCTCCCAGAAAACTGGAAGAGAGAACTGGAAAAGGAGGTGGGGTGGAAACTAGACTGATCAGAACATACAGTGGTGGAGGAAGGTTTTACTTAAAATCTATTGTTTACATGTCAGAAGGAGGTTTCTATACCGAGATGGAATTTTTCTTGATGTTTCAGTCTTGCAAACCGGGATTTAAAATGCTCTTCACAATAGGTACACTTGAAGGGTTTATCCTGAGAGTGAAGGATCATATGCTCTTCTAAATGAGGTCTTCGAGTGAAAGATTTCTTACAAATCTAAAATGATAATACACTTTGTCAAAGATACATCAATTATAACCAGACCTTTTTCCTATTCATAAACTCTTAACAGCTAATTTCATCTGTTCTCTGCACTACTGTTAGATTAAGTACATATTCTTCAAAAGCCTACTCTATCCCTATTTGTAAAGCCTTGCAGTCAACACCCAAACCAATCTGTGTCCTACATAAACCACCGTGGATTGTACTATAAAAATTAGAATGCAGATCCATGGCAGCCTAAATCAGACTACTTCCAACTCCTGCAAGTGGTTACAAGTTCCTTCCCGCTTCTTATTTCTACTGACTCCAGCACTTACCAGACTCTTTTCCTAGGGTGTTTCAATACAGTAACTCAGCAGAAAATAACCCAATGGAAAAATAAGCAAATAGTTTTGGCTTGGGTTTGGATGCTGAAATGGCTCAGTTGGACTATGGTAAAAATTGTTGTAGTATAAGCTACTATAGAACCAGAGTCATGTATAACCTGTTCCTTTATTTCCTCTGACAGCAGGTATTAAAGAGAAAATGCCAATATCAACCAAAAAATGTAACTCAAAATATATTTTAGGCCTAGAGAACCTTCACAAGGCTACAATTATGTGAGCTTTTCAGTACTGTTTTCAGATTAACCAAAACCTAAATGTACAAGAATTAGTCGCAGTGATTAAAGTAAGTATGCAGTACAATTATGGAATTGAAGACACAGTTCAAACCAGGTATTACAATTTATCATCAGGGTCCTATGCTTCAACATAAATCAACACAGTGCTCACTGATTTCACTGGGAAACTCTTCCCATTGTTTGTAATGGCTGAATTTAGTACTACCTAATTCCCATACATTAAATCCTGCAACCAGTTTCTCAGAGGACACCTGACCAAGGAAAGCAAAAGCAACAGCTTTATTTGTTTAAAAACTCATTCATGTTAAATACAGGTGTAAGAAAATCCTGTACCTGGAGAAAGTATAATAGCTTTCTCACTTTTCTTTACTATTAATATTCTATTATTTCTGTTAATTTGCTCATATTTCTCAAGGATTAAAGTATGGCCACCAAATCCTGGTGTTCACACCAACTACAGCATAAACCAACAAACCTGAGTGAATCCTGCTGTTTCTATCTGTGGCACCTCAGCTCTCAGAACATACCACACAATCTGAAAACAAAGTAAGAGCACCACGCCCAACAGTTGTGTTAAATCTCTGGCTGCTATAAAAGCTAAAATTCTAACCCTCCTTTTAATTCAAGCACATTTTCAATGCACAGGAGCTGTAAAAAAGCAGCAGCTCACATTTAAAAAATTTTTACTTACAATTTTCAAGGGAAAAAAAACCAAACAGAAAGTGAAGTTTATCAAATCACTCATCTGGTAAGCATATTTTCCCAGACTGAACATCAACAATGTCGCATGATTGATTACCACTATTAACTGTTAATGTTTCTTATCTACTAGTAACAAACAGAATCTGTAAGGTTCACACAACCGAGTTTCATCTGAAAGTTGGTCAACCATGTAATACCTCCAACCACGGTCCCACCACCAAGGGGATGAACATTACAAATTCCTACAGTTGCTATCTCCCAGCCTCCTACTATATGTTTACAAGTGAAAGTTGCCAAACAAAGCAAGGTTACTAATCATGTTAGGGTACTTAATATTACAGATATACAGGGGCATACTGCAGCTTATATAAACAAAACAGCTGTCCTGAAAGACAAAAAGTAAACTAATTCCCTTAAAAAAACATTAACAACAACACCCCACATTTGAAACTTTAAAACATTACTTAGCAGCATACAGACAGAGAATGGAAATTCTACACACTCCTAGTTAGAGTAGATGTAGTTTCACACATATAAACCTATTCTGGGGAAAATCAAGTGAAGTATTTATGATTTTACAACTAGAGATAAATTTAGTACAAATTTACAACTCTGTTGACATGCATATGTGGCTAAATGTAAAAGTGTTTCATATTTAACATGTATTTTCCTCACTATTGAAAGAGCCTTCCTAGAACAGTATATATAATCAGTGCTTGATGTGCATAATTAATAGGAGAGCAACTACTGTTTTAAAAGTGTTCATAACATTCAAGTCTAATAATCTGCAAACTGATGTATTTGAATAAGTTATAACTGATCACATTAAAAAATACAGCCTCTATTTTGGAACTGAGATTGGTATTATCTATCTGACCACAGGCTGTACATGCAGACAATGTTCAGTCCTTAAATGAGCACACAGAAGAAATGTATACCATCACTTACAAAGCCTTCTGAGATTTCACATATTTATCATATTTTCACTCAAGCTCACAAAACACAGACTCTATACACAAACAAAAAGTACTGAAGGATTACTTACATCACATTTCCAACCTTCACTCTTTATCTTCTTGATAGAAAGAAATTCTTGTACATTCTCTGGGTGAAACCTAGGAAAAAGACAGAAGCTGAAAGTAGTCATAGCTTTCCAAGATGAAGATCATACAAGTACTAAGTATCTATTTCTAAACTGTGTATGTCATGAGAGCTGATTACCACACCCTAAGAACAGAATACTGACACTGAAACAATTCTAATGGCACAATTAACTGAAAAGCAGTGTTGACTATGGACTCCTGTAGAATCTTGCAAGACCCTTGGTAAGACAGAGAAAAGTTGCAATTATAATGCCTTATGGATATTTACAAAGGAAATAAAAAAGCAGTAGGTAAATACCTTAAATTAGGCATGTCATAAATGAATGATTCACCTAAAAATGTGCATGGAAATGTTTTGGCTACCTATTATCATTGAAAGTAAAGCACTCACATCTAAAACCAGAGAAGGTATTTTATTCTGCCTCCAAATAAAAAGCAGCACAGGCAATTATTAAGACTGATGTGTTCTGACTGTGCTAGCTAATCTAAAAGATTGTAAAACTTTTAATGAAAACCTATGGCAGAACTCCCACAGAAACTTAGGGCAGGTTACCTGATACTGCTAAATGCCCATGTCCCCTGAAAAGATATTTATCTGAAAAAACAGTTATAAAAATAAGGCAGAATATGCCACTTTTAAAATGAAATGTCAGAGACATTTGCTCATACTTGCCTCCTCACGTGCTTTGCTAAAGTCTTTTTGCTTGCATGCAGCTTATTGCAGTAGGGACATTTGTGTTCCTTTTTATGAAAGTCAGTATCACCAGAGTGTTTCTTCCTGTGCACGGTCAGGTTGGACTTTGTTGAGTAGCGCTGGTGACATATATCACATTCAAAAGGCTTCTCACCCGTGTGCACACGTGTATGGCTCTCATACTTGCCTGTACAACAAAAAAAAATCTGTTAGCATGAAGTGATACAGGTATCATCTACAATACACAGGTTTGGAACTGGTTCAATAATCTCTCTCTCAAATGCAGTCAAGCTTGAAGTAACCCCCACAGGCATCTAAAGATTCCTACAGGTTTTCACCACTGACAGCTGCACAGTGCTCACCTGTGTGTTTGCTCCAAGGTTCTTCCATACACTTCCATCTCAGTGTTAAATCTGTGCAAGGGTTACGAGTCACGGTTGTTCAACCCTACAGCACAGCCTGAAGTACTGGAAGTTATACTACTACTCTTTCACTACACTGATTGTGAAGTACCTTTGCAGAATGGGGAACAGCCTTATAACAAACTGGTATTTTTAAGGCACTTTGAAACAGCGAAACACTGAATGAATGACAGAAACCCTTGCATATTATCTGTATTTGGGACCCAATATATTACCATAAAAAAATACTACTCTCTCATTTCTTTCATACTGCTTGTATTCCCTCTTCTGTTTGCCAGTTTTTTCGAGAATTCCATCCTACACTGCAGATCCACCCACTTCAAGTCAATAGCAGGCTTTCTGCTTTGTACTGGATTTTATTTTTCCTCAGTAGAATATGCACATATTCTATTGTGTATTACTATAAATTTATGAGCTTCTATAGCTCATAAATTTAACATACAAGTCAATTGTCTCTTATAATACAAGCATATAAAAATATCTATCACTTGTTTTAATGCACATTTTTCATGTATTTTTGAGAACAGAACTAGGATTCTAAGTTAGGAAAATGCAAAGTGGAAACGAATTTCCGCTGTGTGCAAAACCAAAGTGTACCATTACAACCCTAAATACTCACAAGCTACTCATTTCTGCAGAGTAGCTCTGCTTTTATGCACCTTGCTAACAAACAGAATCCAGAGCAGTGGAAAGAGAAATAAATTCAGGATTGCAGATCTTTCAAATAATACACTCAGATAATTTATTGAAACTGTTTAGCACCACAAACATAGTAACTAAATAGTGTAGGAAAATTAGCACCACACTGGATCAATTTCAATCCAGAAATTCACTGTCGAAGATGAGAAAGCTTGGTTTGTTTCCCACACAAAGAGCACCACCACATGGTAAACAGAAACGAAATCAACCTAATTCACTCTTACCTATTCGATCAAATTTTTTGTCACACTTGGGACACTGCAGTAGTTTTTTGCTTCCGCTTTGAATGATGACTGGAGCTAAGCCTTCAGGAATATTCCCCAGTGAATCAACTGCCTCAGAACCCTCTTCAGTATCATTCTGTTCTTTTTCACTTTGTTCTTCAAATTCTGAATCTTCACCTGACATTTCCTCTTCCTGTCCTTCTTCACCCACATTGCATTCACTTTCGCTGTCTTCAAATTCACTTCTATCCAATGTCTCCTTGCCAGAACTGACTTTTTCCAAATGGCTGTCAGAGGCATCACCACTTTCATTGTCACTGATATCAAACTTGGCTGGACATTTACGGCTTCTTGTAGAGTGTCTAGTGGAAAAGCTGGCCTTCTCAAGCATTTTTAACCCATGGTTTTTTTCCAGTGAAAAGGATGGGTGGGCTTTAGTCAAATGATTTGCTAAGGACTTCTGGTAACAGAAACTTCGACCACAAAAAGTGCACTGATGACTATTTAATAGTTTACCTTTCAGTTCACTGAATGTCTCTACTGGTGTAGGTGCATCAGTTACCACATCAGTCTGTACATTAGGAACACTTTCATTATTTAGTAACTTCACTGCATCTATGATATCTAAAAACTTTGCTGCTTCCAGCACTAATGGAATTTCATTTTTATACACAAAAAACTCCGAGGTGTAGAGAAACTCAAGCAAATGCTGAAACACAGAATGATTTACATGATCTAATATGACCACATCAGTGCTTGGATTTTTGCTCAAACAGGCATGAAAATAACTACTCCCAACAGCCACAACAACTTTGTGAGCACAAAATTCTTTTCCTTCTACGATTATGAGTAGATCACAAAACGATGGATGTTTCTGTCTATCGTCATTTAAGTATTTAAGTAGATTTTTGTTATACTGCAATGAGCTTAGGAGCTTTCTTTGTTCTGGTGACGGTAAAAGCTCTTGGGAAGATTCACACCGATCTGCAGGAGGTATTTCTTCAGATTTTGAGGCAATTTCTTGCGCACGATCCACTAGAAGAATCTGCTCTGAAGTATCTTTGTCATGGCCAAAATGAACCTTTTCATTTAGACTTGCAGCGAGCCGTCTCCTTTTCCTCATTGCAAAAGCGAAACTTCAAGATCAGGAGCTTCATAGGTGATCAGCAAAGAATTCCTGTGAAGACTCAGTTCTGCTCCGAACCTTAACAAAACATGCAACAGTAATTTCATACTCTGCAAAAGAATCATGATAAAAATTACTCTTAGCGCTTGAGCGTTACTTCCTTTTTTTAGTAATGCTTTCTGTATTTCACTCTGATCTATCCTGCATAACTTCGTTTTTTATTACATCACTAAACTCTATTCTCTCTGCGTTCCAGACCATGGCATAACTTCTTCGGAGCCAGTGAGCCGACACTACCTATTCTTAGCTCTAAGGCGGCGGCCGGGGCTGGTTGCGTTCGGTTCTCGGACGTATTTAGCCTGTGCGACGCTCCGGGACGGGCGTGCACTGTTGTTATTATTACATCGCGGCCGCGTTCGCCTTCTGTTTAACCCTGACAGGGCAGGGCCGCCCCAGCTGCTCCTCGGGCCGGCCCGGACCCGCCCGGCGTCTGCAGGGCGACGGGGCCCTCTGTCCCCGCCTTGTGTGCGCCCGGGGCCGCGCTGTCGGTCCGGGGCCGCCGCCTTTGTCCCCGCGCCCAGGGCCGGCCCGGCCCGGGCCGAGGGGCACCGGCGGCACTGAGCGCGAGGCGCAGAGGGCGCGCCGGCCCCGCCGCACGTAAAATGGCCGCGCCTGCCGCCCCAGCCCGGCCCGGCTCGCTGCCCCCGCGCTGCTCCCGAGGTCTCGCCTGAGGCACCTTCGCCGCCCGGCGCTCCCCGACCGCTCCCCGGCTCTGCTCGGCCACACAAGGCCGCTGCCCCCGGCCCGGCTCCGCGCCCGCCGCTTCCGGGCCCCGCCGCGCGCGTCAGCGGGTCACGGCGGCGCTTCCGAGCCCCGAGCGGGAACCGCAGCGCGGCTGCGCGGGCCGAGCCGCCGCCACCATTCCCGCCGCCGTCACCATTCCCACCGCCACCACCATTCCCGCCACCGCCACCATTCCCGCCGCCACCGCCTCCACAGCAGGGCCGAGCGACGGACGGAGCCGGCCCGGGGCACACGGCACAGGGCACAGGGCAGGGTGCGGCCCAGCGGGCGCAATTCGGGTGTAGGAGGCGGCAGTGCCCGCTGGAAAAGCGGCAGCGCCAGTGCCAGTGCCTCGGGCCGACCGAGCTGCCGCCGTGCTGCTCTTAGTACTGCCCTTAGTTTGCCTTCTTGCTCGAGGACTTTGCAGCATTTTGCATAAGGACTTGTCAAGTTCCCAGTTCTCATGCTTCCTGTAGCCCGTGAACTTAACATACAAGTCAATTCGCTAATACAAGCTTGTAAAGAAACACTCTATCATTTGTAATGCACGTTTGCCATGTAATTTTTGAGCACAGAACTAGAATTCTGTGTTAGGAAAGTGCAAAGAGAAAAGGGCTTCCACTGTGTGCCCGGGCCGATCACGCTGCAGTTCAGCAGCACAGGGAAGGCTCTCGGCCTCTGCATTCCATCCCCATCCTTGCCAGGATAACCAATTGCTAGCGACAACGTGACACCGAAAATGGGGTTATTTTCCTGACAGCTTTGAAGAAGGAATAAACTTTATTCCACTGCATGTATTCTGTATTTATGACCTGTAAATTGATACTGGCTTTCACCCAGCACAACAAACACAGCATGACTCGCAGGTGTTGCATTTTTTCAAAAAAAAATGAAAATTCTCAAAGCATTTGTTAATGACCTGAGTGTTGCTGTACTGCCTGTACTCTCAGCCCTGCATTTCCATTAAAGCCTACAATTATCTTTCTTTTTTTTCATTTGTAATAGAATCTTAAAATCAAATTATACTTAAATAATAATAAAACTATTTCAAATATTTTAAGTGGCATCAGTTCTTTCATTTAGTTATTACTTCTGAGGTGAAACAATGTCATCAATATAAATAGAGCAATCAATATTACTATGGCTTTCTTGTACTCAAGACAAAAATCTACTTATCTCTGAGGCATCTGCTCTTTTAGGATGTTGCTTGTGCTTGCCCAGCTTTAATTTCTGTTGAGTTCAAGTTAAACTGTACATGAACTGTAAAAATATGTTTCTCTATTTGATAAGTTTCTCTATTTCAACTTTCCTTGGAAAAAGGAAGTTCTGAGAGCAAGGCACTGTAAATTTTAAGCTTGAGCTTTACATTTCACACTAATCTGAGTAGCAGGCTCATACAGACATCATTAGTGGATATTGGCTTCTTAGGTCTTACTGTTTCCATAGCAAGTAGCATCATTTGAAAGGTATATAACTATGCGCTTCAGCAGTTTTCATGAGTGAAATACATAAGGACAATGCAGCCTTGAAGAGAACCATTTTGCCAGCAAGTGTAACCAGGCTAGGAAGGTGTTCCATGGAACAGGCCTGAGACTTGCTTAGTTTTCTCTGTGTTTTTGGGGGGCTTGGGGCAGGAGTTTTGCTTGGTGGGTTTTTTTTTCTCTAGATAGCAACCTGATTTTTTTTCTTTATTTGTTGCTGATATTATTTACTCTGTATTAATTTCAATATGTTTTTTTAGCAGTCCACCAAGCATCTATGTCTAATTGCCAAATTGTACAAATTCAGCAGGCATTTTGACAGCACAAGCCTAGGTAACACTTTTTTTTCTTTTTCTATTTTATGATACATGAAGGACTTAGTTCAAAGAAAAATTGCACAGTGCTAAGTGACCATTACCATGCCTGGCATTGCCACAATAATTACGCTCTGGAAACAAAATGTCCTTGGACTCTCAGGTCATTATGGTTCTTTCAGCATTAAGTCTTTTACACTTAAAGTGGTACAGGCAAAATGTAACTACATTAATACTTTTTGTTCTGATGCTTATTACTAAATTTTCTTTGCCAGTTAATAGAATATCCCACACAGATTTCAAAGCTGACTTTTTTGTTAACTAGAGACAACATCAATCAAAGTTTAATAAGCACTTGCTCACCTCTGTGAGGCTGTACAGAATTGGCAAATGCAGCTGCTTATATTTGTCCAAGAAAACAGCATATTTATCAAATAAACAGTCTTGAATTGTTGGAAATTAAGAAGTACCTTTGTGCAAGAGGGTTTGGTGTTGGAGGAGGCAGTTTCATTTCAAAATACTTGTTCTCCAGCTCAAAATCTTCACTTCTGAGATACAGTGAAACTAGATAAGACAGATATTTGAATCAAATGCCATTTAAACAAACAACAGATAAAGAATCAACTTTGAAGTTAAGCACTTAGCTACCAACCAAACAGAAATTAAATTACATAAAAATAGCATGCAAGTTTCAAGACCTGGCTAAGTAATTTCAGTTTATTCCCAATATATTGTTTAACAGCTGATCACTGTAAGTATCCAGCTGTAAATCTAGTAGCACAATCAATCACATCCTATTCCAGCCATCTTTACTTTGGCCATGACATTTTTGCTAAGGTGAATGTCTCTCTAGGAATTTTATAGCTAATTTGCCATGGGTTCACACTGTTGAAACATGACCCATGCTGTCATTCTTCCTTTTTGTATCCCAGATGTGTCAGTGATGGGTGGGATCTAGGGAGGAACCCACAAAGCCTATACTTCCTCTAGTCTGAGTTTTTTCTGTATTTTATTGCCAATCACCACTTACACACAAATGTTTTAAATTACACTGTGAAGTGAAAGAGTTATAAGTTGTCTAGAGATTCCAATAAGTTTTCTAGCCAACAGTGCTGAATAAAGTCCGTTGCGGGAACCATTGCCAAGAAATTCTTTCACACAGGCCATGAAAAGACCACCCCGGTCTCTCAATTCAGGACTCTCTGGGGCACTAATCAGCTGAAGGCTTGTTGTGCTATTCTGGATGTTTGACATGTGAATCATGTTGATCAGGCTTCTCCCCTCGTCTCCTCCCTAAAGTACAGCAAGTGAAATGTGGAGAGAAGGAGGTCAGATCCACTCTGACTGTATCAGCCTGCCTCGCTCCATCTGGGAAGTTCAGTGTAGGGAAGGGTGGACACTCTGCCTCTTCTTGGGTTTTGTTCTCTGGAGCATTCTGTAGGCGCACATGGGTCAAATAACAATGATATTGGTCACTCCTGTCGTTTTCTGGGGGATTAATGCAGTGTGGAAGTTGCAGAGAGCTGTATGGCCACAGACTACACAGAGCAAATTTCCTCCTGGAATGCTAATCCCAGGCAGTCCTGAGGCGAAATTAGCAGGAGCCAGGAACAAAACATTCACTGCTGGCGTAATACTGCAGAGGTGCCAAGTCTGTTAAGTGTCTCCCCAGTACTAGGCTAGCTCTGCATGTAGATTCATGGGTGCACTGTGTTGCTTTCACACTTTGAAAACTAAAGCCATAGGGGAGATCTTTGGGTACAGAGAAATTGCCCATCTACTTCCTACCATCTATGCGTGTTCCACCCAAACCACCAGTGCTTGGCAGCCCAGGGGAAAGGAGGGAGAGCGAGGGGAAAGCTGAACCAAAGAGAACATTGGAAGAAATACCTGTCTGCCCTCTACTGATGTAAGTCTTAAGCAGCGTAACAAAATTATTGTAAATTAAAGCTGTACTCGCTTCCTGAAGCTGCTTAAAGAATAAACAAGGACTTAACACATTTTGTTGTTGTTGTTTTGGGCAATGCTTTCAACAGAGCACATTAAAACTCTTGCCTGACCCCAATCCTGTCAGATCTTGGAAGCTGAGCAGGGTCAGCCCCGGTCAGTACTTGGATAGGAGACCTGCTGGGAATACCGGGGGCTGTAGGTTCCAGTCCTGAGGACTTCACTGTCACCGTCCAGGCTCACTTGGCTGTGGCAGATGAACCTCAGGAGTTAAAGGGTGGGGCCAGTTCTGCACACACTGAGCCTCACCTAACAAATCCACTGTGCAGGCTCAAACAACACACCCAGGTGGGGAGAGCCCTTCTGAAATCTTTGCGAATCCGAGCCATACATACCACTAGCATCAAAGAGGTGTTTTTCTTTAAGCAAGGCAAGAACCAGGGAGAAATGTAATATCTTTTATTAGGTCAGATGGTGTATGTCACCATTGGAACCAAAAACAGTGTCCCAGCTTTGGGCACATGACCTTGAGAAGGCTTCATGTGCTCCAAATCATCTTTATTTTTCTAGCTACATCAGCTGGTTGGTAAATGGCACTTTCTATTGCCTCTCCCAATAAATCCTGCCTTGTTTATAGCCTGAGACCATTGTGACTGCAACAATATTATCAAACTTGCAGTAAAGCAAGCAAACCCAGACTTTCCTGTACATAAATAATACTGGTTCCCAAAAATATATTATGAAAATGTGTAGGGTAAACACCTTGAAAGGGTTTCTCTGTGTCTTATATTGCTGCATTTCCATTGCACTGCATGATGAGAGACTTGTAAAAGCTGCTGGAGCATCCTGCATGCTGGGGCCCTATTAGGAGACAACAAGAATTCCAGTAATGGAGGGTAGCAGAGAGCTGATGTCACTGTCACTTTTTTCAGTCAACCAGAAAGCAATTATCCCTGCATGACAGGCCCAATTAAATCATTGGGTAGAGGGAAATTCCAGCTATCCTCTCCTAGAGTTAGGTAATTGGGGCTTTATTACAGTCAGACCTAGTGCTGTTTGTTGGCCACAGAATACATGAAAGAGCCATTCTGGTATGTCTGTCTCTCTCTCTCACACTCTCCATCCTTTTCAGAAGCATTAATGTATTTTTAATCCCTAAGAAAAGTAGTAGCATTTTCCATAAACAATGCTAATCTTTTAATATATATTTTCTGTCATAGTATGAATCTGAAGGTCCTTCTATCTGTTCAAGTTTATAGAGAACATGAAGTTAGGAATTCTGCCACGGAAGGCCTCAAGTGACAGCTCAGTACTGATTTATATTTAAGATTCCATGTTTTTTATCTAGTACTCTTGCAAGGATATAGGAAGTTTTCAGCTCATACTACTTTGAAACTTAAGAGCATGTTTTACATAGTATTAGGCTAATGTACTGAGGGATTGCCTAGTTTACTGTATGGATTGTTTGGAGCTGAAGAGACGAGGCACTAAGATGTCAAAGTCCATTCTTGTTCAGGTTAGCACCACCTTAGTTGTGGCCCTCTAAAATGTTTAGAAACGAATTGCTTGCAAAGGCATAAGGAAGAGGTGCTGAACTGACTAGTTTATTTAAATTACAAAGTTTAAAAGCTTCTTTCATATTATAAGCAGTGCAACTATGCTAACACCAAGTTCCAGATGAGCTAAATGCCCTGTATCTGTTATCCAGCCTGGCTCATTTAGGGTGCAGCACAATGCAACCAGATTATTTACACCTGGACATAAACACCTTCTTGAAATCCATATGAAACAGAACTATGTTCCCAACGAGAGCCATCTCCTGTGTCTTTCCACAATGCAGTTCTGTCACATGCCTGTCCATCCTATTGACCTGCAATTCCTTTGCCAAGTCAGAAGAGACCTCTGCTGCACTTGCAGCATCTCTGTTCATGCTATCAGAGCCAACTTACATCTGCCTGCACTGGATGTGGTGGATACCATTGCATTTGAGCCATACGGTCATGCACTTGCAGAACACTTACATTGCCCAGTATAAAGCAGATAGATAGGTTAAGATACAGCTATACGCATGTAGAAACATGGGTGTACAATGTGCTCAGTAATCTTTATTCAAGAGAAAAATAAAACATTTGCTATTGAAGACTTCTCAGAAATAGAGAATAAGGCATAGAAGTTTCTGAATGGAGTAAAAAATTAGAAGGCTCACAAAGTAATTTCTCAGAAGGCTAGTGCATGGACCTGACAAATTACCAGCAGCTTTTAAGCCTTTGTGTCTTTGGATAATATCTGCTAGGTAATTATAAGGACAGGTAGAAGCAGTTGTATAGGCCTATCAGCTTCTCAAGGCTTCCCAGAGCTCTTCACCTTCCCTTTGTGATGAACCTGGACATGGTTACAGTTGTCAGGCAATCAAAATCCATCTCCTTGCTAGAGAGGCAGGGTACTTCAAAGTGTAGGAGGATATTAAGATGCTATTCTGCACTCCCCTGAATCACTATCCGTGTAATTTGTAGATGCTATTTCTTTTGAATTATAAAGTTAAAGGTATGTATAATGTACAATACATTTTTCCCCAAAGACACACAACTGGAGAAATTTAAGGATGTTCTAGGCTTAGGTGAGCATTTTAACTGTCACTGTTCATTTGTCTGAGCTAAATTTACCCATTCTGTGATTCATTGTCTGTTTACTCACATTCAAGATGAAAGGCTGCAATTACAAAGCTTATGGCTTGTGTCACTCTGCTCACTGTAAAAAACATTACATAATGAAAGCATTATATCTGTTTCTGAAGCATCACTATAGTGTAAATGAGAATTTCAGGACTCTATTTTAGGTGACATTCATTATCTATTTTCTTAATTACATTTGAATTATTTAATTACAATATTTTCCCAAGAAAATATAATTAGATTCTGATATCAAGAAGCAGCCTATAAGTAAATTAATTAGGCCTTGAGGCAACTATTAAAAACCTAGAGCAAGACAAACTTGCTTCCAGTCAAAAAAGCAGGAGTTAGAATATGCACTGTGCAAGCGCACAGCACAAATACAAATGTTTTAACTCCAAAACAAAAAAAAAAAAGAAATACAGAATGAATTCTGCTTTGCTAACAATCCAATACACATAAACAGCCAGCTCATACAAGAAGCTTGTACAAGAAATCACTACAGAAAATCATTTTTTAAGAGTGATACTGACCAAGATAAAAAATCTAACCATTAAATGACAACTGAGTTAGTAAAACATCTGTATAAATGCAATAGCTGGATAAGAACTTGTAGTCATTCCAAGCTATACATAACACCATGAAATAACCCTGCAACAACCGTCTAGTAACAATGACCTTCCCAAAGAGAAAAATGAACGAAACCAACTTGCTGTCTGGGCTGTCACTGGAGCTAAACACATTTCAGTGAATTTCAGTACATTGTGATTGGTTCTACATCTCTTTTGGTGTAGCTGGTTGTTACTCCAAGATTAATGTTATTTCATTTAGAAAGAATGCATTTCCAATAAAAACAACTGAGGGGGAAAACCAATTCTTACAGTAATTTTCCTTTATCAGGCAAAAGTGATAGAGCACTGTAACCCTTCCAAAGGATATTTGCTTTCTTTCTGGAGGAGATATGATGGCTCATATCCTTTTGTATAGTTGAATTTTATGCCACCATCTCTTTGCTAACAGTGGAGCAGCTTTGCTGACCTCAGCCAGAACAACCACGGGTTCTTTGAGACCTGTTTGGTTCAGAGGCAAAAGGGCTGACAGAAACTTGGGTGCCTTTACATGCTAAAGATCTGCTATTGTTTTTCCTCTTCTGAGTGTTTTTTAAATTCTGCTTACACTAGTGCATTTTATTTGAATCAAGATAGGCAGAAGAGACTTCAAAGCAAGTCAGAGTGAGAATGCTTTCCTCTTCTCTGAAAATATTTTTCTTTTCCTGAACTGGACCACAGATCAGAATCTTTAATATTTGTTTATTACCTTGAAAATATGTGACATCAGAAGTGACTTGGATTAGCTGAAAGGTTGGATTGGAGGAATCCTAATTTAAGTTTCAAATTTTTGAAAACACTTGAAAATTATTCTATCTGTTCAATAGAAAAAAAAAATAGCAAGAAGGTTACACTTTTTTAAATTGTCAGAACTTTTCAACAGTTTTCAAGTAAAAGATATTAAAAAAAACCCTACAACAAACAGCACGCATACACATACACACAAAAATTACAGAACTCCACCCTCTTCCTTCTGAAAGGCTCCAAAAATTTCTGGCCAGTTCCATTTCAAAGACTAGATGGTTAAGAGAGACCACTCTTTAAACTTGAATTTCTGCTCAGTTTTTCTAAAAGATCTCTCACATTTACAGTGGCATACAGTACAAAACAACTGTACTTACTTTTGCTCATGATAAATGTGAAAGGACAAACTTGTCTCATATTATTGATAAAGAACATGTCAAATTTGCATCAGTTTGGCCACATACAAAATTTTTTCTTCCTGTCTTGAATTACAAGTGTGATATCTATTGTCAGAATCAGTGTGGCTTCCAACACATAGAGAGATACGGTCCTAAATAAATGCCAAAGTGTTAGAGAGTCACAATGAATGACCACACATAGTGAAGTCTACGAGACTATTTATTTCCACAGTTTCTAATGTAGGGAAGAACAAATACAGTATGTTCTGCATGCCCAGCCTTTGGAGAGTTAATTTCATTTAACAATTTTCATTAATTCATTCAATGATTAGCCAATTGTGATTGCCATGTCATAATGAAATTTGGTATAATTTTTGTGCTTTATTGGTTTCCTATCTTATTTAAATAAAGTGGTTTACAAGGACATGTTATATTAATCTACTTCATCCAATTAATACTGAAGTCTGACTTTGATGCTGCAGGAGTACAGGGCGTCAAGGTTAATGTGGCTCATATTTATCCATTCTTCAGGAGTCAGATGCTGCCAGAGACTATTTAATTCATCTTTAATTCTTATTTAATTCATCTCCAATTAATCTTATTTATTTAAAAAAGAGTAAGTTGTATAAACTGTGTCTTTAGGCTACAGTTCATTTAGCAACTTGCAGGGCTACATTTTTGAGAGAGCTCAGCATTTGCTATTCTTCACACATGTCCCTGTAGGTTTAGCTGAGGACTAAAAGTTTTTCAAAAGTCATGTGGGGTGGGTGGGGAGTTTCTCCTCCCTCTGTCACACCAGTGGGTAACATCCTGTGTTCTGAGGGCAGTTGAAAGCTAAGAGGAAATCCTACCCTGCCAGCATGAGGAGCTCCTGCAACATGTACAGGTCACGCTGCTGTGAGAACTCCTTGTTTGCTGCTGTGAACACATCTCTTTTAAACAACTTACTTGTAGTCAAAGTACTGAAGAGGTAGTTTCTGACAGCAAATTGGTATTTCCCTGATATTGGTAATTACATTAGAAGTGGTGGCTTAGAAATGCTTGTACTCCAGAAACTCAGGCTCTCAAATTTAGAAGTCCCACCAAAACTATGTTTGGTGAATGTTGGTGCTGAAGTCAAATCTGAGTGCTAAGACAAGACCTCTCAGCAGCTGCCTCTTACAAAAATCATATTCACCCAGGCTTTCACTGTATTGGAAAAAGTTACTATAAAAATGCCATATTTTACTTAAAATATATTTTAAAAAAAAAGTGAAAAAGTCGGGATACCCAGGAAAACGGAAAGCACTGTGTGAAATTCAGCATATGCAAAGATCTCAGCTTGCCCATACACAAAAATTAAGATGCAGTTCAGCGACAAACCACCTGGTGGTTTAAGAGGCTCTCTGGATTCTGGCAGATTCTAACTCAGCTACAGCACTAAAGTCTGCTCTTTCCCCTTCTCACATCCAACATGATACTTAGAGATCAAACCCTGCCACCTCCATCCAGGTGATGTTTTCCTTTCACTGCCAGGGGAACACGGGGGCATCACATACGTCATCATCACTGAGGTCAGTATCACCACCAGTGATTAAAATAGGTGTGAGAGAATCTGAATCAACACAAGTGTGGAAGCCAGAATATTTCATTTTAACTTGTGAACAATATAATTCAAACTGACAAACTTTCAGGATTTAGTTTGGTACAAAACTGCAGCCTTTGAGAAATGCATTGGCATTAAGATGAATGCTGTCTTAACTAATATTTAGCAGAAACTTGAAATCCCTTTGGGGCACTTACTGTTACTTGTTGTTCCCATGGTATTATCTAATACTTTAATACAGAGGCCAAGATATCCAAGAGGAGTTTAGTGCTTGCCAGGACCCACACTGAGACACTTCAGAGGTGCCTACATGGAAATTTTGCTTTGCACTTTCTGGAAGTCACATCCGTCAACGGAAAACCTTCAAATCAAAGAGCTCCACATTGTCAGATGCTTTTCAAAACCTTGTCACAAACAGTCAATATACAAGGACTGAATACAGAAAAGGAAAGAAAATATAAGGGATATTAGAGATCATGAAAAATTAAGAAGCTTCTATTAGCCTGTTAGAATTATTACTTTTTGAGGATAACTGTGTTTTGCATTTCCATTGCAAATTTCACTACCTCAAAACGATTGATCAATGCAAGCACAGTGAAGCAAAACTAGGGAAATAAATGGTTTCCTGCCCCTCAGCCCTGTGCTTGGCCTGTGAAACCAAGTGGGTTGTCAGCTTTCTCTATTTGTGAAGACCTAAATTCAAACAATAGTTTTAGAAGTATCTCCTCCTTCCCAGCCTCTCCATATGAGTGTAATTAGCATCCTGTCCTATCCCTAAGACAAGTACAGGATTTACCAGAAGTAAAATATTTACATATAAAGTGTGTGTTAAAATCAAGCGTATTTGATTACCAATCCTACCTTCCTGACTTCTGCTCTTTCTCCTCCTCTGCACTGTTGCCTGCTGGAATTGTCTCTGAATTCCTTCTGAAACCACTTAGTAGTGTTCAGGTGAAATGATGCTACATACTAATGTAAATCTTTTCCAAATACCTTTGGAACCATTGCTTACCTATACAACTATCTTCTCTGCAACAGATGGGTTTTTGAATTTAATTCATGTTTAAGGTCTTTCTGATTTGTGGTATGAGTCATCTCACTCTGAAGGAAATTTTAAAAAGAGCATTACAAGAGCATTTGTAAGACTGTTAACATGTCTACTCTTTTGAAGTGAAAAGCATAGAGGGAAAATAAATGTACAACCCGCTTAGATTTTAATATATCAGTGCTTTTGTAAAAACACTATTTGTCTCATTTTTTTTCAAGCACTCCTATAACCTTGACACTCACAGGAAGCTTGTTGGTACAGACAGAAACGTCCTGATTAGATGGTTCATTAGCAGCAAGGTACAGAATACTAATTGCCAATTTTCATCTGCATTGACAAGGTCTGACCTAGCATTAATCTGACAGTGGAATTGCTTCCCTGGTGATGCTTCCTGCTTCCCAGCCACACACAATGCCATAAAAACATGTTGTTTCCAAAAAATTATGCAAAGATGAGAATAAGTGAATCACACACTATTGAGTTCTGCAGGTCCCAGGGGAATCCTGTTGTACCTTACACAGACTCTTCATTTTGTCTACCTAAGAGTAAAATACTCAGGAGAGACTTCATATGAAAACATAACAAAACAGCTTAAACTCCTTGCCAGAAATGCCGTAATTTGAACAGCATGCACCTTAACTAGTTCCTGACTGTGACCAAGTATGAAGTGCTTCAAGCAAACACTGTGACTTGTGTGAAAATCTATTCGACAGTGAAAGCTGGGTTATTGCTCCCACCATTTCTATGACATCCAAAATTATATATATCTGAGTGAATCAACTTGACACTCATGTAATATTTGCCTAAATTTATATTTTAGGTTAGCAGGTAGAAATCCCTCATTATTTAGAAGGAAAGTGGCTACAAGGAGAAGCAAAAAAGTAGTCATAATTTAGAAAAATGTATTATATTTAAGGAAGCAATATGCTCGGCAGATCCTGCAAAATTTACATTTTTCAGATAAAGCCCCCTTCAGTTTCATGAAATCATTTATGATCTGAAAATGGTCAGAAGCTCATGGTCTGCTGGCTCTTCTGGAAGAGGATGTTCTGCTTTGAATCCCAGGATTATGTGGTGGGAAGGGACCACCTGGTCAAATCAGGTCTAGTTTGAGTAGGTTGCAAAGGACCTTTGTCCACGTGAGTTTTACGTATCCCAAACCTCTCTAGGCAATATTACCTTTAGCTCAGTCACTCTTCCACTCTTCTGTGAAATTACCCACCTGTTCCTTGCTAATTACCAGTGCCTTACTTGCCACTGAACAAAAGTATTCAATAAAATCTTCAGGTTAGTCATCATCAGGCATTTTGTAAAATCATATCTTCCACTTGCAAGGGAATTTTACACTTTATATGAATTATTTAACTTTTCTAATTCCTGTTCATTTTGTAGTTTAGACTAAAACTACTAGAACATTTTACAGACTGGAAAATAAGTAGCAATTACTGAAGAAAATCACCTATAAATATATTTGACCTGGAAGGCACAGGATGCTGTCAATAAAAAATTGCACTTTCAATTGGGACAACATTGAACAATCAGAAAACAACATGCTTAGCAGTGAGAGGCAGAAGATACACGATTAATTAGTACTGCTGTCATCTGAAAATTGAAAACAGTGCTTAACTCAGGAAACAAAAGACGTTAGATAATGACACTTCTTGGACAGAATTAAGTAAAATATTTTAGAAGAGATGACAGTGACTAGTATAGTCTGATACCACACTGCTCTATAATTATTGCCCAGAATCAATCAAAATGGAAAAGGTACAACTCAAGTAAAAGCAAATAGCAACACCAGCCCTTTTTCCCTGAGAAAATGGCACAGCCTCTGACTTTCATGACTGCAGAATGTCTTCAAAGCTAGGATGTACTGAGAAAGCGTGGCAATTACATTTAGATATTATGTTTCACTGTGTACAAAGGATATTCATACAGAAATTTGAACCTGCTCATGTAGGCAACTTCAAGGAATCAGGGCAGCCATAAGTTAATCTATTTTATTCCCCACTAAATTCCGGGATATGAATAGCTCGTGAAGAAGAAGAAACATTTGAAAAAAGGCATTGAGAAATGCAGAGCTAAGTTTCAAGCAGGTTGAAAAAGCAGCTCTTTTGGTTATTCTGAAAGAAATTACAGTGTAATAACTTCCAAAAGGCCTAATGTGTTCATCCACTTGCTGTATGTTTTGTAATTACCACAGAGTTATACAGCTGGTTATTTAATTCCAATGTCAACAGGTGTTATGCTATAGGTAAGTTCTCAGAAAAGTGACATATCTACATGTCTCAGAACTGCTGAGTTTGCTTAAAGATTTTACAGAAAAATATCCAGATTTTCTAGATGTAACTGTTTCCTTGCAGTACTTACCATATATTCCTCAGAACTGAAAACTTTGTATTTGCTTAAATTTTGTGTCTGTCTTTCTGAATATTTAAAGGATTTATTTTTTAAATGGATTGGTATATGAATCTGTAGGTCTTCACTCCAACTATATTCTGCTAACTGTTGGATGCATGCCTTCTTCCTTAAATTTATAGGTTAGTACACTGTTTCTCTAGTAAAGGTGAAATTAATTTAATCAGCAGTTATAACCACAATAAGATGACATAACAAATTCCCATTAATGGAGTCTATTTCAATTTAAAAAAAAATTTAAATTGTTTTAAATTATATCAGGAAATGTTGTTCTAAGTAAGTTATATAATGACAAATTTAAATAATAATGCACTTAAAGGAGGCAATCAGCACTGACTCAGCTGCATAATTTAGCCAAACAGAAGAATTCCCAGATGACAGAGTAGTATTTTCATGCTCACATTGTAATGCTTATGCATTTTGCTAGGTAACTTCAGAAACTAAACAGACAGATGGCAAGGAGAGGAAAACATCCAAACAACTATAAATGTAAATATAAAACAAAGGGGATTACAAAAAGTGAGAGCTGAAAACTAAAATTCTCTACTTAATTATACTTAACTTGATAGTTATCTGAGCACTTTCCATGAGGAGTCCTGTTCATCCTGATGTTCATAGCCTATCACATTTGGCCAAGAAATCCAGCCTGGGTTGCCACTGGAGAGACCAGAGCTGGTGGATGGAGTGAGGAGGCTCAGGGTAGTGGGAGTGTGGAGGCTTCCTGGGAAGCAGAGGTGGTAGAGCTGCTGGTGCTATAAGAAGGGGAAGAGGGTCTGGGAAGATGTGCCATAAGGCCAGCAGTGGATGATTGCAGCTGCACAGGAATGAGATGGGAAAGATGGAAGAACCTTGCAACAGGAGAAATTTAAAAATTATTCAGTTCACTGAGCTGAATGAGTGGATGTGGAAGCACCTACCTATTATAAACAGCTTTCATGAATTCATGTTGGTATCAACAGTCTGCTCCCTACTCACCTGAGGCCTTCAGCATATGCTTGATTTTCTGTCTGCTTAGTTCGGTTAAGTGTACACATAAAGTTAAACTCATTATCAAAGGCTTCCTGAACTGGGGATTTAGATTCGCTAAAGTGGGGAGGACAAAAGTCAATATCAATATATTGAGCATTATCTGTTTCACAGCAGCAAAACGCAGCAATGGCCAAGCAGATTTTTCAGGCTGCTCCTGCGTTTGGGAATGCCTGGTTTCTTCACTGAGGCAGGGAGGGCAAGTGCCAAGAGCCAGGAAGACTGGTAGAGGTAAAGGTGGTGGAAAGAGGAGATTCACTGCCAACCAGGCAGCTCACCTCTGTCTTGGCCTCAGAGCTGGAACAGTGCTACAGCCATCACAGCTTACCCACAGTGAACACAAAAACTGGGTTTGTGGGGGGCCAGAAGGGCAGTGTTTGTACTGCATCATAGCACTGATTATGGCTGTTGAGGCTGGGGCTGTCTCCCCCCCACCTCTTTTGCTACTACTGCTAGACCAGGCTCAGGCTTTAATGTGTGTGAACAAAGTTGGGACCAATGGATGAGGCACTGGACACTGAGACAACTCTGGGCTGAAATGGGGCATTGGCTGTGCCACCCCACTGTGAGGAGGCATCGCACTGTGCTGCCATGGCAGCTGGGGAAGGCTCCCCTGATGGGGCCAGGCTGGTGGCACTCGCACCAGCCACAGCTGCTTAAGGCCAGCTCCGGCTAAAAACAAGCTGAGTCCATCTGTCTCCATCCCTCTCTCATATCAATCCTACTGTGTCATCTGATTCTGTAAGTGAGTGGTTGCTCCATGAGCAGTTCAAGATTACAGCACAACCTGATAAAGATCAGAGGTCCTGCGCCAGCTCCCAATAATTGTGCTTTCTGGTGAATCCAGTGTAAACAATAACAGCAACAAAACCAACAGAAAAATACTGTAGAAGAGAACAGGCTAACACCTAACTACTAAAAAGACTGAGAGTGGGGATGTTTCATCTTTTCACTTCATGTGCTAATGACCTGAGATACAGAAAAAGCTCAACAAGTGGGAAGTGTTTTTTAGCTTATTGCGCAAGAAAGCATCAAGAGTTTGCCCTATGAACTAGAAGGAGTGTCGTGTTATAGGGCTTTAGTAGCAGCTAACGAGGGGTATGTTGTGAGCGGCTAAGAGAGCACAGTGCTGTGTCTGCGGTGCGGTGGCAGCCAGGCAGAGAGCACCATTCCCCACACAGTTCCGCAGCACACAGCCGGGAAAAGACTCCAGTCCAGCTCGCAGACAATCTGCACCAGGTTTGAAAAGTCACTCGGACCTGCCGAAGTAAAACCTTAACAAGCACAACTGCCTTTTGAATCAAAGTCTGCAGGTTTGCAGTGAGCAGGCTGATGAGGGGCATAGGCAAAGATGGCTTGTAGGGGGCCAGGTGCCTTGGGTATGCTCTTAGTTACAGAGATGAGGAGAAAGCAGTGAGGATCAGCACCAGCCTTTGGACCACAGGCAATTCAGCGGAGAATGTCCTATCAAGATGAATATGGCTCATTCGAGAATTAACTCTCTACTCATCTTCTACCTCAGTTTTTTGCTGCTCATCCATTTAAAAAGTAAGATTTGCACTTTTTCTTATTGTTCTGACATGTCCTCTGGGTAGATGGTTAGACATGCACTTCTAGCAGGAAGCTTGTGTTGTCAGAAGGCTTTAAAAATTTCATGGAGATGCCAAAAAGATTTGGTCCATGAAACTAAGTTATCTGAACTCTTTGTTTGATAGCTTTCCCAATCTCTATGCTTAAACTTTTTTTTTTTTAATGAGGAATGAAAGCATTTTGTCGCTTCACATATTGAATGTACAGCAACAAATTGTTCTGCTAAAACTATACCTATACTTTAAAGTCTGCATTTTGATACCACTCATTCAGTATATCTAATACTTTCTGATTAAAACTTAAACTAATTCATCCTTTTCTAAAGCTGTTTATGTTATGTATTTTAGTAGTACTGCTTTATTATGTATGCCTTTTTAATTACAGCACCTAGAGAAAGCAGTTATTAAACAATTGTCAAATATTTGTTATCCTAAATATCTCCATTAAAAGAGAGCATGAAAGTCCAACTGTTTTTATAGAGAAAATGTTCTCGGCAAACTTCCACATAAACAGAAGTGTGCAAAATAGTGGAAGTCACAATGGGTTTCCTTGATAACTGTGTCAGATGGTTGAGAGTAAATACAAGCCAAGGAGGCTAAATGGCCTCAGCTGGTGAGGCTGATATATGTGTATGAAAAGCAGCAGCTCTTGAACATGTTTAAAATGAAGATAGGCAGGCTGTGTGCCTGAGGAGGCTGTTTGATTTGCGTCTGTTGAATGTGAATAGCAATAACACAAAGCTTTGAGCAGCTGCCATTGAACAAGAAGACTTGGCATTAGCGTGCAGTGTTGTGTAATCTGGGTCACCTTCTGTTGCTGCATCACTCAAATTGTTACTTGGACAGTTTACAGCCCAAAATAAATTACAGACTAAAAAACAAACAGATACAGTTGGATCAACCAGCACTGAAAAAGAAAAAATTCTGCACTTGAAGATACAGGAAAAATATGTAATGTAGAAACATTGTTTTATTCTGATCATTTTTTGTGGGGAACATACTAATGTGAATCAGGGAAGCCAAAGTGCTCTTTCTAAATTAACTCTCGACAGGACATATTGGGGGTGGGGGGAGGGGAAGGAAAAGGATACTGGATCTTCCACTTCCAAAGAACAATTTTAAAAGTCAGTATACTGTAGGATGAACAACCACAAAGTCTTTAAGACAGAGTCTGCTGTCTAAGTAAAAGAAAGTAATAGGAATGGTGTTAGGAAAATCTCATTTATACATGAGGCAGGCAAATTAGAACAAAATGTAAAAGCTTGGGGAAAGGGAATAAAAAGTTAAGCACTTAAAAATTAAAAAGGTCACATTAAAAACATCGTGCACAAAGAAAGCACTGCTAGAATGTAAACAAACAAACAAAAAAAGCCCTTAAGAATCAGTTTAAAGAAAGAAGATAAATACAAGTTTTGGCTTTCACCTCGGGCAGGCTCTGCTCCATGCAGGATGCCAAAGGAGAGAAAAGTAATTGTATGTCATTTTATGCCTTTTCCTTAGCCCAGTTAACTGGAATGACATCTCAGATATGACATGAGTTTTCTCTGGGTTATGGCCATACGGCCAGTCTCAGCAAGAGGCTTTTCAGTCTTGGAGGATTCTCTCAGGTAGATTGGTGGCCGTTGCAAAACTTCGTGATACAAATTGATGTATCAGGATGAAGCAGCTACATCGGGACCCAGAACCAGTCTCATATCTGTATCTATCAGTGCTGTGTATTTAATGATCTTGATAGTTATTTTCTCTCAAAAAAGTTTGTACACCATTTGAAATTGCTAACAGTTTCTGTTAATAAAAACATAACTGTGAACAGATAAGACAGGAATAGAAGCAGAAAAATTGACTGCAATCAACTTTTTACTTAAAAATTAAAGCTGAGAAAGACCAAGACAGAAAAGCTGAGTATAAAATCAATTTACTGGACTTGTCTTCCCCCAAAGGATTCTAATCTTAAGTTCTGTTAAAGGCAGACCTTCCTTTTAACTATTTATTCTAAACAACTTGGAAAATAAAGAGTATTTAGCAGCCATGAGCATTTTATGCAAACATTCAATACAAATTGGGTTTATATTGTGTTTTGTGAAGATCATTTGTTTCTACAAATTGTACCAAATTAACTACTCACAGAAAACTTATCTGGGGGCATGCAGAGATGGTCAGCTTTGTTTGAGGAGGGACCATGAATCATTCTGTACATTAGTTGACAGGAAACATGTCCCAAATCCAGAACAACATTGATAACTAATTGCTGCCATAGTACTGTCTAACAGGAATTGTGAGCATGAAACTGTGGGCAGAGAATTGCTTATGAAATACAGGAAGAGAAATTATGATAAATACATGTATATTTACACAACAGTTTGGGAAGTGATTGTCTGAAGTCAAGTCCAGAATCTTTCCATTCAACATCCAGTTACTGATATTTTTTTCTTCCTTTTTTTTAAAAACAAGTTTTACAGTGGATTATCTATCATTGCTGCAGAATTGTCTTTCTTTAAGCAAAAATTCAGTGGAACAATATTTTAAGGTCAAAACTGTTGCCCAGATAAGCTGTGGGTGCCCCATCCCTGGAAGTGTTCCAGGCCTGGTCTAGTGGAAGGTGTCCCTGCCCATGGCAGGGGGGTTGGAACTAGGGGATTGTTAAGATCCCTTTCAACTCAAACCATTCAGTGATCCTATTTTTCTCCATTTTAGTGACTTCATGACTTTTCAACAGAGCTGAAAAAAATATTATTTACTTCATAATAGTTTTCCCAAATGTTCATAAGTTAAGAATGGAATTTTGGTTTTGATTGCTGTCAGTGTGAGAAAAATATATGAGATTTACTTCCAGCCTTTCCCCACCCCTCTGAGATGCTGGCACTATGCAATTTCCCCCCCATAGACAAGAACTCTTAATTTCCTGCAACTATTCCCATTACTCACAAAACTTCTAATTACTGCTTAATTACTGTGCCAGGAATAAAGGTCTGCTTATAAAGACATTTGCGGTTTTGCTTACACTGCTCATCCCTGATGCACACTGAGATGATGCAAGCAGCTTTCCAGCAAAGTATTGTTAGGATGCATGTTTGATGAGTTCATAGCCCATTCGGTACCTCAGCAGGTCCTCATTAGCCCATCGTGGAGCCTGTCAGAGCTACACTCAACAAGGTCTGAGCACAGGCACCAGGAGCCCTGCAGCTCCTCCTCTCTCCTGGCTGTCATACACTGCACCTGTAGCATAGCTAAACAGTGAAATACCTTTCAGATGTTTGCCATCATCTTCAGGGAAGTTAAAAGCAGCAGCTTCTAGACCCAATTGTAAAGGTTCTGTGTTGTTTTTTTTTCCTTTTCATGTCTATATTTTATTATGGATAACATCTCCATTTCTAGAATGTAAAAAAGTCTTAGGAATGTAACTGTAACTTTTACTAAAGTAACTTCTGCAAGATGGACCTATTTATGTAAAAATTACATTAAGAACATCCCAACCACATCTGTATTTGAGCCTTTCAATTCGAATTCTTATAAGGCACCCTTAGGGTGCTACACCTACCACTCTAATAGCAGAGCAAGAATACCAGGTTACAGAGCAAGCACACTGGGTTACTGACCGCCTCTCTGCTGTGTGCTCTGTACAGTGGGAAGTGTCAACGCTGAGAACCTCCCCCACATGCTGTTTAGTCATTCAGAATTTACAGTACAAGAAATCAGCATCTTGGGAAATTTAGCCCTCAAATGACACCGATTTTGGCAATACTGGATAAACCACTGAATGATGCATGCACAGTCATGGGACAGAAAGGGAATTCTGTAGGAAGGACACTGATCAATCTCTGTAAACAGGTGTTATTTGTGACTAATGGCCTATTAGGAAAGAGTCTGATGGGAAAGAAAAGACATTGTACAAAAGGATGTTTTATCACTTATGCTCAAACAGCAGCACAGACCTCACACAGATCTTGAAACGGTGATATATTATGCAGTATCCATGATAATGTACTAGAGAAACCAATGTGGGAATGTTAAAGCATGTCATACAGGCAGAGAATATGAACCTAATGTTTTATTATATACATAAACCTTTCAAAGGTGTCTCCACACAAAGTTTACATCTCTATGTATCTGCAGGGGTTTTCCCCTTGTGTTACTTTTGATAAACCCAAATCACCCAGGGAGTCCTTTCCCTGTGTGAATCTCTACACATTTACCTCTCTGCAAGAGGAAACTCAGAAAAAAACCCCAGTGCTGCTTAGAGATTGCTCAGATTTTTATGGCCAAATTGGGTACTTCCCTACTGAACAGCTGTAGGGAAAGGCAACTATTTTGCTGTTATGTGTTGACAGTAAAATGACATGTAAGACACAGGAGAGTAATCAACCCTCTATTCAGTACTGGCTATATCCAGTTTTGAGGGCTGCTGTGAGCAAGAGAGAGGCAATTAGGAAAATGCTGGAAAGGGACAGCAAAAATAGGAAGACATTTAGAAACATGTGCCCTATGAGAAAGGGTCACAGGAAAAGAAGCCTGATGGAAGACATGATTACAATCTTACCTACACAAAAGAGAATGGCAATCACAGATGGCAATGAGATCAGTTGCTCCCTGTGACCTGTGGAGGGGCAGGCTATGTAAAATAATAGATTCCACATGCATAAGGAAAGATTTGAGTTAATTTTGCCAACTGAAGGATAATTAAGACTCTATATCAGGACTTTTTAATGAATGGGTTAGATAAATATCTGCCTGAGATTGCCTGGACTGCTGTTTCGCAGCTGGTGTTACACAGATGAAGGGCACCCTGCACCACTAAGGGGGTGATCTGTGAAGACCTCAGGTGACAGAGACCCAGAGGAGCACAGATCCCTCCTTGCCCAAGGGGTTGTGGTGGCACTGGGGCTCCAGGGCAGCTCAGGCACAGCTCTTGGGCTGGGAGACCAGATGGTTCCCTTCCCTTGTACACCACAACTGGGGATTATCTGCTGTTCAAAACAAAAGCAGCCCTGAACCCAGCCCTGTGTGTTGCATTAGCAATAAAATTGTTGCCTAGATTTCATTGAGAAAATAGTTTACTCTCATCCTTTGAGACATTAAGTACTACTCTTAATGTTTTGGTACCCTGAACTTTAAATAAGCACTTTGGATATTGAGGGCACTCTACAATAAGGACAGATAGTACCCCATACTAAAGATCATGTAGTTTGGTTTCTGGATTTTGGAGTGAAATCACTTATATTTTTACTTGCATTTTGAATATACTTGATATAGTGGCAGTATGATGCAAGAAAATATCATTAATGAATGGATTATCAATAGCATAGTTTTCATTATCAGAAACCTGAAAAGGAATGGAGAACATGGATTGCCTGCTGAACCTAAATTTTACAGCCAGCTTCTCACTCCATATAAAAAGGTCATTCAAGACTGGAACTTACTGCAACAAAACAAAAAGCAGTAGATTCCTAGGAAACTGTTTTAACTGGCATTTCTGGATACAGTGCAACAAATGAACATTGTAGTAGAGTCTGCCTTCTGCTTCATCTAAGAGAAGTTTAACATGTTATTTTTATTTCATTATCTTTCATTTTCACTTATTTATAGAACATCAAGGTTTAAAAAATATACATATGTATCCAACTAGCTACCAAGCGATAAAAGGATATAGTCTTAGTCCATGTTCCTTAAATCCTGATTAGAGTGCATTCTCTCTAATAAATAAGTTAGAGAAATAGCAACCTAAGTGCCTTTGATCCTGCCTACAGGGGTTTGCAGCCAAAGACCTCTCAGGGTTATTTCTACTTTTGGGGTTTTTTTTATAATTCACATCTCAGCATTAAGAAAATCTTTTAGACAATGCCTTAATCTCTAGGCAACCTTGAGTAATCCCCTTGCTCTTTGTGGTGGCCCAAACAGGAAAAAAGGTTCTGATATTTACATTTTCTAAGGGAAACCTTTAAAACCAATTGAGTCATGTAGAGTCACAGCCAGTAGGCAACAAGGAGATAAGTGTTACATATTATTTTCTAGATTGGTATTACTGATTAATTTGCTGGGTTTAGACATTGAGATGTTTCATCTGTTCTCACTGTACATGTTTGTTTCCTCAGCCGTTCCCAGTGCTGTATCATATGAAGCCATCTCACACCAGCAAATGGCAGATAATAAACCTAACCCAGATAAACCTTTTCCCAGTGAGATTCTTCTGTTTACTTTGTATTGATTATATTTTACTCACCCATAAAATGGGTCAACAGGAAACTGCTTCCATCTCTTGACACAGACTGCAGCTGACAAGGGCTCTTGGCGGGCAGGCTGACGCGCGCTGACACACACCACACAGCTGCCACCGCAGCTCTACAGGGCTCCTCCAGGCCCAGCAAAATGCCCCACTCCAGGCATCAACAAACCAAGGCTGCTGCATCTTCAGGGTTAGGGAAGCTTCTGTCTGCCTGGAATCTTATCAGCGGGGACAGAAATCAGAATATTTCAAGGGCTAAATATTTCTGTGGGTAGAAAAGGGGCATGGGCTGCTAACCCGTTACACACAGTGTCCCCGCTCCAGCAGCTAAGGATCAGGGCACTTGCCTGGTGAATTCTTCTGTGCTGAGATGTGCTGAGCCTGAATAATTGTGGCCTGGGTGGATGCTCAAGGGGCAGGGGGAGAAGCTCCTGTCTTCTTTTTACTGTTGTCGCTTGCCTGCCCAAGGCTGAGCATACTGGCATCCTGTTGCCTTAAACCTTTCCTTGAATAATGAGACAGACAAAGCATCTTTAACTGTATTAGTCAGGGGAGCTGCAGACAGGATGTATTCCTTCAAAGTGCCCTCAGTCACAGTGATTGAGATTAAGGTTGTGGGTAAACAAACAGACCTTTGTACCCCTACCTAAGCCAGGGACACAATGGCCTGACATATTCTTTGCTGAGGGTTTCTGAGAGGTACAACTGTGTTTCTATATTTTAGGACTACCAAAGTCTGACTGCCCTCTAAAGTAAAACCCAGAAATGCTCTAATTCACATTCAGACTGCCAGGGAAGCTACAGAAGAAGCATGAGAGGCAGCATACATTGGTCACACTCTTCCTTTGACAGTTCCTTTTCTCGCTTGTTGGGGTTTCCAACAGGCACGGTACAGAGGACTTCATTAGCTCTTTCTTCCACAAGGAGGGCCCTAGCTCTGAGTTTGAGCGTGACACATTTCTTTCTTTGAATGTGAGCTAGAGGACTTTGAAAACAACATAATTTGACAGGAAGCCAAGGCCAGGACTTTAAGATAGACAGTCATCAGTCTGCAAGGATCCGAGCAACTATAATTTAAGTAACCTGCACTGACAGTTTACTCACAGCAGGGAACCCAAAACTCCCACTGTAATAATCTAGCCTTGAAAAGACATCTGTATACAGCAGTAGCTTCAGATGTGTTTAGGTAAGCTTTGTGGCAATTTAAAAGCAGCTGTGAGACTGCTCCCAGTATGACAAACCATCCATGGATCTGAACACAGTGAAGTGTCCACATGGCTGAAAGAAGAGATCAGGCTCTGTTATCGGTGAATAGTCTGCAGTAGAACTCACCAACCTCCTAACAGCTGGAAAGAGAGCCTCTGAGAGTGTGTCTGAACTAATACATGTTGCCTTACTGCTGCTTGGACATCAGTCACCTCTGTCATGGGAAGGCTGTAGCTATGCTTGCACCACGCTGAATCCAGGCTCATGCTGAGAGGCAGAGCACATTAGATCAGGCACTGTGCTCTGCTAATACAGCTACATGGCACCTGGATTAGGGCTGGCTCAAAGCAAAGACAAGTTCTGTCTGCATCCATCTACCTGTACCTTGTTAATTATACTGGCATCTTTCCAGAGTGTCTCTCTTAAATGCAAACAGGCAATGCTAAATATATCACAATCTGCTGGTGATCTTCCTTTAGTGGGGTGGAAGAGTAAACTAGAGCTGAGAATTGCACACAGAGTTCTGGAAATGTTAATTATGGGCCACATGAGATGCACTTTAATTGGAATGGCCAAGATATAGTCATATGGTATGTACTTCACCGTTGAGTCTGCTCACTCCAAGAGCTGTAAGAAGGGCAAAAACACTATGGTCTGACACGGTGTAAAGAAATCCCGCTCTTCTTCAGCAGCCCCTTACCTTCCTTTATTAGTCTCACAAATAAGGTACAGAGAGAGAAGGCACCAATCTTGAAAGATAAGCAAACAGAGGCTGCATAACAAAAGTGCAATGACAGTGATAGAAGAAGCCAGAGATGATACTGATATATCAGAGATTACATCAGAACTACTAAATGGGATGAAAATGTGTAAGGTCCTTGTAGGCTCTTCTTTTCCCTGTTCAATCCTAAAAGCAGAAGTTCAAAGAATTCTGAGCCAAGTTCCACTGATTCCTACCTTAAAATGTAGGAAAACAGGAAAAATGTGTTTGTGGAAATTATAATCCAAGCCCCTTTGATCACTATCTGTATATGTATTTGGAGCAATATATATCATGACAGCAGAATGCAAACAGGTGCCTCTGCAATGCAACTGCAAAAAGAAAATATCTGGCCAACATTTTGTAGGACTCACCAATTCAGACTTTCTAGCTAAACCCACCCCTTTCCTCGCATTAAACACAGCTGACATTTGTAATTCTTTATGCACTATTAATGGTACTGAACATTTTGCAAGCCTCAGTCTGTGTAAAAATGCCCTCTGCTTGATATAACAAGAACTATCTGTTCTGTTTTCTCTTGAGTATGTCTTAAATGTCTGATTCAATTTAGCCTAACATCTACTCATTTTGGAGCTCATGCAAAAGTGCAAGAAGAGTAAAGTGACTAAAATCAATTGCCACTTTCACATTCAAAAGGCTTTTTTCTAAGAACATTGGATTTCCAGAAAAACAAGTAGGTAATTTGGAACTTCCACCATTTTCCACAGTGGTGAAGTGACAAGACTGAGAGGTGTTTGGAGCAAAACTTTAAAGGAATTAAATAGGAGAAGGAAGAATTGGCCCTGAACACCTTTGAAGGATCCAGATAGAAATCTTTGCAGGAAAAACAGACTGACCAAATGATCTGACAAGTGATGGAAAGGAGTAAGAAACCAAGAAAATGCAGTTCTATGCACACAGCAGAACAAAACCTGAACTACTTCTACTACATAATCTCTACTATAGCCTTAAAGCCATAAACACTCCTTCAGATCTTTCATTTTGTTTGGGGAATTGCCCATCAGTTCACAGATTCATGCAGGCACTTTCTGTTCCCACAGATCTTTGTAAGCATTTTCACTGCCCAGTGACCAAGTGAAATATCTTGCAGTGGCCCTGCTGTATCCCCAACCTACATCTCTGAGCTGGCAATGGTTTTGCTGCAATGAGATATGCACATGCTGTAGGAAACACTGCTATTCCACAAGTAGCATTGAGAGGAACTGATTTCAATTTTATTTATTCTGATTTAACTTCCTAAGTCCACTATTTTCAGTGAAGATGATCAGCGAGGATCAGCACAGCTTTGCTTATGAAACTAGGAAGACAGTGCTTGTAATCAAGAGTGGTTTCTTTTCAAGGAGATGAAGAATGATGCCTTTTGAGAAATTTGAGATGTATCAGAAGTAGGACTACATTCTTTAATCTTGAATTAAGACCTGGATTGGCTAGTAACTATGACTCTGCTCATTATATCCCAGCTCTTAAACTAAATTTTGATGGAATTGCATTCTTCATTACTACTAAAAGCAAATGGAACCTGTTATTACACTTTACAGGGATTTTTGTGTAACTGATAAGCAGCATCAGAAATGTATTTGCATCCTGAATTGCATTTCTTCTTTGGCCTAACATAGAGACATATTCCAGAGGAAACTCACACAATGACCTGCCAACACTTAATTAATTGTGCTTCAGTTTCAGATATGCTGAGCTAACTTTTCTACAGACAGGGGAACCCTTTCCTTACTTTTATTAGCATAACTACAAACACCCAGAGAGCTGAGACACTGATTTTCCTGTCTTTTAAACCTGCACATCTTTTATGCCACAGCTCTGACTCAGCCTGAAGAATTCTGGGTCTTCATGGGTGACTGCTTCTTTTCTGCAATCCCTGACGAGTACCAACACTTCCATTAACCGCAGGCATGTGGTTATGCATGCTTACAGTAAACCTGGCTTTCCGAAAATAAGAAATCTGTATTAAACCATTATGAAAAGTTCTGGGAAGTAGATGTATTATAGGCAACAGATGCGGAGCTTTCTGCTCTAGCTGATGCAGTGGGTTGGACTAGGTGATCACCACAAGTCCTTTCCAACCCTGCCTATTTCATGTGAACAATTTTCATTATAGCTGAGCCCATTTTAGCTGAATCCATTTTAGCTGAGTCCATTTGAGTTTTACCAGCCCAATGCTGGTAAAGCAGTAATTTCAGGGCTTGTATCAGAAGTGCTGTCCCACCAATTCTGGAACATTTATTGCCATTCAGTAATAAAAGATCATTAGAGTTTGTGGGAAGCTGGTTAGTGACAGGAAAAAATTAGGAAGTGGAAAGTATGAGGAAAGAGATTGCAATGTAAATTTCAGACTCCATTTGAAAAAAAAAAAAACAAACCAAAACCAACCAACCAAAAAAAAAACATAAAAAATCAGTTACTAGATGAATTGAAAAAAAAGTCTCCACTGTTACCACTCTAGTGCAGACTTGGTGACTATCTCTTCAGGACCTCCTGAAGAGTAGTAGGAATGTGAACATGGCCCTGAATAAGACCCCATGCTCAGAAATGTATCCTGATATCAAGGATGAAAACAGTCTTCACACAGGGAAAACTCCTACATGCAGAAGAGAGCTTGAATGTTATAATGAATGCTCAGCTACTGCAGGGACATCTGTAAAACTTGTCACTTGTCTTTAAAATAGGTGTAGCATTTTTAAGACCTTGATCTCAATGAGAGGTCCAGTGATTCAGCCTTTCATGCCAGAGTCATGCCCCATTCCAGCTATTACATGCCTCATTTCTGTTACTCTTCTCTAATCAGTTCTGCTTCTCAAGTGAAGTCTCGGAATCTAACATTTTTCAGTGCTAATACTAAGGGCTCTGCTTTCATGTTCAAGGTCAGTTCAGCATTGCACCTTGTAAAACTCATTTGTCCTCCTAGAACTTACCCTTGGACATTGAGTTTCAGTTTAGACATCAGTTTAGACTCTCTCAAAGACATTTACTGACTTTAAAGTTACCATTAAAGGTGTGATCATGTCCAAAGCCAGCAGAGTCAAGCAAGTGTGAAGGAACAAGCTTCTTTTAGATTCTTTCTCTTCCTGGCAAATGTGCAGAGAAAATTTTTCCCATGAAAATAATTTCAGCTTTTTCCTTGTGAGGTATGTTGCATGTTTCACACCACATAAGCAGATTGGGCCTCAAAGCCTGCAAGTAGACAGCACTGCAGTTTTATAGGTGAGAAAGCTGAGCTGAGAAGGGCAAGGTGAATACCTTGCTTTCAGTGAGAGAGCTGTGAACACAAGCCAAGTGATCTTTCTGTTCAAATCACTAAATTTAGAACTTGGGTTTCTCACTTCATATGTTATACACACACACAAATGTATATAGGTATTAGGGGGAGGGTACACACACATTTTTCCAGATTTTTGATGAGCCTGAGAGATCTGTAATACAGCAAACATTCCTTTTTTAATGATAACATTATTAAGTGCTTATTCATTCTTACAACAAACGTAGGCAGTATTTTATGTGTGATTTCCATTGCTAACTGCAAGGACTTCCTGTTGTATATCACTTCTTTTATTTCCTAACTCTTAGCTGCCTTTTTGGAAGGGACCAAGTCACTAACTTGCCATCTGATCGCCTTTCTTTTGTGAGGATTAGTGAGATTCAATGGTTACTAGAGGCACATGATGGCTGAGGTGTGAACAATAATGGGAGGAGGCATCTGAGCCCCAGGCAAGAAACGCACATCTCCAGCTGATGCTCGATTCAAAATGGCAGACTATTTTCAGGTTAAAAAGCCTTAACTGCGTAAGGGGGGTAAATACCTTCAGCAATAAATGACTTAAACAGCTTCCTTTGTGCACTGTGCTGCAGATATGGATAAAATTTGCAATGCATCTAAGAGTCACCCAGGTTTGATGCTTTTGTATCTAATGCTGTCATGAACTGCAAATAGGTATAATACAGGAATAGGATAATGGTAGAATAACAACCATTTTTATGCTTAGCTATTTCATATGCAACAAGGAAGATGATCTGTTAACTATTCAACCTACTTCCTTAAAATAAATGATAATAAATATGTAAATGCAATAGATAGAAAACACTGAGAATTTTCAATTTCAAATAATTAACAATTTTTATATCTGTAAATACTAGCCCTGAAATATTTTGAGGAGTTTATAGTATGTTATTCTCCAGAAATTAAAAGAGTTTATTTTTCTTCGATCTCTTCAGTGGTATTTCCAAGGTCATTTAGAAATCATTGACAACAGGGTATTTATTTCCAGAACTGCAATTACATTGACTAATGGCCATCAAGACCTGATAATCTGTCTGATTATGCTGATGCTCAGCAACAGGACAGAAATAATATGAAACTCCTTCATTGTCCCCACTTCTAAAGCTGAGGAGGAAAGCACAGCGCATACACAAAGACCAAATTCATTGATTTGCTGCAAGACCAATGCTTCCTTTTAGAACCTGAAAACTGTTCTAAAGGTGAGTAGCACCTCACTCTGAAGGAGCCTTCAGCAGAGATGATGTAGAGAAGCCCTTCAGTAAGGACTTTGGTACCAGAATTTAGCCCCATACAAGCTGTACATCTGCCTTTTATTTGCCTTTGTTACAAATTGTCACATTTCCAAGGACCTGGCAGCAGCACACTCAGCACCTTGCAATGCTGAACTCTGAGTGGCACTGATCACACTTTAGACCAATCCCACCATCAGGGGGCCACAAGCAGAAGTCTTGTCTCATGACACCTAATAAAGTGTCTTGGAATTACATCAAGTGAGAAAACCCTTCGCCTTCCTGTAGATGGGCAATGCAGTATCTTTTCATACTGAGGTATAGCTTAGAAAGAGATAAAAACTATTTTTGCATCCCTATTCTTTGTCTTTCTCAAAAAGTGTGCTTGTTACAAATTAATATACCAGAATTTTAAATCAGAATGGTTCCCTGTTAATGGGGTATTAAGGACAGGAACATCATCTAGAAGAAGATATGGGACAAGAGTTACGGACAAAAGACATCCATGCAAACTGCTTTTTTAAGTTCTTTAACTCCAAGTTGTCATCCAGACGTGTTCAGAGTGGAGTAACTTAATTACCTACACTTTATTCACTCTCTTGCTCAACACATGGTGACAATGGTTTTATCATTGAAATATTTTCTCTACAGAGCACTCTGAGTACTGACAGCTCTTTTCTCTTTCCCTCCTTCACACTGTCACCCTTCTATATTTGCCTTGACACTGTCTTCACGTTGTCTTGACATTGTTCTGACAGTTACGAAAACTCAATCACTGCAGCAAACAGCCATGACAATGTGGAGAAGAAAAAGGAAAAGTGTTATGAAAATTGCTGAGGAACTGTGAAGAATTACAGACTAGGGAAGATATAAGATCTTTCTTTTTCAAAACCATATTCCTAGTGAGTTTTTAATAAAACCTGCTTTATAAAAGCCTTCAGCCAAGGCTGGCAAAAGCCATCTCAAAGAAGTCAGCTGACAGTTATGGATTCTGTACCTGAAATTCAGATGTCTCTAAATGAAAATCCCTTTACTGCTGTGAGTTCAGGTACATTACAAGAGCTACTTCAGCCCATCTCCTGGGGAGCTGGGCATGCTGAATTACTGTGAAATGTTGACTGCTGGAACTCTCCAGCTACACTTTCTCCTAAGTATGCCATTCAAACTAGGATCCCTTTGGGGGGAACCAGGAAAGAAAAGTGGCCAAAGAAAAAAGAAATCAGGTTAGCAGAGCTTTAGATCCCTTAACTAATAATAAAATATAATTTTGTTTTGTTGGCATACAACTAAGAAGAGAGGAGCCTATAAAGAAAGCATCAATCCCCAACAATGAGTCTAACAAATGCCACGTGTTGTGGTAACAGGTAAAAAAAACCAGTACAAGTGGGGTAACTTTAGTAACTGTTTCTTATTGTTGAATTAAACTTCTGAGCAACTTCTTAACTGTTTGGGGAAAGTATGGACATAATTAAGTGCTCTTTATAAAGCTCTTTAGCAAAACAATATGCTTCCATTTATCCAGAGAGACAATTAAGCTTCAAATGCTTCTGCTTGAACTCACTTGATGAACCATGGGCTGGATACAATTAAGAAAAATGGCACAAAGGAGAGGTCTGCACCTAAGTGCAATCACTTTTAAACTTATTCTAAATGTTAGAATGGATAGTGATATCTCAGTTCCTCTGGCAAGCTGAATGACAAATACTTTGGTGCTTCCTTCCTGCACTCTTATGTCTATAAGCATCTTTTATTATTAATGGCATAATATTTGCTACCACAATCCAATCAATACCAAAGTGTCTTGAAAAGGCACCACAGCTGAACCTCTAATTAAGTATGGTATTTTGTTCTTTTTAAATGAGACATAGTTTGAATACAGTAACAGTGCCTTGTTCTGTTCAAGGTATCTATAATTAATAATCCCAATGATGAAAGGAAATGGAATCCTAAGAGAAAATGGCTTTTGAGGATCCCTAGGTATTAAATACTGAGAACAACTTCTCAATCTGTTCTGCAGTCTCTCAGCACACTGTGTTGGATGATGCCCTTTGGGATCATAAGACAAGCCCTATCACAGAGCTCTCTGCAAAAAAATGCTCCCAGGAAGATAGTCACTAGATATTTATCACATATTCATTACTGCCATAAAATCTTTCTTATTTTTTTGCCCTGGCCAGACCTTTACTGTTATGCAGAGCTCTGAAGCATCTGACAAAGATTTAAGAGAAAGGCATCCCTAATTATAGAGTGGGCTTTCACTACCTACTCTTACGCTTCCTTTGGGTCAGTCACTCCTCTTGTACACTTCTGAGCTTACTCTGGAAATAAATGTTGTAAAACCATGAAATAAATTCATTCTTCCTCTGTTACAAGTTGGTAAAGGTGTATTTTTAGGGTGCTACAATACAGTTTGCAGGTCAGGAAAGCTACCACAGACTGTGTCAGAGCCATGACTAGGTTCACTGTTCACGGTTCAATGAAACTAGTGTTCAAAGACTAGCCCTCAGCAAAAGTTCACATTACAGTCTCCTGTTGGGCCTGTGACTGATTTTTGTCTGTAAAAAGTCAGCGAGGGCAACTTATGCAGATCACTATCACATCATTGCTCTTCCCCAGGCTCAGTGTTAGGATCTTGGCCTTGCTGGTAGCTGCCCTCAGCACAGGAGCTCAGCAGGACAGCAGATGGAAACTTGGGTTGCGCCAGTTCCCTGCTGGACTCCAGCCCGTCCCAAAACACAGGACACGACTTTTCCCAAGCAGTCTTTAAATCCCAATTGGTAATTAGTTCATGCAGAGCTAATTGTAGGTGATTTCTGTTGAAAATAATTTAGTACATAACAGAAAGGGCTGGAATGTGAACTCTTCTACAGAGTTCATGCTGGAAAAGCACGGCCTTGCTTTCTCTCTGCTTACTGCACATTGTAGCCACACTGAAGCTTCCTTCTGAGTCCTGTGGCATTTAAATCACAGCACACTGCATTTCCAGCAACATAATGCTGATATGCCATAGGGCTGATTACTTTTTTTCAGTCTGGGGATACAGGAGAAGCAGCATCATAATTTTGTTATGAGAGTACTGTTACACAGTATGAAACTGAAATTGTGGAAGAAAAGGACAATGCGTTCAGCAAGCCTGGAGGGACAGCATGCACTGCAGTGGCTGTGGATATCAGTGTGTTCCTAGTATTAAGCTGGAGCTGATCTTGATGTTCTGTTACATTTTGATAGCTGCAACAACATTTAGTTCTCAGCTTAGTTACTGAGAACCTACTGAAGGCAATCTCAACATCTGCACACACCAGTACACAGCTTTGCGACCAGAGACTTTAAAACAGTTGCCCCATGTTACACATTGGTATAATGCATTTCTAACAGTTAGGGCTTTAAGCTTAGCCAATTTTGACTCTCAGAAAGACATCACACCTGGGTCATTGTTACAGATATTTGAGGCTAAGTTTTAAAATCACAGCACCCGTATGTGCTACTGTATCATCAGAATCACTGCTTTATGCTGTTTTCATATTAGGAAAGCAAAGAAGTAATGAAGTGGAGAGTAGAACCACAGATAAAGGAGACTGAAGAGGATGCCTTCTAATGGCTTTCAAAGGAAAACAACACACGAACACAGAACCTGGACATGAAGCCAATTTTGTACTCAGATTTTAGCCCCTCTACTCCAGGGATATTTTTTTTTTTTAGCAGCATTTGGCAGCATTTCTGGCTGTTCTTTCTCTCCTGTATTAGTAGCTGAGCACAGTGGTAGCACAGCTGCCTGTGTGTTCTGACCTAAATGAAATCTCAGCGCTACAAGTCAGCAGGAGCTGGTCTGCACAACAGGCAGCGTCTCCCAGCTCAGCCAAGCTCCCAGCTCCTTGCTGAGGCTGAATTCAGCAGGAGCCAGGAGCTCAATGGCAGCTAGAAACCTCTGTCTAACACAAAGATAAAATGCCATAAACTCTTTCCAGACTCTAGTTCTCTCTTGGAGAACTTGTCTCTCAAGGTGAGATTTGGCCTCTTCAAGAGATCCTCTGCTCATTATTTTCTACTACTTAGAATTCACACAGAGCCAGGAGCTACTGGATTGTACCCAGACTCACAAACTGACAGTTTTAAGCTGTGTTATTCCCTCTATGTTCCTGAAAATCCCCCCATTGATGTAGAGAAGGTGTACATTTTAGCCTTCCTCCTTAGCATAACTGTGAATATAGGCAGTATCTTCCCACCTGCAAGCACTGCTTTCATTTCTCCTCTTCCCCAGCACCACTTGCACACCTCAGTGGAATCTGATATCAGGTTTAGAACCACCGCATTATGTTTCCATTAATTTTACAAGGCTCGATCTACATGTTTGTAGCTTCAGGGAGCAAGGCAGGAGCAACACCTTTCACAGAAGCACCACAAATCCACCCATCCAAACAAGTTCATCTAGGCATGCAGAGAAACCTTGCTACAAACAAGCAATCCAGGACAATATTTTAAAGTATAAGACATAATTCACACCCCTAACTAAACAACTGATGTTTTCTCTCTATTTCTGCAAAACCTTTTATCTCACAAGAGAGATCTTTACACACATGGTTCTGTACCCTGAGTATGCTGAGGATGTCCCCAGCTTTAATGAAGCCTTAAGAGGAGAGCAGGCAGGAAAGGTATTGATCGAATCTTTGGGATAAGGACATTTAACCCACAAAATCAGCAAAGCTTTCCTAGAAGCAATCAAGTTTATTACCTAGATAAAATTGTTTCAGATTTTGAGCACAATAGATTTTCTATGTTCTTTGCCTCCAAAAAGCTGATAGAAAGACAAGTTTAAAGCTGGCCCACAGGCTCTCACCACTGTGTATCACAGTTGTTGCTCACCTGCGTATTTATCTCCCATGTCCCTGTGTTGAGGAGTCCTGTACCATTAAGAATAAATTCTTCTATGTGAATGCAACTAAAAAAAAAAATCAGCACTTCTAAAAGGACAAGGAACACCTCATTACTCTCAGGTTGTTTCTCTGCTGCAGACTTTAAAGGTAAGAATGTGGACACACATCATGAAACTATTAAAGAGGCAAGTTGTATTCATATAGAGTGTATACAGTAGTCTGGATTGCATAGCAGCAGAAATCAGTTCAGTTTCAACTCGTTTACTGTGATAGGTATCAGCTGCCTCATGGCCTCAGCCACTGTCCTGCATCTTATACAAACAACTATATCTGTGCACAGTAAAAGCACAATGACCACTGTGCGCTACCGACCTACACTGCAGTGCTGTAGTGCTAAACATAAAGAAGCAGTGTGAAAACTCTTTCACTCACATTAGAAACCAGCCTATTTGCATTGCTGGTAGCACTGCACCTGGATGTTCAATTGAACCAAAAATCCAAATTCAATCTCCAGGAGCTCTGTTCAGCTCCTGGGCCTGATTCTCCTCCTGTTCCCAGAACAGACACTAGCATATGACACAAAATAAAGTGAAAGCCAAAAAAAACTTACTTTTAGAAGCAAAGAAAGCATTTACCTAATTTTTGAGATTTTGTTTGTTTATTTGGGACAGGGGGTCCCATTGCTGTGGTGCTCAGTGCAGTCAGTAGGTGCAGCTGTAAGGACTGATCCTACTGCTGCAGTGCTTGTGGGGTAAGGAAGTCTGGGATGGCACAAAGGTTAAAAGACAAGGAAGCAATAACAGCCTTCTTTCTGGGGAATCAGCACAAAATCAGTGTGAGCTTGTGCAAAAGTTTGGAGAATACTGAAATGGAGACATTGATTTAATAACCAGTTGTTGTAATTTTAAACAAAAATAGCTTTAATCCATAAGTGTGGCCTAAACAACAATTTAAAATTTTAGTGCTACTCAGTTGTTACTCTTACACTAACACACCATACTTTTGCTTCAGAATATAAGCTGTTAATTTACTTTCCTTGGCTTTGCTGATACAAATGTATTTATGAACAAATTTGGCTTTTTTGATAGAAATGGAATATTTGTGTAACCACCTTTTTCTCTTCTGCCTGTGTGCAATGGTGGTTACTATGGTAATAAACGTGATTCAAGATTTAAAGCCTGAAAGTGGTTTCTATAACAACATACTGGGATGTTTTGGACACACAATTGAAGTTAAAAGATTCAGGATTAACTCTTTATGACCAGAATATTTGCAGACACAACAACAAGTGCTTGCTTGTTAGGCAAAAGTTTGTTCATGCCTTCCCAAGGTATGCTTTTCCACTGAGCAGATTGAGTAATAATAATTCTAGCTGTGGACAGAGAGTAATTACTCATGAGTAAAATGAGGAAATTACTCATGAGTAAATGCTCCTTACATTAAATAATTAGAATGGTAATACAAATGTACTGGGAGATGGGAAGGAATAAAAGAGTGTTAATGCAATATTTGGAAAGTCAGAGACTTTAGTCTGGAAATTAACACTGTGTGCAAAAACTGAAGTGATCTATTCACAGAGAATTTCCATGTAAAAGCTATTTTGAGAGCTAAGATAGCCCCTTACCTGGCTCTGCTTTTTTCCAGAACAGCATGGTTTCCTTCCCTTTTCTTCACCATCTGCCAAATGGTGATCCATAAGCAGCATCTCTGTCTTTCAGTCCATGGTGAAGATATCTGATCCCAATCTCTGTCACTGTTGATTATGCACCTGTGCTTATCTCTTCCCTAGTTCTTCAAGATACATCAAGATTGAATATATATCTGCACACCCACAACTTCCTAAGACTGTCTGTGCAGGGAAGTTATTGTCGTAGTGATGAACTGTATTTTTCCTGTCGTGGTGCACTGCAGATAAATGGAGACATGCTTAGTTACACCAAAGCCACGGTGATCTTCAATGCAGCACTAAATGCCTTTGGCAATATTTTAATATTTCTAGTTAAATGATAATTATTTCAAGATCTCATAAAGTCAGAGAGCTTGATATTTCAGTGACTCAGATTCACACACTTGTTTTAAAATCCCAAGGGCAAGTTTCAAACAAGTAATGAACACCAGCACTGAAGGTTCTTGTTTCTAACTCCAGTCACTGGGCAATCTGAACCCTTGTTACTGTCATGTTATCCCATGACTTTTTTAGTGAGGTTATTTGATCACAATGTAAACCTTCAGCTGTGAACAAATGCTGTATGCTGGTGTTGAAGTAATTACACTAACAGAAGCAATGGTTGCTTCATTTATTACAATGAAATTTTAACTTTCTAGTGACTGACCGCAACAAAGATGTCAATTATACAAGGCATTCTAATAAACTAAAACAACCTCCCCACACACAAAACTCCCAGAAACCTCTAAAGAGCAAACACACAAAAAATCAACCCTACACACAACACATTTTCTGTTGTTGTTTCTCTCTCTCTCTTTCTTTTTTTTTTTAAGAACACATCTTGCTATTGCAGTTTAATAATTTTTTTCCTGAGGAGTATTTTTAAAATTTGATTTCTCAACTGATAGGTCAGGGTTTTCTGCTATCCATTTTTTTTCCGAAATGTATGAATTATTAAAAAAAGTTAGATTTTATTGTGAACTGCTGTATCTGCACTAGCAGGTGTAGCTTCCCAGTTTTAATTCAAATGTGCCAAGTAATAACTCTTTGTTAAAAAAAAAAAAAAGAAGTCCTCAAAGCAGAGTAAAGTCATCAATGAGGATGATTATATGGGTATCAAGGAAGTTCTCTATGTTATCACAGATTTTTTTTCCCCTAGAAAATAGACTGGCTATGTAAGGTAGGTCAGAAAATCTCGGCACCATATGTAAAAGATTCTGAAGCTGTTAGTGTTGAAAGCTTCTGTGAAGCTTAGAGTACTCCTTCAGGGGCAGAAGGCACATTTGAAGAACTGCATTGCAAATTACAAGCAGCCTCCAGGCACGGTGAGATGATTAGCAAAGTGCAGGCATGACCACAGCCAAGTGAACTCTGGTTCATAACAACATGATTAGCAGTGATTGAAACTTAATTTTAAATGCTGCTGCTGATTATGATATTTCACCAACTCGTAGGAAGAGTCATGTCCCAAAAGAATAAATCTTTGCTGAAAGATATTTCTGACACTAAGAACCCAATGTAATTTGCTGGGTTTTGTTTGGAGGCTTTGAGTGGCTGTGATTGCTAATCTGATTCCCAGAATTAGGGATTATCAATTCACTTAGTTTTGATATAATTAAGTTAGAAGAATATTTTGAAAAGTAGAGATATATTCTGGAAGTCTCTGATTCAAACAGGATCTAAAAAAAAACCCCTCAAAATTGTCAGCAAAGATATACAAGTGAGCTCTTCAAAATTACCTGTTTTACTGAGGAACAATAGTTTCCCTGTCAGGCGGGAACCTGTGCCAAAATGCTTTGGCTCTTTCCAAACCTCTGCCCTGTTTATGTTAACTTTCCCACTAATTTAATTTTTTGTTTCTATTCTCATTGCCATGCATTTCTAACATCATAAAAATCGTTTTCTCTCACTACAGTGGTTTCTGATCATTCAGAAGTCTTTGCCAGTCAAAATCATACATTTTTAGTGCAGATTAGCAATATAAGCTCACTTATTCATCCATTAACAAGATCGCTTCAATGAATTTAAACAATCTTATCCAAGAGGGGAAAAATTACTGCGTTTTCCTTGGCATTTCTTATATTTAGTCTTTTGTGCCAGTTCTTGTAAAAGCTGCAGGTGTTGCCTTATTTCTGGTAGTACGAATGATGTGCCAGTAGATGGCAAGCTTTACTGCGAAGAATTTCACTGCCAACCATCTCATCTGCATCACAAGGACTTAACCATAGGGCAAAATGCTTGGCACTAAATCCTCTCATGATTAGATTAATGTACCAATATTTATAAAGAGACTGATAATTACCTCAAGTGTCATTCAGTGTAAATCCAAAGTGATCAGCATTTTGTTTCCATTTCTCTAATGTTACATACAAGTTTTTAAACTCTGTCAGAAGAAGTCACTGCTCAAGTGACCTTAATTGCTTGGGAATGAAAGTTACTCCTCTGCATATCCAAGGCAGAACAGTAGACCTTTCCTGGTTATCCTTCTGCAACTGTGCCAAAAATCAAGCTCCCCAAAACACTGAAACATTTCTGTCCCTTTGGAGCTCTTGCTGAGAATGCAGTAGAGAACATTCTTTGGGCCTCCATTCAAACTGAGCCAGACTTTGGGTCATCAAATTGCTTCACAGAGTATGTGGAAGCTTCCACCTGCTATGCTCTTCTTCCTCTCTCATTCCCACACAACTCTCAGTAGCTCAATAGGTTCCCAAATCCACCCTTTCATATCACCCCAGAGCAGCAGAGAACTGGAGTTTCCACAGGGCAGGAAGGGTAAATAGCTTACCTGAAATATTTGGGAAAGGGTGTTTTAACTAGCAGTTCAGGATCCAAGGATTACCTGAAGAACTCACATCATTTAGGAATATGATATTTTTGGAAAAATGTAATGGAAGTGTCCTGGTGAGCTGCATACCATGATAACCATGGCATGTTAACTGCATACCCTTTGATGGTCACCTTTTTGAGATGCAGTTTTGCTGCTGAGACCAAACTGCTATACAGCATCCCTATCTAAAACTCTTAGTCCTAGACTTTAAACCACAAGTAAACAAAAACTCAACAGTGGTTACATCTCTGCTAAGACCTTCAAAACTTCCATGTTCCTCAAAAACCATACCAGTAATAAAAACCATGCCCAGTGCATTAGAATGAAGATAGAACTCCAGAATTATTATTGCTTCATTGTAAACTTGTAGTACAAATCAGATAAATGTATCCTCTAGGGAGTTTTGGATTTATTGAATTGTCTGTTGGCAATTTCTGCATAAGCATTTTGTTTTATAAAAGCCAAAGGAGCTGAAATTAAGATACTGGCTTAAAAAAATACCTGGGCAAGGTTTTCTGGTTCATGTTTTTCCATAGTGGTGTCACCTTAGAGACAAATTGGTTGCCTTCACTACATACAGACAGTGTTTTTAGGGCTGTCTTTCCTCTTCTCTCATTTTCCATCCACTATTACTGCCTCAGAGAGCTATGAAGCTTTTTAACCAGTGCTCACAGCTAGTATGTTGCTATCAAAACTGCAAACTGGCAAATGTTTCATGCTATCACACATAGTCATTATAACAAACTGAGCTGCTGCATGCAAATTATCTCTGGAAAAGCAGTAATAATTAACTAAATTGCTTCTCATGTCACAGTGGTCCTATGTAAGAAGCCCTAGAATGATTGATCTCACTTCTTGTAGCTTACACAGTACAACAGTTAGACAACATTGTAACTTAATCAGAGTTAATTTCTTCAAATTTGCAATGTCTCCTCAAACATGAATGTTAATGAAGTAGGTTCACAGACTGAACGGAAAGCTCTCTAAAGTTGCATAATCCTAGGGAAAATGTGGGATGCAGAAGTTCCTAAGGAACACAGTTTTGTTCATTTTAACTGTAATTAATAGATTTCAGTAAGCTCTCTGTTATCTGGGCTAAAGAAAATAAATGCATGGGTAATATATAAAATCATGTAAACCAGGACATCAGAACATGCATGTGCGTGTGTTGAGGAGGAGAAGAGACCATGTTACTGCTGATTGTGGTGCAAGTCAGTACACCATGACCAATGCCTTCAATTTGGCATTCAGTGAGAGCTGGAGGAAGTACAACTGACACTGCACTGCATGAAATACCTGCTCCCAATGCAAAGCTGATTGTTAACAGGTTTGAGGACGGTCATTTTGAAAGCAGGCGGAGTCAGAAATACTGTTTTTATCCTGTTTTCCTTTGATGAACATGAGGTAATGTTCCAGTTCTCCTCCTGCTAATTAATGTTTAGATTACTTTCTTAATCAGATCTATCATACCCTGCATTACATGAAGACATAACTTTTCTAGACATTTCTCCTCTGCTATAGATGAGCTTGCTAACAGCTCAAAATAGATAAAAGCATTTTTCACATCTTACTTATGCATGCAACACCCCAAAAGAAACAATAAAAAAACTATTCCTATGTAATTCTTAAGACCACTCTTTGTTTTAAATCATGGTGTCATTTTTGCTATCCATGTTACTATATAATCTTTATTCTGCTTGTTCAAACAAGTATTAATGAGTTATTTGGCTTGGTAAATGTACCTATTCCTGAACATCAACTTCATTCAGATTGCTGATTTTAATTCTGAGGCACCGTTGCTCCTGTGTAAACTTCAAGTCAGAAAGCACAACAGTGATGCACAGATAACTTTACTAACCTTTCTATTTATTATCTTGGTGTCTTACCTACACAAGCAGTCTTTCTTCAGCTTGTAAAACCTTTTGACACACTCTTCCTTTACTTCATCCTTCTAGGAAAAAACAGATTAAGTTACATTATATATTAAAATACACATTAGGAAAACACACCCTAAACAGTCAGTTTGTATTCTCTGACAGTCCCCAGTGTTTGTTTGCTACCCTCAGGTGACCAATCCTAGCCTCTCACTTTTCCAGCCAGGGATCTGTCCCAGGCCTTTATCAGCACTGGTGTAGCTCCAGTTATTGCTAAGCATCTCTAGTTACCACTTCCCTTTCAGTGCCCCATCTTGAGCTCTTTTGTGTCCACTCTCCTGAATCTCAGTTCAAGAATTGAGAAGAATTGAGACTTATGGTAGGTGGGTCTAAATTTCTCGGAGAAGTCCAGCTCATCCACAACACCCTATCTGCACAAACATAAACTGTTCTGCCAACCCTTTTCAAGGAACTATTGTAGAATACACATAGCCTTCATATATCCAAACAAGACTCCAGAATAAAAATATAAACTGAACAAAGCAAAATGGACTCTCACACAGAACATTTAATGCAACTTTCATTCTCCAGCTCAGTAGTCTTTCCCTTCTGAATTGCTGTCTTCTCTCAGAAAGGGACAGTCAGCTTTATTTCATAGATTCCTGGCCAAGATACAACTGCTTCAGTGTATCTCAGAGGTGGGTTCTGAGAAATGAAGATAATAGCTCACCCCTCCTTGACTGGGAAGTGAGTTCACCTCAGAGGCTGGAAGGCTCTCAGAGGGCTATTTTGTATCTCAGGTGTTTGGAAGATTCTTTGTGGTGGAAATGCTGTACAGCTGTCAAATTCCTATTTATAATAAGGAAATCAAAATCAAAGTGCTTGACAGTTTGAACTGCTTACTTGAGCTATAACTGCAGCTGACTAATTTAGCTTTGTGAAATATAATGCAAAAAGACTTCCACCACAAAAGAATTCAAAGTGGTATTGAACAGAAAAAAAAGGTCCAACTGCTTTCTCTAGTTAAAAAAAAAAAAGTATTAAATATATCTAAATGTATTCCATATTGCTGGATATCAGTTGACAACCACTAATATTGTTGCAACTATACTCATAGTGTTAGGCAATCCTGACACTCCAGACCATGGCTGTTGGAAGAGGCAAGAACAGGAAATTACAACCTGCACAAGTTTTCATAATTTTTTTCATTTTACATTTATTAGTCCACTAATGCATCTCAACAGCCAGCAATTGGAGCTGTTGGGCTTGAAGAACAGTTGTGTTAAAAAATACACTTTTCCGTTTGGTTACTCCCAGTGCTGTGGAAATCCTCAGCATTTTTCGTGTTTCCTTTCTAGAGTCACTTTGCATGAGGAATGATTCCAGGTGCCTGTCAAACTCTTGCCAAAAGAACTCTACGTGCATTGCTGGTCGTAAAGACGACACTTGCCTTTGTGCAGAAGCATCAGTGGACAGTGTGGAGGAACTCTGTAATAAAACCTCCAATCCTTGCTCCTCAAATCCCTGTCTTCAAAATGCTACCTGTTTGGGCTCTGCTGGAAACCTCAGCTTTTCCTGTGAGTGCCCTGTTGGGTTTAATGGACCTACCTGTGAAATACCTGACAGTGCGTGTGACACAAATCCTTGTGAGCACGGAGGCACCTGCCAAAACAGCCTGACTGGGCCCACCTGCCTCTGTAGTGCAGGATACACAGGTACACTCTGTGAAATGGATTTGGATGAATGCATTTCTGAACCGTGCCACAACGGAGCAGTGTGCAGGGACGGGGTTGATGAATACTCCTGCTACTGCGTCCCGGGCTACCAAGGCAAGCACTGTGACCTGGAAGTGAATGAATGTGTCTCAGATCCATGCCTGAATGGGGCAACGTGTCTCAACCAGATTGGACACTATGACTGCATCTGTCCACTTGGGTACACAGGTAAGCACTATTGAAAGAACTTTACCTTTGCATCACGTAGAACCATCATAATTCATGTTCCAAATTCAACTCCTTCAACTACACATTTATTTAGCCATATCTGCATTACCATCTTGCCTTTAGCTTTGGTACCAGTGGCTGTTGGTACATTATGGATTACTGTATCACTGTGACCTACTGGAGAAGGATTAAAGAAATCTCAGAATTTACCAAAAATCTACATGGCAGTTTTTTGAACATAAAGCTATGTCAAAGGGCTAGGTGAACTTTCCTTTTAAAAGAAACATTCTCAAAATACAAGTCTTTAGGATGCTATATGTAGTTTTTTCCTGAGGATCAAAAGCTATGTTTGACAGGGTTAAAAATTAGATCTAATAAGAAAAATTGTACTCTTAGACGTTTCTGCCCTTCTCAGAAACAAAGGACTCATTTGCAACTAGAACACTATTAAGTTACATAGAAAGAAAAGTGCCATGTTCCCAAACTGCCCATTTTTTGATAGTCCTATTTTACGTGGCTCCATTTTTAAGGAACAGGTGTGATTTTTTTTCCCCTACTTCCTCTACTGGAAAGCATATAATTCTTGTCAGAAGACAGCTCCCTTCAAATTTCAAAGCTGTATTCAGGGGTAGGACTCTGAGAGGTAGTACACTGAATCATTAAAAGGAGAAAAGGGGAGGCATTTCAGTGATAGACTGCCAGTCAGGTAAGGAAAGGCCTATAGCAAAAAAGGGAGAAAAAACATCTATTGCTTCAAGTGATTCAAATGAATAAGAAATAAGAGATGTGGTTTACAGCTCCATCCCCAAATCCCCATGCAGGAGGGGAAGTCAGAGGTAAAAAGCAGCTTTCCTGTGTCTGACACAGCACTTGTTGGAAGGCAGCCCTTGGTTAATATCCCTTATGAGCATGGGGAATGTTATTTGAAGGAAGCTTGTTACCTTCCTGCCACCCCGCTGCTGCCAGCGGGTGTCAGAGCCCAGGCCAGCTGAGGAGAAAACTACACAGCGAGGGGAAAGCCGAAGAGCAGAAGGAAGGAAAAACCTATTAACAACCAGCATGGTTACTCTGCAATGATCAGACTCAGCCCAGACCTCCTGTTGTATTCAGGAAACTGTATTTATTTAACTGGCACTGTTAGTGGGGTCCAGGCCTGGATCCATAGACCAGAAACTCAGTTTGAAAGAGACAGAATATCCACCTTAGAGACAAAGAAAGAGAAAACATAATGAAATAGTAAAGCACAAACAAAAACAAATGAAAATTTAGGTCAACACAAACTGCTAGAGGAAACTCACTCTGTTGGAGTTGCTCCACTTTCATCCTGAACTTCTACTGTTTCCTGGGCTGACGCTCTCCACTCTCTCCAAAAAATCAAGCAATGTCACCAAACACTCCACACTCTACACAAGCAGAGTTAAGAAATGAGGACAGAACCAAGGAAGGTGAAGAGGTCTAAAATACACAGAAGAGGCTGCAGTGTTTGGACATACAGCTTTAACACCACTTCCAGCAGCAAAGAGACTAATCCCAGTAATTCTATAGAGGAGTAGCAGACCATTCTTCCAGCAGTAAAATATCAGCTTTAATAGGCTACTTAACAAAATGGTTTATCAGAAGCATTCTTTTTGGTTGTTTTGTGCACCCTTCTGTGAGTTGTGCTAAATGCACAAGCCAGAGGGATAACTGGATTAAAGCCCCAAGTTGTCCCCACTGGTAATAAACCCCCTCATTTACTTTTTCGGGGGATCTTGTTAACCATTATTATCCTTGCCTGACACCATGAATTACTGTGGGAATTCATCGACCCTCATCTCATTTCCCAAAAATGTCAAAAAGGTTATATCTCTTGATATGCAGGTAGAAAACATATAGTGAATCTATAGCAGCAATATTAACCAAATGCATGAGTTACTGGCTGCAATTGCTACTACTTTCACGGCCTGTGACTGCTGTTTTGTACAATTGGTATGCTGCAGCACTTCTTAAAATAGCTGAGAAATGTCACACATAATTCTTACACAAATGGAAGAGGTTAGAACGCACCAAGAGCCAAAGACTGGAAAATTTAGCATGAAATCTGCCATTTCTATGATAATGTTGTACATGTGTGAAATTATTTACAAGACATGTGTCACGCAGCTGTTAAATAATGAAGCTCAGTTGGTTTGTTGAAGTTTTGCTGGCTACCTTAATCAAATGCATTTTTTCCTCCATTTCACTAATTGCACTTGCTTTTAATTCACCCCAACAGAGCATGGTGTAAGAGCCTGTTATTACCCTCGGCTAGGTACATTAATTACCTTTCTGAAGCCAATCCTCCACTGCCAGTGAACATTTCAGTATGAACTAACACGAGCACATGGCTGTTCCAAAACCCAATCTCAGCCTAAAACAGCAGCAGGAGAAAGTGTTTCAGTGGCAGACAAAATAGGTGCAATGAGCTAGATTTGTTCTTTCTGCAGTACCTTTCACTGTGGTGGAACTATCTCTGGGATGAAGTCTGTAGAATATGAGGACATTATTCCTGATAGATCTCATTCAGTATTCTCATCAATAATGTACATGCCATGCAAATATTAAGAGTAGATGCATCATAAATAAGCCTTAGGCATTTAAAGGCAAGCAGAGGCACAGCAGCTTCTACCATGGGATGAAGTACCCCAAGTACAGATCTCACTTCCCAACAAGCTCATGTCCATATTGTTGTGGATATTAATAGCAAACAATATGGTCTATCCAACAGCAATTGCCAACAAAGTACAAAGCCTGTCTCCTTCCTCAGCTTTCCAGTTTCAAACTAGCACATCCCACCTGCCTGAGCAGAGGATTCAGACCAGGTTATCAGCTCTGCTGAGATTCTCAAGCACAAGGCTGTGACATGAGAGGAGTCCAGCAGCATTTACCACATGTCCAAGGGGTTTCAAACTAAAGATTAGCAGTGGGCACATACACCTGGATATGCTTGTTGCAGCTCATAAATTCACAGCCCCCAAACCTTTGATTTTTGCCCAATTGTGTATGCATAGTGCAGTGTAAGACCTGTAACACACCTGTGTGTGCACACAGTGTGGGTGGTTAGCACAGGTCTGCTTGCAAAAAAGGACAGGCTTTGCCCTAAGAAACTAATTTCTTCCCTCTGTCTAATTTTTGATGTAACCCTCTTCCTGTCCCTTCAAAAACAGCTGTGTGACATCCTCCATCCAGATGATGACATGCAAGATTACTTTATACAGACTGAGGAATCTGAGGACAGCCCTCTGCCCCTGCTGTGCCTGAGCACAGCACAACAATGCAGCACAGCAGCTTACCAATATCCAGCCATACTAAGAATGTGCATGTCCTCCTGGAGTTACACTCAGCCTGCAAATTCCTTGTATCTTTGACCAGAAGGTGCTTTTACATTGTATCTGTAGGCATGAAAGTTTGAAAACATCGGCTGTGCATCCTTCCTCCTCGCCTGCATTTACTTTTTATTGACTGAGGCTGTACAAAGAAGTGCACAGTAGGATTCATCGGAAAACCAAGCAGTATAAGAAATAATCTTAGTTCTTCAAAGAAACTGCAAAAGTTATGAATGTGACTTCTACCCACCTTCCCAGTTTTTCAATTCAAACCACTTGTGTGGTTTGGTACCTGCTGAGATGCTCTGCCTGCTCTAGGCTGGGGTGCCTCAGCTCGTGATGGTGCAGCCCTGTGCAATAACAGCGGCAGGGCTCATTGCCGCTCTCCTTCCTTTCTGGCATACGATATTTGGCATACAGCATATTTATGACAGAATGTTAGACTGAGGTGAAAATGCAGATCTAATCTTTTCATCTCTCTTCTACACATATAAGAAAGCCTGACAGCAGATTCAGCAGAGGCTAGGAAGGAATCCCCCCCCATTTGCATGGCATATCACATTGGCTGGATGCATTATACAGAGAGAAGTTTTCTTCCAAGGCAACATTGCCGAAGGCAGGTTACTGGGCTTGATAGATTAAAGACATGAACCAAAACAACAACGCTGTGTTCTCATGTTAATTGTCAGGCTGTTCTCAGGCCTGTAGTTTTAAATTTGGCTGAACTGAGGATCAGTTGAACAGGGCTTGTTTTGTCACATGATTTTTAGTGTTCACAGTAAGCTGTTAACAAGCTCTGGCAGATTTACGGTCACTAGACACACTTCTGCAAACACATTGTTTATAATTACAGTGAATTCACAGGGCAATGACCACAGAGGGACTGCTTACTACGTCTGGCTGTGATGTACATTACCATAAAGCCATAAGAGAGCGTTCCTGTGCTGTGGTCTCATGGCAGGCTCCCGCTGAAAGTAGTGGTTGGACGATCAGTGAACCTTAAACTGGGGGCACAGGACTGGCAACTTCACCCATCCAGTGTTCTGTATGTGGTCTCAAGGAACTGAAAAAATATATTCTCTAAAATGACAGCAGTAGTATTTCTTAACTACTGGAAAGATGAACTTGCACTTCAGTGTTTCAATACAGTGAAAAATGAGTCAACATTGGCAAATTTTGTTTGGGCATTTTAAGGTATTTCCAGGTAGTTATCCACAGTACAGATGTTTTTTTTCTTTAAACAAATACACTGCTTTCAAAAGCATCAAAATAAATTAGCAATGAAGTCACAGTGCTCAGTATTATAAATCTCAGTGTTTTAGGAAAGATGCTCTGAGTTACAATGTATAAATTTCATACCAGCATGGAGCTGGCAAAAGCAGCATAAAGAATTAGAGGTGAGCTCCTAAATAAATTCCCAGGGTAATATCCATCATCAAACACATCTGTTCCCATCTTTTGAAAGTCTATCCCATGATCTCATATGGAAAACTTCATTCTTAAAAATAAAAACAAACCAAAACAAAACAAAACAGAAAAAAAAAACCAGAACCCATTCTCAGGGCTGTAGTTTTTCTTTTACATAGGAAGTTCCCCTGCAAACTATTTACAATACTACTGCTACTTTGGTAAGACAAATAAAAGATAGGGAAGTCCACTTCAAAGCAGTTTCATCGTTATACTTTGCCACCTTGCATCTGTTTTGTGGCTGATACTGTAGCTGCTAAAACAAATTGACTTATAAATTGACTTACAAATATTACTCTACTGCTCAAAACACTAAGTGCATACAAACCCCTGAAACAATCAAAAGCAGGAGATGCAAGGCAGTAATTATGAAATTTTCTTATTGTCTCCTGGACTGTGGTAGAGATAAGAAAAACGAGTGTATATTTAATCTGTCAACTATCATAAATAGATATAAACTCATATTAGAACTGGCTTAGTTTCATCAATTATTTCTGAAGAACAGCTCCAAGATTCTTACCTGTTGCAAACATGGCACCACAGACCCATTTATTTACACATTACTAAATCTTAAAAAAAAAATAATTAAGCAATAAACCACAGCTAAACAAGCCACTTCCCAATGAATTCAATTAACTGTACAGCTTTAAATGGACTCTTATGAGATCAATAAATTACTAGTCATTTCTGTATTATGTAAACAGGATAGTAGCATGGTTTAAATAGTCTGAAAAAGTTTGTCCTCTTTCCATGTTAAAGGTAACACAAAAAGTGAGTATTTTACCTATTTTTGTGACAACACCTGGCCTGTTCTTTTGTATATTCTCCCAAGACTTGAAAAAACTAGTCTTTCAAAGCACATTGAGGAGGAAATCATTTTAAAAATAGGGAAAACTATGTGACTATTGTACTTCAGGCAGCCCTCCTTGCTGAGATCTCAAAAACTGTCTCCTAAATCTGGGGTTTGCCTGTTTTCTTTGCTTTTGAAGGTACAAACTGTGAGCTGGAAATAGATGAGTGCTTATCACAGCCATGCCTGAATGGTGCGACCTGTCACGATTCCCTGGGGAGCTTCTCCTGCTCCTGCCCACCGGGGTTCCTCGGGGAGCTCTGCGAAGCCAACATTGACGAGTGCTCCAGCCAGCCGTGCCTCCATGGAGGACAGTGCATGGATGGTGCCAACGGGTACGTCTGCAACCCCTTGGGAACTCTAATGGGAGGTGCTGGGAGCTCCTGTGCTTGCAGATGGGAATGCTGCAGGAGCTGCACTGCCAGGCAGCTCATTTTGCTTCAAATTGTGCATTGCACTCCTTCACAGTGCATTAATTTCAGTTTAAATTTGAAAAGGATTAAAGAATGCAAATCTGGTGTCAGAGCCAAAGAGGGCAACAAAATGTTTATGGCAAAGACTGACCCAACAGTATTGCATTGTATAGCCAAACCTGGCGAATGAAGATTTGGGAAGGGCTCTCCCCACGTGGGTGTGCTCTTCCCGCATGCGCAGCGGAATTTCTAGATGAGGCTCAGCGTGCACAGAACTGGCCCCACCATTTAAGTCCTGAGGTCCATTTGCCACGGCTGAGCGAGCTTGGACAGTGACAGTGAAGTCCTCGGGACTGTCACAGCACCCAGTACTAACCGGGGCTGACCCTGCTGAGCGTCCAAGATCTGACAGAATCGGATGCAGGGAGGCTTTAACTGCCAGGGGACGGTCCCTACTGAGACTCGAACTCAGGACCTTGGGATTCAGAGTCTTAAGTGCTCTCCTTTGTGCCACGGGACTGCCTTTGACCAAAAAGTAACTTTTTTTTCTTCATATTTGTACTTTTGCTTTAAATATTCACAATGTTCTTTTTGCCTGCCCCTGAGGATTGTCATTTAGGAATGAATTCTGCTTCTAACACTTACCAGACTTTAGTTTCTAAGAAAGATGTGAGATTATGTAAAACTGAATTTGCCAACAGCAGCTGCCCACACCAACAGGCAGCAGCATTAGAAAAGAGAGGCAGAGAAATACTGTAATAATAGCAAACACAGTAATAGATACCATTAGGAAATATGTCAGGAACTTTACAGGTACACAGGACAAGAGCTATTTGTTGAAAACAACCTGCAGTTTATGGGCAAAGAAATAAAAAAAAGAGAGAGAGAACACAAGGCAACAGAAAAGTAGAAAAGTGCATTTCTGCACCTACTGTTACTAGCCCTACACAGAGGTCCCACTGCAGCCCAGGCACACAGAGCTCTGGCATTCATTCACCAATACTGCCTTTGCTGACTCAGCATGAGGCTCCCAAACTGAATACACATAGGTACATAAGCTCAGCCTGAAAGTTCTGAAGTGTATTCATGTAGGTGCTTCTCTCACCAGTATAGATTTCTCCTTTGTTGTGTATTTTCCAGTTTTTATAAAGCAGTTTTGAAGATTTTAGTGCCCTAAAAGTCACATTAGCAGAAAGCATCTTTGCCTTGAATGGGAGGGGAATTCTGGGAATGAACTTTTGGACAGTGTGGTACCATGGCACCAACCTTGTGGAGCTCCTTTCACCAGTGCTGAATGGCTCTGAGCAGGACAAAGCAATTTATTATTTCCCAGCATAGCTAGAGCATGACAGCAGTGTGCCTGACTAGCTCACAGCAGACCCACTTCATAACGTGTACGCCTTTTGAAGGATACATGCATGAGGTGAGCAACTGGGATGCTCGTTCACGCTAGACTTAATCCTGTTCATTTCTGTCCTCTTAAAGCTGAGGTATGTGTAAGACCAATTTTAATTGGCTGGTAATACTGCAGGGTATCTGGAAGAACGATTGGAGCCCTTCTCGTATTTGTTATGTGATGAAAAAGGATGGACAATAAAGCAGTTTAAAACAGAAGGGTGTCCAGAAATTTCCTTCTTTTGTGTATTTTTGGGGTAAATGAAGAACCGTAGTCTTTAAATAGTAGTTTTCCTTTTCTGACTAATCTACAGGACAGCTGACAGTTTTGTGTCTGCCACCAGCTGTCACAGAAATGCACAAGGCAATGAATTTAGCATTAAAAGCTGTAAATACAAACACCAAATCAAATTCTCTCCCAAATTTTAGATTGATCTTCCAGTGATGTTCCATGAATGCGACAAAGTAGAACTCAATCTTTTAAAAACCCACCTTCATGTAAGTGAACATTTCTAGTTTACACTCAGCTGCATATTATGCAGTGAGTTGTGGATATTGCTCACTGTTCCATGATTCTGAAGTGAAGTGAAAAAGTAGCATGGACACAGGCAGAAAAAAAACTTTTCACCACAAAGCTGAACAGCACCAAACTGAAAGGTACATGGAAGAAATATGTGAAAAACATAGCAGAAGAGAGAGAGAGACTTCTGGTTTGAGAACATACTTCAGAATGAAAATTATTTTTCTGATTCACATCTTCCTCATTACTTTTTATATCCTAAATTCAAATGCCACCTGGTCTATGTAATCTCTGATTTTGATTTAAGAAGAATCCATACACTGGTAATAAACTGGCCTGCCAGAAGTTTCTGCTTATGTACACACTTAAATAGTGCAGTAAAAATTTACACTTTTGGGTCCATTAGACTGCAGGAGCCAGTTGTTTTCTGATGTTACTTTATATTCAGCAATTTCAGTTTCTCTCCATATATTTAGTCCAAGTCTAAGACTTGGATATTAAGCAGAGAAATTATCAAGTAAGTATACTTACATCTTGTTCAGCACAATTCCTCATGCTTTCAATTGTATAATAACGGTGTATCATGTAAAACAAAATATTACAATGAATTTTTGGTTTTGATAGTTATTAGGCCAACACCATACAAGCATGCACAGTTAACATGTCCCTGTCAAAAGCCTGTCTTTTCATATGACATGTACATATTAACTTTATCTTTGATGACCAAAGAACAGGAATGCTGCATTTTATAATTCCTGGCTCACCTGAAAGAAAAACCACAAACAATCCCCCTTAGACATTACTGATTACCTGCATGTTGTTAATTTCTATATATACTAGTTTGTTTACTTATGTTGTAGTAACACTGCTATCAAAACGGAACTCCTATTACTGTTATTACTTGAACTAAGCAAGTAATTGACATGTTTGTTCTAACCTAACAGTAAAAGGCTGATTTTCATGAAAGAAAAAGTACGACTTAGTTGACAAACAGAAAATTCCTTATTTTTCTGCCAATTCAATTGCTAACAGTCCAAGAGTAAGCGATACTAACAGACTTACTGCCTCCCCTTTTTCATTTTGTGAATAATGCTAAAATAAAAAAGTATTGCAAATGACAACAAAAATTTTTTTCATCAAAAATTAAAAAAAAATTAGAAGAACAAAACTATTTCAGGGAAAAGCTCATTGTTGGTTCCCAATTTCTATGGTTTCTCCTAAAGCGCCAGATGGTGGTCTCAAGTCTGGACTCAACCCTGTAAGCTGCTAGCCAAGAAGCCTGTGCAGGTTTTGAAACAAAGCCCATATCTCTTGACTTCCAGCTTGAATGAACATTGCATTCTTCCTTGCAGGTACAGCTGCAACTGCAGCAGTACTGGATTTATGGGCCTGCACTGCGAGACTCTCGTTCCCTTATGTTGGTCACAACCCTGCTACAACAATGCCACTTGCGAGGACAACGCTGACAATTACACATGCCACTGCTGGCCAGGTAAGCTCCAAGTTCTCACAGCAGAAGCGGGCAAAACCAAAAGTATCACTGTAATGGAGTCAAGACAGGAGATGAGTCAAAGCTGGGTTCCATCTCCCAATTACTTAATCCATTAGCCTGTGTGATACATACACCACTGCTGCAGCTGACCCCTTTTTAGTCTTCATTAAGATGTCCTTTAAACCAGTCTGAAAACTTACTTGCCAGTGCAAAACATTGTGTTTGAACAAAAATTGAACTAGATGTTATGCTGGGAAACTGGTCTCCATGGCACCAGTGCAAGTCCTGTCTGGCAGTGAGGGGTGGAACCCACAAGGCTGTGTTCTCTACCAGCAGGGCTTGTGTATCCAGCTGTTTGCAAACAGGCCCCCACACTCACAGAGGGGACACAGGCCCTGCTCTATTAAGACACTGCGCAACCCAGCACTCAGACTACAAGAAGTCCCTGTAGAAGTTTAATGTCTGTGACCTTACTGAGGATGCAGGAGAACAGACAGCACTGTGGGAAGTAAATGCCTTAGTGTTGTTGGACTACTTGGTTCTTGGTGCAATAGAGAAGGAAAAATTAGCCAGAACCCTTCACATTTTCCAGAATTCGAGGAGTCTTATAGCACTTCAAACGCCAGATGAAACACTTTACAAACACCAAATGATTTATACTTCCTGCCCTCCTCTTGCCTTCCCACAACCTGAGAGAGTGTGCATACCACAATGCAGCAGCTTGTTACCCACACAGATCTTCACCTTGCCGCCAAAAAGAGACCCAAACAAATTCTGTATAGCACAGCTCAGCTGCCTTATGCAGAACATCCACAGCAATGTCCTGCTGCCGAGCCTGGCAGGGAGCAAGGGAACATTCACACCTTCAAGGAGCTGAGGAAAACTTTTAGCACGTGACAAAGCCTGAAACCATGAGCAGCTACTATTCACAGTGTATATTTGGTGTATATTTTGGGGTCGGAAAGGGATGAATAGCACGTACAATCACAGAACTGTAGAATGGTTTGGATCATCTAGCCGCCTAGTACCTGAAGGGAACCTACAGGAAAGATGGACTTACAAGAGCATGTAGTGACAGGACAAGGGGGAATGGCTTCAAACTGAGCGTATGTTTAGATTAGGTATAAGAAAAAAATATTTCCTGTGAGGATGGTGAGGCATTGGCACAGGTCACTCAGAGAAGCGGTGGATGCCCCATCTATGTAAGTTTTTAAGGCCAGGTTGGTTGAGGCTCTGGGCAGGTGCGCCTACCCTCGGCGGGGGGGTTGGAACGTCAGCGTGTCACATCACTGACCGCCTTGTCGCGGTGCTCTCCGCAGGGTACGCGGGCCCCCGCTGCGAGGAGGACATCGCGGAGTGCCGCAGCAACCCTTGCCTTTCCGGCGGCCACTGCCTGGAGCGCTCCTGGGCCGGGCTCTACGGGCGCGTCCCGGGGCTACCGCCGGCATTCCGCTACGACCGGGCCGAGGGTTACATCTGCCGCTGCCCGCCGGGCTTCGCCGGTAAGCTCCCGCCGGGGCGAGGCGATGCGGAGCGGGACGGGTGCCGGCGGGGCAGTCCCACCGATGCGGAGCGATGCGGTCGCGCCGGGGAGGAGGGGTGCGGGCCTGGTCGGGTCGATCCTGCCGGGGCGGGTCGGTGCGATGCGGTCCCGCCTGGGTGGGTCGGTGCGATGTGGTCCCGTGCAATGCGGTCCCGCCGGGATGGTTCGGTGCGATGCAGTCCCGTGCGATGCTGTCCGGTGGGGCCGCGGAGCGCTGGGTCCCTCTGCCGGCCGCCGCTCCCACGCTCCGGGGCGCTGGCAGCGCTGCGGGGTTGCGATGTTTTACTGCCTAAACAAAAATAACCTCCACTTGTGTGCATAGCTCTGTTCTTAAGGGAAGAATAAAAATAAAAAGTCGAATTCACAAACAACCATAGTCCTGAAAGGGGCGCGTTCAGCTTTGCCTTTGCCACAGCCCGCACTGTTTAGCACAGCCACACACCCGTCGGGTTTGGATTGTACATCTCGGGGCCTACGGTTTTCTACTGTCAACTCCATCCACTTGTTCCTTCTGAAGAAAAAAATTATTAACAGCTAGATTAATTTAACCAGCTGTCAATTTCTCATTCCATTCATTTCCTCAGCAGCTTATAAACTTCCCTGTCTCCCAGCGAGCTGCCTGACTGCTGTCTCCAACACAGCAAGTACTAAAGCACATGGAGACCAGAACTTTCACTCTGAATTCCCTCTTTATTTTTCTTCAAAATGGCATTGAAACTTGTTTGCCTTTGTTCCAACCCTTCCCCTTAAGTGTCCTTCCTTATCCTGTCACTAAGTGTTGCTGTTGTTCTTTTGCTCTGCCTGAGAGCACAATATGAGGCTTCTGCTAAAGCTTTCCACATCTCCCAGGCTGTTCTAAGCACCCTTACCTCTTCACATGCCACTTCTTTCTCTTCAGCTCCTTCCAGTGATGTCCAGCTTTCCAGTTTCTTTTCCTCTGTCTTACCCTAATTTAAAAACTTCTAAGCTCTGTAAGACAACCTGAAAGGTATTGCCTTGTTTAATCATCATCCTTTATCCTCTCATTTCGTTAACAATTGCCTTGACCTGGCCTGTTTGCCTATTTTGGGTCGTGATTCTACTGCTTTCATTCACATGGAGGATTCTTACTCCCCAGTGAATGTAGGTAGACCCTAACTGGTCTGGAGAAAAAGAGGGTCAGAATGGCCTTAAATCTATTAATCTTGAATCAAGTTTTTCAATCTGTAGGCTCCTCAGTCACAATGCAGGACTCCTCAAAGCATGACTGAAAGTATTGGAGACCCTAAAATTTCTGCTGACTTTGTATGCAAATTAAATTACATCTTTAAATACCTTAAGTAAGTTTAGTTACCCACATACCTGCTGGATGCTATAACTTTCATTAGAAAGAAAAATCAAAACAGTTATTCTTACCAAACAGTGTGCCCAGACAGCTGGAGGCACAAAGACTGTAGTCTTTAACAGGGAACTGTGGTAGCGGTAACGCTGCATATCTCTGGGCCTTCTTCCCTCAGGTAACCTGGAACTAAGAAGTGTTAAAAATGAGCCTCTGCCTTCTTGTATGTCAGGAGTGTTGGCACACAAAGGCCTGTAGGCTGGACTGGAAATGTTTACCTCTGACCAGGAAAAGTACTTTCTGCAATTATAGCCAAATAATAAATAAACCACAAGTTTTAATGAGAATTTAAGAAGTTTTAAGATTAGAGTTGATAGCAGTAGTATGATTCAAGGTAGCAAGTGAGTCCCTGATCAGGACCACTCAGTATATGGGTGCTTATCTAATGTAGACGAACTAACACTCACCCAGAAAAAAAGGACAAATCCTTTCATCTGGGTATCAGTATATTTCACTGACACTCAAAATCCTACATTTCTGCAGCTGTAGATCAGGAGTTTTTCCAGCCTTAACACCTGAGTAGTTGTATGTGCTTTAGATATAACCCCTCAGATTCCTATTGCAACAGGACATATATTTTATTTAATAAATCACATTCATTTTATTATGCCTCTCTCCTCAGTAAAGCATTCACATAACATTATAATCATACTTCACTGATGGGTGTAATGTGCAGAAATAATAAACTGCATACCCTGCATTGTGAAGGCCTGATCTAAAAGCCATCGAAACCAGTGGAAAGATGTAATTAAACTGAGGATGGTTGCCAATATGTGACAAACATAAACCAGCATCTTTGAACTTACTGGATAGGATTGCAAACAAATTAGTGTAATTGAACTGAAAAACTGAGAATATCTACCTTTTGCACTACAGTATTAGACTTAAGGGCAGGAGATAATGGAGACTTAACACATGCCTGTGTCAGGATAAAGTATTTCTCCACCAAGCTGGTAGAAAAGAATAAATATTACCTGGCAGCATCTTGTTACAGATAGTGATTGTTCAGACAACTTGAAAATAGTCCACAGTCCTACTAAAAGTCTTGAAAGGAACAAATCTGCAAACAAAATTATTTACACAGTTTGATTCTTACAAAACGAAAAATAAAAATCCCAGTCTGGAGACTTTATCCCAGCTAGAAACTCTTTGAGGACATTAGGGATATGCCTTATTTAGATCTAAAGTAGAAAATTTCTGTACAAGTTCTAGGAAGGGTTAAACTTCTCCAGCTCCCTTTTAAATCAAAGGGTTTGGGGATACTCCGATTTCAAGAGGTCGCAGTACTGCTGCAGTAGCAAGCCCTAGATTTTTTTGTATTACCTTGGTCTGCTGGCCCCCTAGCACAACAGTACTTTTAATAAATTGGGCTTTCATTTAAAGGTCTTGTGATTTGTTACTGCTAGCTAAAGGCAATAGTTACCCTAGAATTGTGTCCTTTCATACTGTGGATATATTGTATTGCTCTAGCACTGCACATTTGTGAAAAAGACTGCTATTTGAAAGGTTAAACTTTTCACTTTGCTCATAAAAACATGTGAGAAAGGAGGAAGGCAGAGAGGTATGGATTTGGTAGTGACTCATTTCACCAGGTTGTAATAAACTTAGCACCGTGTCAAAATTAAAGAGCTTCTGAACCTGCAAGGTCTACCAAGTGACAAATTCCAGTATGGAACTGATCCCAAGGAGCAGCAAGTGTGCCAGACAGGCAGGTTCTGCTCCCCATGCCTTGGACACCGTGCTGCCCATGGTGCCTGGGTGGGTGGGACATCCATTTTGTGCCAGCAGGATGAGGGCAAGAGGAGCAGAGCCCAAAACCCTGACTGTAGGCAGGGCACCCACTGCCATGCAGACGAGTGCTGGCTCCTGAGGGCCTTACCACTCCTGATGTCTCGTTATCCACTGTGTGCCAGCTGTGCCACTGGCACTGCTGCTTGCTTTGGCACCATGAATTCCTAAATGGGTTTTGGCCTTTTTGTTTGCTTGTCTTGTTTTCTGTTTTTCCCTTTTAAATTTCCTTGGCCCTTTTCCCAGTCTGTTGGACTACTGCAAGGGAAAATGATATGATCAGACTGGTATCGTATGCATATTGAATTCCTGGCATAAGCATGGGGGAAAGAAACTGTCTCCCAGAGCCAGAAGATGAGGCAGATAAATGGCCAGTATGGGAGAGTACTGAACACTCACCTTAGTAAAAAAAAAACTCAACCCACACACTGAACTGAGAAGATAATGGGTCTACTACTTAGAAAATGAATCATTTGGCCTCTCATTCTGCACCTAAGCCAGGGTGACGGAAACATGGAAGCACACAGGGCATCAGGCTTCCATTTCCCTGCATGCCTTTAGGTGCTGCTGTGGGCAGAGCACCCAGCAGACGGCAGGGCAGGCTGTTCCAGCCAGGCATCCTCCTCTCCCCATGCCTATCGCAGTATGGGACAGACATAAATATTATTTACAAGTAATGGGTAGGATAGTGGGCACATTACCACTAATGTGGGAAACTTAAAATACATACATATATTTTTATAATTATAAAAATTATTAATTTTATTTTATATAATTATAAAAATATATTTTCTTTCATTTTAATCCCCTTTCTTAACCATCAGTAAAATGATCACACAACTGCCATCCTTGGATATATAAAGCAAAGTGACTTACCACAATGAAATCAAGCAGATGAATAACAACGATCTCATCTCTAATCTCCAAATTTTATTTTTTCTTTTATTTCCTCGTCTGTTCTTCAGCTGTTCACACCAGTGTAGTCAGTCATTCCTCCATTAACCAGGTTAATTAATTTTATTTCATTGCCTGTCATCACAGTTTAAAGAGTTATTTTCTCTTGATTCTGAGACTTTAGAATAAGACAAGGCTTTTCAAGGAAAGAATAAGGATAAAAAAGGAGGAGACAGAGAGAAAAGACAATTTTCAAGTTAAGAAGCTTTCAAGAACACCACTCGTCTTTTCAGTGGGACTAAGGCTCCTTCTGAAAGCAAGACAGGCACTCAAAATTCAAAATTAACAGGTCTGGAGGTACTGTTGGCTAATTATTATTCCCAAATAAGCAAAGTTTCAAGAAGGAAAAAGTTGTTACCATCAAGTACACATTCACAGGTAGCTGGTTGAAGGAGAAGTTTCAAATACGAGTACTACATGCACGAAATTGCTGAAAAACAGAATTAGGGCCTGAGATCTTGCCCTCTGGGCTTCTCACCACCGTGGAACCTCACAGAGGCTGTAACTGTGATGCAAACATACATCTTTGCTGCCTAAATTCTGTTCACAATCAGTAAAGAATCCCTTTTTCACTGTTAGACTGGTGTGAAATGTTCCCTTACAGAACAAACTCTGTGGTGTTGCACAGTTGTGCAGCAACACGTGAAGAAGGGTAGCTGTTTCTGAGGGTGGGAAAAAGGTACTGCTTTCCTAGAGATTTGTGCAGTGCTGCTCTCTCTCTCTCTGTCCCAGCCTCTGCGATCTCCATGTATTCCTGTGTTCACAAACACAGGGAGAAAGGGGAGGAGGACCTCCTCTCCCTGCTCCCAGCCAGTCTCTGGCAGCTCCAGCATTCCATGGCCAGCCTAGGCAAGGGCTGTACCAACACAGGATGCCCTCAGGACCTGGCAGGCACTTACTGCCTGTAAAAACCCTACACAAACCAGACAATTAGCACTTTAAAGCACTTTTTCCATTTCTGCTAAAGCCTCTGATCTTGAAAGATCATTTGGACAAGCTTTTAATGATTGTATCCACTGACACTATTTAACATTTCTTCAATCAGTAGCATCCACGTAAGATGTTCTCATTGTCAGAATTGGTTCTTTCTCAGTTTGCCCCTCCTCTACTTCTGTCCTGGAGTTCTTCCTTCTCCCTTTTTTTCTTAAGTTCTAGAAGTGGTCAGAATATTCTCTTTGAAATATAAAGTGTATCCTTTAATCCTAATTTGTGGTCTACTCCAGGGAGAGGCGAATGCTTTCAGACCCCAAGAATGCAGCGTTCTCACTAGTTTCTTGCTTGTCTCTTTATTCACGATCAAACTGCTTTCTTTGCAGTAAGTACTAACAATTTCTCACATGCCTAACTCACAGACCAAGTTCACTGTTAGGTTAGTCTGAGTAGTCTTTCTCTGGATAGTCCCCAGAAGGAAAGCCAGGCTTGGGTTCACAGTTCACACACTCTGTACGGTAATGGCCATACAAAGGCAGGATACCTCCGAACATTGTGGGCAGCACTGAAATTAGGCTAGAGAACTGGAAGAACTTTTGAATTTGCCACTCCTTTATCAGTTACCATTACAGAACTAGTAGGACATTTCAATTTCATTTCTACTGCAGGTAGTGGTCTTCTTGAACAATTGTAACAAATACCATTTAGTGAAAGAAAGTGTAATTTTTACATTCTTCCACCATACAAATCACCACAGCAACTAAGACTGACTTGTGTTTTTCATGACAGCTCTTTCCTTAACAGCCCATATCTTGAGACACTTTATGAAAGCCTAATAGCTTTTTTTCTTTTTTCAAAAATTAATCTTCTTATGACTTAACTTGCCCCCTGCATGGCAGTGAACTGTGAGAGCAATTGCCTAAATGCACTGACTGTAGTTACCTAGTTATGGTTACCTAGTGTTTGTCACTTATTTAGTGAGAGACATTTTAGGAAAGAGTAGCATATGTTTCCAAGTGATATTAATACCATGTGATAACATTCTGTACTTACAATATTCTGCAGCTTGGGTTTCACCTCACTCACTAAAAGCTGAACATTTGTGTACGCATTATCCCCAATTCAGAAAAAACAGAATAAGGTCCAATACGATCATAAGGAATGACATTACTTCAATGAACAGTGGAGTCTTACAGCCCATGGAGGATGTATTTGTACATCATTATAAGAACCAGTTACCTTATCTAACATCATCCAACCAAGTAGAGACTGAAATAGTTTCAGATCCTAGAAACGACATATGCACCTGGCATGGGTATTAACTATGCAGAGGACTCCTTTTAATGAAATAAAATTCAGCTTGACTGAAAATTTCAGCTTGTCCCTACTATTCATCTAGTACAAGGGAACCTTTTCACAGAAGAGTATTTTTACTGGTAATGACAATCTGTGTTAAAATTTTGTAAAGGCTGAACCATGATCATTAGGAAACGAGCTCTCGAGCTTTTCACGATAACTCTTTACGGAATTAGCCCCCAAACCTGGTTTGCAGGACTGAGAACAATATTAAGGGTTCTGATATACCTATGTATATTTTTTACATAAGAATCTCCTCTTCTTGCTGTAAGATGCAACTAGAAATGCAGAGAAATTGCAGCCATCACTTCTGCATTTTTCAGCACCAAAAGAATGCACAAATGTCAGATGTGTGTGGGGATTTTCTGAGTTAGAAACATATGAATTAAAACATTAGGAAGCATCCACCAATATTATTTTCAGAACATGCTTAGGGTTTCATGCTCTAAAATTTGACAGCTGACCCATCATTACTATGATCTATTTTCTCTAGTTGCACTGATATGTTAAGTTGTATAATGTAGTCCAATGTGATTGACAGAGCCTGCAAGCAGTGGATATTTTGAATCTGGCACATCTCTCTGCGTTAAACAGGGTTGCACATAAACACTTTTTAGCATGAAAAGCTTTTTTCCTTGAAGGGAAAAAGAAGGGGATGAATGGCTTTTAATCCATAAACTCCCAGATCTGGTACTGGACATAGATTTGTTAAATCTAAGCACAAATCTATATGTCCAGTACCTGGCAGAAAATGGTTTTTAAAAGAACAAAAAAAGGGGAAAAAACGGCAGTTGTATACTGTTTGGCAGCAGGACAATGCTTTTCAAGCACATTTTATTTTCCTGACACTCGTTCATGGTGGGTCATTCTATTATGTGATTGACTACTTGTTAAATCTATTTTATCCGGTAAGAATTTTCCTTCTGGGGCCTTCTTCAGGCACTGCCTACTTACCTTTTAGATTTCTTTCTTAAATCTGTGAATAAATCTTTCCTAGCCTTTGTAATTGGCATACCTCAGATATTTATAGTCTCCCTACAATCCAATTTTGCCACTTCTTGACTGAGCTTATGAACCTGCTCAGTTCAATCTTTCCCTATTGAGGAATCTCTCTGGCCCTTTCATTTCTTGCTTGTTTTGCCCCAGCCCAGCAACATGCTCTGCACCTGATGGCAAGGAGAACTACTAATGAAAACAGAGTTTAAAGTGTGGTCTAAGTATTAACCAGGCACAAACCCTGGTGAAGTCAAAGGTAATGCATATACTAAACTGACAGCAGAACTTTGCTTATCTTTTTTTTTCATCTCATGAGCTACTTTACAGCATTGGTTTTTTAGCACTGATTTGTGTAAGCCTACATTGCTCTGGTTGAATTATGGTCAGACTGCAAAGTCAAGCAGATCCACAACTTTTCCCCAAACAGGAAGGACTTTCTTTAAATCTACACATTGTACAGTTTTCACTACTCTAGAGAAAGTGCTTAACAAGTAGACAGTAAAGAGAGGACCTGTGCTATGGGACTAATATATTTTACTTTCTCAATACATTCTAATTTACGGAATATTTAAGGTCAAATGTCAAGCGATAAACAAAATGACCCAATTTAATAGTTCAACGTTTTGCTCAATAGATGATTTAAAAAACAGCCTTAATAATGTCACCATTGTGAACCCCATTAAAATCCAGTTTATGGGAAATACAGTAAATTATACAATCAAACATTTAAGAGGCATTACTTCTCTTTCTGCAATATAACAGAGGAACTCAGGAGTGACATTGACGAATCTGGAGGAATTCCATCAGAAATAGGACATGGGCTCATAGTTCTGAACCATATACATGTATGTATAAATGTGTGTTCACACACGTGTTAATACACATATAAATACACTTATGCTACTACATACATAATACTACTTCAAAGTACTTTATCACTGCTTATTGAAAGCCTTTCTTTGATTATTAGTTAAAAAGATCCACAATTTGCATCTTTTCTATTTTGAAGAGCCCAATTTTCTGACTGGATTATTTTGTGGTAAGAACAAAATATTCTTCATTCCTTGCTGCAAAATTTGCAGCATGCCATGCAAATGCTGGTTAATAAGCAGAGTTTTCACTGGTCTTCATTACTAAATAATTATTTTAATTGCATGGATTGTGACAGTGGGAAATGCATGATTTTGCATGTCAAACCTGTACATATTTATTAGGAAAGCAATATTGACCTACCTTGAAATAAAAAGTATGAGAAAACTTACTCAAAATTAAAGTATGTATCCAGCTGTTAAATTGGTAAGGCATCAACTATAAATGGTATAATGCCATTCATCACTTCATTCTTGTAGAGGCTACACTTTATACGTAGCTTGGCTACTCTGTTCTCATGCTTGCAGATTTTTACATGCCTTTGGAATACCATTTCTCACATACAAACATTCCCAAGTAACTGCCAGTAGCGGGATGGCATTGTCACTTACATTTGCTAAAGTGCTTTGCTTGGTGAAATGCTATTTGTATTACTCTCCTAAAAAACACATAAGCTGCCCTAATATGTGAAAATATGCAATTTGTTTGAACTAGTATCAGCTTTTTGGTACCAGCAGATCTCTGGGGGCTCTGAGAACCAAGTTCCTTGTACTCCTTCTGTTCCTGTGAGCCAGCAGAGGGAGCATGAAATACTGTCCATGTACATCTGCTCGACATTAGCAAATTCTTGCTTTAGCTGATACTTCAACACTGTCATTAGAGCCTGATCTGGAAGACACTATTTCTCAAAGACTTTGTGATGAACACTGTTTGCTAGTCCAAATTTTTAGCGTCAGTTTTCAGCTTTTGCACCACACAGTTTGATTAGCAGAATCTTCCACATGGAATTCAGGGAGACTGGTCTGCAGCCAGTCATGCAAAGTCCACCCAGGGCTGTAAAACCTATGGAAAAAACAAGCACTGTTCTAAGTTAAAAGAGTAATTTGATGACCCAGACAGGGCTAATACTAGTTAAAATTTGTTAGCACCTTGTTTTGCTTTTGCACAAGAAGAATAACAAGTTAAGAATTTTACTTATTATGCCAGTGATCCTGCTGATGGAGCTACTGGGGTGAAAGCAGGCACCCATAATGAATTTTGCACCCTCTCTTGACAAAAAAATAAGTATTTGGTCTGAGCATTGTGCAAAGTGTTCATGTTTTCCTCTTTGTACCTAAAATACCAGCAAAGGACTATTTCAGACCCTGACATAAGGTTGCCATAATGCCAGTGGCATAAATAGCACCAGTTTTTAAAGCATAAAAGGCACCTCATCTAGGCTCAGAGATGTCAGTAGTAATTACAAACTTTGTTTTCAAGTATAATCAATTCTTTATTTACGGTGTGAAATGTTTTTTACCCTTTTGAACTTTTGTTATTCTAAGCCAAGCAATTGTTGGCATGTTCCTTTAAAAATAATTGCTTCTGGACCGAGAAATTGAATGTCAGGTTCCAACTTGATGTAAATTAAATGGGTTACATTAATAGTCTGGCCCGTGGTAAAAGTGAGTGTTTCGATTCTGGGTTTGACTTCAGGACATGACCTCTTGATCACACAGGTCAGCACAGATGGGAAATATTGAAGAGGTAGCCTAGGTTGACGTGGGTAAGAAAGTGTCTAGTACTGATGTATCACAAACTGTCTGATCCATTAAACAGAAGCAATGTCAGACTCCACAGAGAATAAAGCTTAGTTGTCATAGGTCATTATGCTCTTCAAAAAGAGAGTTGGAAGGAAAATCACAGTGATGGAAATCCTCAGGGCTGTCATGTACACATAATCTTCTAAACCTTCCTGAATTAACGCCGCCAAGCCTATATACGGGGGAAATGGAGTGAAGAACCCAAATTTTCTTAACTTCTACAGTACAATTACGTGTCAGATTCCCCATCCGTAGCTGTTACAAAGAGATATTTAACAAGATACAGCATTTTAAATTTAAAAGCAGGACATCTCTACAACTGAGATTCTCACACTTAGGCGATCATGTCTTGAGAAGAATTACATCCACGAGAGCAATCACATTTACAAGGGCAGGCATTATATACTTCTTCAAGGGAAAGGAACAGGTGAACTAGGGAGACGTTTGTATATCCTTTTTTCCTTGAAGGCTATCTCCTGCCTTTAACATTGGCTTACATTTCAACTTCTGAGCAACCCAAACTCTCTCAGACTCTTCCAATGACAGATTTTCCAATCCCTTAATCACCTTCACAGCCTTTTTGCTGGACCTGCCCCAGTATGTCTGCTTCTTGTACATGGGTGGCCCAGACCTGGACTTGGTGTGGTCTCACCAGTTCTGAGCAGACGTGAAGAGTCACCTCCCTTGACCTGCCAGCAACACTGGTTCCTAAGACAGCCCAGGGGGCTGTTGGTCCTCTTTGCTGCCTCATGCCCAGCCTGTTCGGACCACGGAAAAGCTGCTTTCCAGCCAGCTGGACCCCAGCATGTACTGATGGATGGGTTTATTTGTCCCCAGGGACAGGACTTGGCAGATCCCTTTGCAGAACTTTGTGAGGTTCCTGAAGATTGTCTGTTTTTCCAGCCTTTTGATGTCCCTCTGAATGGCAGTGCAAACTCTCTGGTGCATAAGAAACTCTTACGTATTTTGTATACATGTGTGTGTGTGTGTATATGTATATATATATATATATATACCATTTTGTTAATAAATAAAAATATCACTTTAATGCTTTTAAGGAATTTTACAGTTTACTGGCAATTAATGATCATTGATGAGTCCCAGGTCTAAGGTCTTCTCAAGGACATAAAGAGTATGTTTGGATTTTGAGTAATAAAAATAAGCTGATAAAGTGAGCACCAAAACTAATTTTATGTGATATACTACATAAAAGCTCTTACATTAATTGTTCCCTGTAGCATCTAGCTCTTAATTATTCAGTGTTTGCTAACAGGAGGAACAAGTGATGAATCCTAGTATTTTTATGTCTGCTCATTTGCACTGTTTGAAATAAACTCAAAGTGACTATCGTAAGGCACAATCTGCTTCTGTTTACTACCTGGACTGATTTTTTCAGGTACAAGGAGAATTTCAAAGAAGTTATGCCAGCCTTTTACTGATGACCTAGGTGCTGATCCCTTTAAAAATATTTGAATTAACTAAGAAAAGGACTTCTGCTGACTGAGTAAGGAGAACTAGATTAAGGAAAGCATGTGCCTTCCCTGGCTGCCAATGATCTTTGCACTTTCAATAAACAGTCTTGGAGAGAAGAAAAAAACCTTAGTATGAACAGCTACTTTATGCTGGTAATTAACTGCTAGAAGTAGATTTGGTAGATTTGACTCAGATTGCTCTCCCACTGCTGTAATTCTTCACTCTGGCTGTGCTAACAACATGACACTAATACAGAGAATCATAACGATCAATACAATTATGGCTGTACTCTCTGTCTGGTGGGTACTTTTTTTCCTCAACAAAGAGGGTTCAGAATCTGTTATTAGGCCTGATTTTGAGGCCAAAACATCATGGTAAATCACCATCTATCATACCAAATAAAGAAAATTATTTAAATGCTATACTGTGAACATGTCTGCACAGGTACAGAAATTAACTCTAACACATAAAGACACAGGAAAACTAGATTTAATCTAGCTAAATTGCATATCTGTGCTGTGATCTAGGAGATCCCTCAAAGGACAGACAGCAGACCATAGCAAGCACACACAGTCTTGGCTGAAGTCCATGCTGTCCCATTTCCATTGGGATTATTAGGTGATCTAGCAAAAATGAAGGTAGTTTGGGTTTCAACTTCCCAGCTACAAGATGAGTTAAGCATGCAAAACTCTGAATAAACAAAGCCATCATTTAGATGAGTTTTCACACTGCAAAAGAACTAACACTGCAAGAAATGAGGGAAATGAACACAGCTGCTGAAGTGAAAAGAGGTATGACCTTCTGCCATTCCCATTGATATGGAACTGGATTGAAAGATCCCAGTCCAAAGTCCAACATCTTCTGCATCTACATAATAAACTATGTAGAAATATATACTGTGGGAATAGAGAAATGTAATTATACATAGCATAGATACAGATCATATCCATGCTTTTTATACACTTATGCTATGCACAGCTCAAAATACAGAGAGCATAAACATGTTGTGTGCATTCACACATCCATATTTTATATTTTTCTATTCTCAGGTCTCCATTCTCAATTAAGCTGTATAGGCCCTATTAAATCTATGATTTTCTGGTCTACTGGTTTTTTTCAGTTTGTTTCAATAAGGACTGACAATGAAGTTATGTAAATACTGTTGCTTTTGCATGTTGTGGAGACTCACGTTAGTTATAACAAAATGAGAAAATCTTGCAAATGACTGAAAATTTTCAAAGCACCATTTCCAGGGCAGAAGTCATTTCACACTACACAGTACAGTGGCTGTGCTTGCCTAACTCAGTTAAAAGAAATATAAAACAGCCAACAAGAGACAAGGTAGGAAATCCCTTTCAGGGGACACTAGACACAGCGTACATTTCTCAATGGAAGTGTTTATCAACAGCAGCCACTCTTTTAAAGCCCTTAAGTGTTTGTAGGATGGAAAATTAATTTGTTTTCTAATTCCAAAGTGAATCATATGCTCCAAACAGATTTTCAAGTCAATGAAACATGACCCTGTATGATCTAATTAAACAACTCAAAGGTATTAGTTGTTTTAAGATCCCTCTGGATATACTTCAGTTCAAATGCACACACATCATCTGTATGTACAAGCTCATAAATCTACAAAAAATGCAAATCAGATCATTAATGCTTTGAATATGACAGTCTTGCCACAGTTTTCTAAAAGGTAAAACATGAAAAATTTCTGAATGACATATACTCTTTTTACAACTTAAAAAGTGCATAAACCACCTCTCCCATACTGGAAAGCAGAACACCAAATATCTTTCTTTGACTTTTAAATATCTAGTCCATAATCAGGTATAAAATAACAAATTCTCTGAAACCTCCTATTACAATGTCTTTTCAGGATGATATCCTGACCCTTTGAGTGGAGCACTGGACCAGATAATTGCCTTTGAAGGTCCTTTTCAATTTAAATTTTTCTATGATTCTGTCTTAATTCTCTGTTTGGTGAATTGACTTCTCTGCTCCAGTGCACATGACTGTTTAATTCCAAAAAAAAAAATAAATAAAACCCAAACCAAAACCAAACCAAAAACCTATGACTTTTTTTCTATTTTTTTCCAACTTTTTGTGTTTGGCATTGCTCCCATGGTCTCCTTTTTTCACTTCCAATTGTAGCTCAGATCTTTGCATAGACCTTACCTGTGAGCTGCAGCCCTTACCATCCCTCACATGCCCTACGTAGATCAATGGTCATACACATACACTCTCCTCTCACTACCCATAAATGCCCATGTGTCTAACAAGAATGCTGTCTGAAATGCCAACACAAGTATCTTTGGGGGTACCATTGATCCCTGTACTTTTATTTCCTTTTCCCCATTCCCATCTTTCTGTACTTTTCCACCTGCTTAGTTTCCAATATCTTCCCTAGTCTTTTCTTTCTTAATGGTATCCTTCATAGATCACCTTTTTCCACTTTAACCTGTTACACCCTGTAATTGTGCTCTCATATCAACAATGTAGGCAGAGCTACAACATGTTTGTGCAGCCAGAAAACCCACTCAAGAAGGATTCTGCCCAGGCATACTGGGCTGCCATAATTTCATTTTCTTCCTTACCTCCATCAGTCAAATGCAACAGCAGCTGCCTCATTTACCTATATATAAAGCTGACTCTAGATGTAGGGAAATGAGAGGAAAATGAGTGCCATGAAGGGACATATTTCTTCAGCGAGGTTTTTCTTTACTCCAGATTCAGACCCTAATCCTACAATTGGATCCACATGGCTGGCTGTGTAAATTGAAATATGGGATGAAGGTGTAGGCTACAAGCAGCAGTTTTGCTGGGCTGCCCTCCCAGGACACGGCCCCTCGCCATTCCAAGGCTGTGTGTGCCTGACCTTTGGCTGTGCCGCTCGTGCGGCTTTGCCTGCAGAGCATTCACTGTCTGCAGGGCAGGCTCTGGCCAGGGCTGGCTCTGGGCAGGGCTGGCTCACCCCGCCAGAAGCTCCAGCCAAGCTGAGCTCAGCCGGCTGTTTCCAATATTTATAAAATAAAATAAACACACCAGATCTCACTAAACAACTAATCACCTACAGCATGTACATGATTTTCTTCTTCTTCTTTTTTTTTTTTTCAAATGAAAACTATTTTAGGTGTGACAGAACATGTGAAACAAGTGGAAAAATATTTCCAAGTACTTTTGCTCTCAGAAAACCTTTAATGATGAAAGAGATTAAGGGATTGGGGTTTTTTACTACTAGAAAAAAAAAATCCATTTTTACTGAAAATTCAAACTAGTCTATGAAGCTTCAGGCCAGCAGTATTTAAAAAGATTGAATTACAGCATGCCATTCTGAATGTAGCACATTATGAATTCCATATCCTTCAGCTAAAGTGGCATATTTAATGATTAAGCCAAGCCACTCAACTCTATTTCTATTTGATTTTTTTTTCCTAGCCAGTATTAACTTTATATATACATTTCAAATGGCAAGAAGGAAAATTGCAGAATAGTGAATTTGTCTGCAATAAAGGAATAACTAGCAAGGTCTTACGACTTCACAAAATTAGAGTTCTGTGTGAAAGGTATCATGTGCAAATTAGCCCAATGTTAACAAATGCTTATTATCCAACTATTTTAAAGTGTCCCATTTTCCATGTGCTCCAGCTCTGACCTGTATTCTCTCCTTCATTTTACACAAGCTTTTCTTGCTAAGACAGCAACAGAAATTGCCATACAAGATCAGATCAGTGATCACATAAAGTTTAGTATTGAATATAAGCCAGTTCTTTACTTAAGAAAAAAGAGGAGGAAAAAAACCCACCTATTTAAATAGCCCTCACTTCCTCTACACTGATGTACATAAGAGGCAAGCCTCCTTGCTGACCTCCACAGTGGCTGCCTTATGCCCAGGAGCATGGGCTTTAATTACGATGACACAGAGATGGTCAATTTATTTCCTTGCGCTTACTCACTCACGAACGTGCACTTCCTCCTTCCAGCAAAGAGTAATTAGCTCTTTGCAATTATCTGCACAGATGTGGCAAAGTTAGAATTTTCATGATTGTCTGCTGAGACCTGGGGCCCTAAAGAATATGTGCTCTGCCAGATCTTTCCCCTGGCCTCAGGATTAATGAGACCCTTGAAAAAAGTTGTTTGTGCCTGCGGTAGGATTTTGGAAGAGAAATTTCCAAAACTGTAAAATACAGGTGGAGGGAACGTTATTGCAAACTCTTTGTCTTCCATAAAGCATATTCCAAAAGGTATGCCACAATCTGTGTTTCTCCAAGATTTACTCCTGTTTGCATTTGATACCTGTAGGTGTATAGATACCTATCCTATATGTGCAGGTATAGCTTGTCACATCTACAGCTCAGTTGCTGCAAATTATTTTATTCAAGGAAGGCACAGAAACATGGAAAAAATAGAATTGGAAGTGATGGACATGCATGTATCATTTGGAATATTATGTGTCTGAGGTAGGATCTGCTGGCTCCATGTCTCACTGCACTCCTGTCCCTGACCAATTTTTAAGGATCCAAAATACACCTTATGGCTCCCAGTGGGCATCGTGTGCAAAGGCTTTCTTGCGTTATTATTATTAGAAATATTTTCTTGAAGTGTGACCTGGATGTTCCTTGCACAGGCCAAACCTGTGACTTTTTCACTTGTTTACTGTGGTCTCAGAGAACTGTGTGCTCTCTTTTTCTACTGAAAAACTGCTACCGTGTCCCATTTCCTCCACTTGTCTTTTGACTGAACAGCTCTACTTTTTAACCTTTCCTCACAAGCCGTATTTTCTAGATCTGTGATCATTGTCATTGTTTTCCTCTGAGTTCTTCCCAATTGATCCAAATCTTCCTTGCAATACAGAACTAAAAGGGAACTCAGTGTTCCTGACGTGGTATAACTGAGGCTTTGTAGACTGAAACTATTGTTCCACCTGATGGCTGGTTATTCCAGCCTGAGACTGTAGAAACTGAGTGAATCCTTCCAAAATTGAATACAATATTTTTCAGATTATTTCTCCAGTTTTTATGTTCACCTACAAAAGCCATTTTGTCTCTAACACAATCAAAAGTTTCTCTTAACCCTGTTTTATCAGACAACTGAATAAGTAAGCTTTCTATGCCAACATCCACATCTTTTATGAAAATACAAATCAGAGCAATCCCAGGACAATCCCAAAGCATAATCAGTGGAGCCTTGCAGTTTGACAGGGAACCCCTGACAATTAATTTCTGGACAGGATTACACAAGTTTTTTTAACCACTTTATGGTGGTTTCACGTAGATTTTTCTCCTTGATTTGTATATGAAAATGTTATTAGAGACAGTATCAAACCCTTACAGTAATTAGAGTGGCTGTTCCTGACAGATTTGTTCAAAATCCCCACCAGTGGTTCTGACACAGCTTTGGGCATTTGCTAAATTCCCTGCTATGAAGTTCTCCTGTCTCAGAGTGCCACCAGCCCCATGCTGTCACCAAGCTGTAATAGCATATGTCTATCCCCACCTGTTGGCTGTGTGCATGTTCATAATCTTACCTCAGAGTCATATTATCAAGGTCATATTGCAAAAGGACTGACAATTACTGAGAGCCTCCAACTTTTCCTTGTTATATTCAAAATAATATGCATACTAAACATCAAGGTGTAGCACAAAAAGTCTGATAAGCACTACTTATCAACATGAACTTTGTTTAAAGCTTCCTTACTTACCTTTCAAAGAGTGCATAACATCCTTATCCCATAGTATTTGAATGTATTGTAGGAAAAATGACTGTGTCAGAGGCTGGAAGAAGAAGCAGTTTTCTGAGCATCTCCATTAAAGCAATTGTGAACTGTAGATTGAAGGAATCCAAAATTGTATTCGGCGTCTGAGTCTTTTGGTGAACCAAAAAACAAAGTTGACACAAGGTCAGGAATTTGTTAATTAATGAATAAATGAGATGAGGGAGAAGACGGAATTGATAAACATATGTGCCAAAAATAATATCTGTTGCTAAAATTTTCACAGAAATAAGTGGTTAAATCTCCTGAACTCTATTTTCCTCTCATTAAATTTGGTCGAAATCAAAATGTCTTGCTCAAGAGTTGAAAAACAAAAAAGTTTTAGTATTTTTTCCCTGTTTTCAGCATACTAAAAAATCTAGAGGTATAGACTTCAGTCAGTAATGAGGGCAAATTGAATAAATATTCTTTTTAAAATAAATAAATGGGATCAAATTTTAGGTATTTTCAATCTGCTTATTGAAATGTACAGTGTCTCTGAATGACAGTGACCATGAAAGAGTTGATCTGGATTAACATACCTCTTGAAATTAAAAAAATGGCTTAACAAATAACACCTTGTAGAACAACTAAAAGTGACAAATCAGTTTTGAATGGACCCTAAAAATATGCCTTTCTAAGAAACACAAAGTTTAGTGTGAGCACACTTGGAGAACATGCTGAAAAAGAATTTAAATAGGATACATATCTATTGTGTAAGCAGTTTAATGAGACTTACTTTAAGCCCTGTTGATCTGGCTTGGGCAAAATACACCATCAGACTACATCAGCAGGTACAGAAGTGGAGCAAGCTAATCCTGGAAAGGAAGCCTTTATACGAAGGCTGTTGTGAATTTTACAGAAATTTACTCCGTGGATGCTTAAGTGCTAAACGATCTTTTTCTTTCGGAAATTTTCCTTCGGAAAAAGATGGTTGCCACTAGGATACAAGTTTACATCATTTTAATGACAATGTTTACAGGTAAATATTTACTTTTTGTCAAATTGAAAGTGCACTTAGACTGTATTGAATATGTGGCATCTATCCAGGTTGCTTGCTTGTACTTCCTTGATATTTAGTGTCAGGGAACTGGAAAGGCAAAAGGCTGTAAACAGATTTCTAATCAAAGGTGTGTATCAAAAGTGTAATTTGGATAATCCTTTCAGAATTGTTTAATCAAAATGAAAATTCGAGGTGTTCAGCAGAATTATTCTTGAATAATTGCTTTTGCTATCCTGCTTCTGCAGGAAACCTTTCCAGCTAAATTTGAAACAGAGAGTTTAATTAAGAGGTTAGCAGTTAGGAAATAGGCACCATATAGTAATAATGTGTAAATGAAAAAAGGAGACAGATGAATGATGTTATCCAACTGAATCAAAGGAACTGTTTTATCTCTGTTTTGAATAAAAAATGACAGGCATAAAAAGAAATCATCTAAAAATATGATAAAAATATTCACATTATCTGAAATTTTAGGTCAGTTTGTAATGTTTGGAAGAGAAAATGCTGAATGATTCTACTTTGCTTTTCCTTTAAAAATACAAATATGCTTAGCTGAGCTAATGTATATAACCACTGAAAAGAAATTAATAGTTTCCCTTACACTTACTTTTGGTATGCCTTACATCTTTTGAGAATACTTTTATTTTACATGCTAACTTCTCCAGCCTGAGCTATCTGAACTGCGTATACAGTTCTATAAATATTGACTAATCCTTTTATCTAGACTGCTTTTATCTTGAGTGACAGCGGTCTTTGCTTGTACAGCAATTGGCAGATAACAAGCAGTATCAACACTGCTTGCAAGAACAGGTGATTTATTTATTCTTGATATGAAAAATTACTTATTTGCCTTCTGGTGTGACCTATATTTTTGTTTGTGCTAATCTTATTATGAAATAGCAGGCCTATGTATGTAAGTGTATACATTTGTGTGTGTATATATACATAACCTGATGAAATAATTATTTTGCAACATATTTTCAGTAACATTACTTAAAAATTTGAAATTGAGACACTGAAATGCCTTTGAAATTACATGAATTCAAGTGGCTCTTTAAGAGTCACTTTGCATTTAATTATTGATTTATAATATTAATGTACTATAGGCAAGGAATGTACTAACAATAATATGTGTACCTCCTCATAAAGCTATTTCTTTGTTGGACATTGATTTTTTAAAATCAAATTTGTTATCTAAATTTAAAGATAGAAATATATTTGATTTCCAAAAGAGTTTAGCATTCTCATGAAATAAATTCATTAATTTTATGTCTAAGCTGATGAAGTAGAGAACAACACAGACACTAAAACATTGTAAAGTTGGATTCAGTTTATGCATCTGTATCACCCTTTCCAAAGGCAAGTCACTATTGCAAAGTGTGAGTCATCACAAGTTATAAGGCAAAGGGCATGTCTGGCAGGTGCCTTGGGAGAATAAACTAATACACAGAGAGTCATCTCACATTACTGAAAATGCAACAACTAAGGACCCTGCCCATTCACTGTGCTGACTTTCTAATGAAAGGTTTAATGGGGGCTCTCAGTCTATAAATCCGTAAGCACAGTCTGTCCACTCTGAAACCCTATGACAAGGCTAAGTACAACCCTGATCCAACTGCTTGTAGGCTGGACTAATTTTTATCTCTGACACAAAAACCCAAAGAGACCTGCATTTTTTTACTACTAGAATGAAGACTGAATTGTAAAAAAGACCTGAGGACACATTGTTCTCGATGGCAAAGCAGAGAAGGGAGCAGTATCAGGCAGGAGATGCACTAAAACATTAACCAAAACAGGAAACAGCTCGCAGTAACTTCACTTTTCACATACCAGAATAGCAAAAGCAGGACAAGTCACTAACACTGAAATTGTCACAAACTGGACAAAGCAGACATCGTTCTGGCCCCCAGTCAGAATGGTTTGAGAAGTGCACTTTACTTTGAGAAAGTCAGAATCAATGAGCCACATTTCTGCCAGATGCCACTACACATTAAGGTATACATAGACATCTCACATTGGAATAAAGAGGAGCCTGGCTGGAAAACAGAGAGAGACTGCTGCTGTAAAACCCACACTGCCAGACCAGGGAAGGCACTAGCTATGTTTGATAAGATGAAGCTTCAAGTGGAAAGTCTTTATATGTTCTAATTGAAGACTGATGAGTTGGATCACTGCAGAGAGACTCTGTCATTTACATGCTATGACCACTTCACTCTGGCTAATGTTTTAAACAAATCTCACCCAAGTCTCCATTCCCTTCGGGCTCTCCTGTAACTTGCCACTCTCCAAGATGGGTCTAGTTATAACTGTGATTGAGTAAAGTGGACAGGCAAGGAATTAGCCTGAGTGACTACACTTATCTATTGCAATTTAAAGCAATTCATTGTGGCTGAATACTGTTCTATAATTTTCCATGAAAAATGGCTGTATTTTGCTGTCAAAGTAAAGCTCAATGTGAATTTGTATGTGGGGTGACTAGCCCACCTAGCTGCAACTCTGAGTGTCAGCATATCTCATTGCCTGATTTACAGGCACCAGTTTTGCTTCAGGGATGGACAAAATTTTGTCTGTTTACTTTGTGCCGATTATACCAGTTTTAAAACTAACTGCAAAGTATTTGTTATTTTTCTCTAAAATAACTATGAAGGGAAGTGGAAATATCAAGAGCTGCACTTGGCATGAGTGATCAAAAAAGTATTTGGATATTCTGACTGCTTCCAAGGGAGATAAGAAACAGATTTTCCCTGATCCACTTCATACATATCGGTCTCTCTTGATTGCTCAAGGGAGAAGTTACTGTAATTACCACTTTACAGATGAACAACAGTGGAGAGGGATAAACAGATTAGTTTTACAAGAGGAACAGATTTGTTTTTCTTTGTGAAGTGTGATCCAGCACACCTAGTTAGGTCACATCTATCAAATTACGGGAGAGTTGAGATGAGGAGCTCTCCTTTTACCAGATATACCAGAAGCCAGGCATTATATGGAAGAAGAGACATGACTCTGTATTGCCAATCTTCTACAGAAGTGCTCTCATCACCAATCAGACTCTGAGACATTTGAAAAAGTATGCCTTTCATCTTTTCTTGCTTTATATTTTGTACAGAGAAGAGGTAAAAATGTTCCACTGTAGATACACTACCACGAATATTCTGCTGGTGCTTGCAGGTTCAAACTCCTCTGGCAGCTTTTCTCAGATTCTCAGATCCCAAGTGAACTCCCCGCAAAGTAAGAGCGTGGCTGACAGAGCAGAAGTCACTGCTGTCTTATGTTTGGAAGAAATGAGATCCATGGGTCAGTTGTTAGTAACTGCAGTACTCACCTAACCCTGAAATGCAGCTCCTGCTCATTCCATGTGGATGGGATGCATCCCAAATCCCACTGCATCTTGCCCAGGCCTCCAGGAGGTTTAAGCTCTTTGGATTTCTTATTAACATACCATGCATCTCCCTGCTCTCTGTCAGATTTGTTCTTCAGATAGCCAGCTCACTGTGCATACATTTTACAGGCATGTTCACCCACTTGTCAGTCTGACCCACCCTATCATATATCTCTTGTAAGTCCTGTGACTCTCGCTTGAAGATTGTTGCTCCGAGATGTTTCATATGGGACCAGGAATACTAGTCTGTAATTCTTATGCTGTTTGAATGAACATGAAAAAGAAGGGAAGACCAGCAGGTCATACTCCTGCTCATCAACATACTATATTAAGGATTGGAATTAAGCAACAATTCTTGGATTTTTAATGTGGTAAATAATTCAGTTCCTCACAAAGCAGTCTAAATTTCTACCACAGGATTTGTTGGAAACTACTGCTTGATCACATTTGATGATGTTTATCATAATTTCATCACATTATCCATATGAAAACTGCCCATTTGTTTCTTTTCACCAAAATGTGATTATCACTAAGGTGTTTATCTAATACTCTGCATAAGAAAACCATAACAAGTGAATGGTATTTTTATATTTTATATTTAACATACTTGTCAGGCAATCGTCTATTTATGAAGGTATTCCCCTCTAGTAAAAGATAATTTAATGCATGTTATTAAAAGAGTTATTTTGGCTTCCAGTTATTCAAACCAGAATGCCTAATTCTTTGTTTATTTTTCAGGTACTCACTGTGATGAAGACATCAATGAATGTTACATGAACCCTTGCCAAAATGGTGGAATCTGTGAGAATTTTCCTGGGAATTACACTTGCCATTGCCCACCTGCAGACAAAGAAGGGATTTTTTATGGTGGCTGGAACTGTACAGAAGTTCTCCATGGCTGTACTGATCATCAATGCCAAAACAACGGAATCTGTATCCCACATTTAAAAAATGGCCAACACGGATTCAGCTGCATATGTTCACCTGGCTATACTGGAATACACTGTGAAACCATAACCACATTTTCTTTTCAAGGAAACAGTTTCCTTTTGTTGAAGAATTCCCTGACCCATAAAAAGGATTTTTTCTATAATATAAACCTGAGGTTTCAAACTGTGCAACCCACGGCTTTGCTGTTTTACCGAGGGGAGAGAAGTACCTTTGCGAAGCTGGAGATACTGAATGGCTACTTACACTTATCTGTGCATGTCAATAACCAGCCACAGGCTCTTTTGCATATCCCACATAATGTCAGTGATGGAGAATGGCATTCAGTGGAGGTAACCTTGGCAAGAGCTGTTATTCTAAATTTGCTTGACAGCTCTTGTGTAGAATCATGTCTCAATAAAACATCTGCTAAGTTAGACAGTGATCCCGTGATGCTTGCGTTTCAGAGCACATTTTTGGGCAGCTTACCAGTGGGGAACATTAGCAGCAACTCTCTGCTTAACATCCATAATAAACATTCTGCACCTTCATTTGTAGGCTGTCTTCAGGATATTGAAATAGACTTGAATGTTATTATTCCAGAGAATGTATCATCTGAGTCGTCCTTAAATGTCAGGACAGGATGTGCTAAAAAGGACTGGTGTGACACCCACCCTTGTCAGAACAGGGGACGCTGTACCAACCTGTGGCTGAGCTACCACTGTGACTGCTACCGGCCGTACACAGGGCCAGACTGTGCAACAGGTAAGGCAATGCTACGGGCATTTGTGTTTTAAGTGGTTGCTGAAAACATGATCATAAACAATCCTTTTTTACCTAGTGATGAAATGGCATGACCCTTAGAATCTCTGGAGCTTAATGTCAAATGGTAAGAAAGTGCAAGAGGTTAGTAGTTAGCACACCTTTGCTATTCTCTAGTTACTTCCCCAGGAAAATGTCAGGCTAAATGGGTGGATTCCACTCATCTTGTTTTAAAATCTTCTTAGTGGTCTTAGCACTGCATAAACTCTGAAAACTCTGTAGTTCACTGGAGGTTATCCACGCTGAGTAAAATTTAGAAAGCAACCAAGCCACTTGGAGCTTAAGACTTACTTTCAAAGCATTCTTTGAAAATTTTATCCTCAAGCTCTCTAGACTTTTATAGAGAGACTCATTTAAGGCAATGAAAGGCCAGCAAAAGTACTGCAAGTTAAAAAAACACAGATTCCAATTTTAAAAAATTAATGAGGTTATACTATTAGCTTAATCTGATTAGCCCAAGGAGCAGGCAGGGCTTCAGTGGCTGGAAACAGAGTCCATTCATCTCTCAGCTGTCCCAGGGCAGCGCTGGACAATCACTAGCACAGGCAGCTGTTCCCAGAGAGCCACGTGGCGACCAGAGGGAAACATGTCCATATTGGAGAAAGCAGAACAGCACATCTCAGCAAACAGCCTCTGTGGCAGTGATGGGCAAGAATACAAAAGCTGCAGATGCCTGTAGCACTTGCCCTGCTACAAATGATCTTTCCAAGGGCAGACAAAGTGGAAGGACAACAGGAGGTCCCTGCCCAGCTCTCTGCTATACTGCATCTGGCTGGTGAAGCCATCTGGGGCTGTAAATACAGCAACCCTCAAGATCATTTTGGGGTGAGCTCTGTGACTCTTCCTCAAACAAAGTTATAGGGATTTCAAACAAGCAGTTCAGTTTAAGAATATTGTACAGGACTGACATGCAGCACCCTTGCTGCTGCTCCCCTGTCTGTGCCCTTACTAACCATTCACACATGGTCAACAGAGTGATGTTCAGGGAGCAAGAAATACACACATACACATATACATACATACATACATATGTATATTTATGTAGATATATTTGCCAAGTGGGCTGGAAAAAATTAAGCACTACAACAGTGCCATGGTCAGATTGCAAAGGACAGATCCTAAACTGGTGTAAAGTGGCATGGCTGCAGTGCTGCCAGTGAAGCTACACTGATTTCCATCAGCTGAACAACTGGCCTCAGGGGTTTATTGAATGTGTTGCTGCAGAAAGCTGTGGCTCCAAATGCATTTCAGAATGTTTAAATACAATTTCATTTTGTATGCTATACCTAATACTTATCAATACCTTTCAATAGTTTTTCTTTTTGGTTTTATTGCAAAATGACAAAGTCTGAGAGGTAATTGTAACAGACTTCTTTGAAGTCTAGCTGTAATTCATCCAAAGATTTGGAAGGCAACTTTGGAGTATAGGGCAACATCTGGTAAATATGTTTGCCTCCTTATATGAAGCAAAATTAAAACCAGTCACAGCCAGGAGTGGCTTATACTGGCATTAGAACTGTTGAGAATGATTAGAAAGCATGCTTTTTTTTCTTTTTTATTTTTTATTTTTTCTTTTTTTGCTGCTGACCACAATATTCCATGCTAATCATGGCACTGTGCCATTTTGATACACAGGGTCTAGATATATGTCATATTTAAAAGACTGGCACGTTTCTTAAAAGGCAGAGTGGGGGAGACTTGTGGTAAAGGATAACATAAGAAATGCTGGTGTCTTTCTAAAGAAAAGTTGCTGCCAAGTATTTAATTGACAAGAGGCAATATTTTTCTCTACATATACAAAATAACAAACAGATGTTGACTCATTTTGATCAACATCCAGATGTTATGACCCAAGAGGTTAATATTGACCAAGGTGATGCTAGTCATCTCATCAAACAGACCAGCTTGATGATATATGTGTATGTTTATAAATAGACAGAAATGTAACAAAGTAATTGTAAACATGAAATACCTTTTGGACGACTGATGCTTCTTTCTAATGCTGCAATTGTGGAATCCTCATTCCAGCAGAAATTTTCTTTTTACCCTCATGAAAAAATGTCTCAGTTTCCGGTACCAGCTTACAGAGAAGATATAACTTAAATTGACTTAATGCCTCAAAACACCAATTTCAACCAGTATTTATTTCTACACAGAAGAGTTTTAACAAGTAGATGTAGATATATAGGTAATCTTATTCATAGAAATAAACTAATTCAAATTTTATTACAGATTTGTCTGTTTAGGAATAGGTAAGGGGTTTATTCCCGTTACTAAATAATATGACTATACCCCATAGTAGTACAGTGTGGTTATTAAGGGTCTGTTGGGGCTTCATGGTCAGTCCCTACTTTCATTGGGGTTTTTAATTTAGTCATAAAAAGTAGTAGTGCTGCAGGCAGAAAGTTGGCCTATGAGATCTCACTATGGGAGTTTTACTGCACGACAGAGGACTGAATCTTTAGCTATGCGAGCATTTTAAAAAAAGCTTGGTTTATTCCTTCTATGAATTTGATATATTAAAAATAGCTCATGAAATTGTTTAGGCAGGAAGTCTATAATATTAAGGACAAGATCACAAAACTTACAGAGTAAAAATAGAAACACTTTGTTGTTTTTTAATGAGATGATTCATCAGAATAAAATACAGTTTTGGCTACATATTTTGTATCCTTGCAAGTCTGAAAATCATTACGGAAAATAAGGAGTAAGGGAGAGAGACAGATGGTTTTGGTTTAATCTTTTTAATTGATAAGCACAAAGAGAAAAAAAGGCAGCTTACTTGATGCAGGATTGTTTTTCCACTGTGACACCACAGCACTATGGGCACTCACAGGACTTAGCAGGATTCGTAACTGCATACAAGATGAGGTATATGTGCATATCTTGACCCCCAGAACCAATAAAAAGTCTGGCAGAGAACTGGGGAGCCCATGCAGTACCACACAGATGTCTTATTTATGCAAGGGGTTTGATAAACAGCTTTCTGCAGTTGGAATCTGCAAAAAGTATCACAAAATTCCAGAATTACATTAACTTCCATGGTCATCAGAGGATCAAAGCAGATAGATTCTGTCCAAAATGATCTTTCTGAGGACCAATGTCCTTGTTTAACCACTTGAAAACACAGCATTACACAGTGCATGATATAGGAGAAAAACATGCCCAATAATATAATGTCTGGCCCTGTACTGAGACTTAATGTTATGACCATGGAAGTCAACAGGAATTTTGAAATAGAAGCTATTTACAGTGGACCAAGTCTTTATTCATCCAAAAATAGAGGCACATGTTACTACTATACATAAATATTACTAGAAGTGGTTACTCGATTATTGCGTTGCCCCACTTGTTGTTTAGCCCTAACTGTTTTCTCTCCCTTCTTTTTTTTTTTTTCCTCCTGTATTGTTACTCTCAAGAGTACATTCCAGGCCGGTTTGGATCTGAGGACTCCTCAGGCTATGCTGCTTTTTCTATTGATGCCCCTCAGAATGAGAACTTGATCATATCAATGTTTGTCCGAACACGCAAATCTTCTGGCTTGCTACTGGCTTTGAGGAACAGTACTTACCTCTACATAAGAGTCTATTTGGAAGGTGGGAAACTCACAGTGTCAGCTCTAAATTCCATTAAGTTATTAGGGAAACACTCCGTGAATGATGGAAACTTTTACTTAATAACATTAAAAATAGAACCAAGTAAGATGGAATTGTTCCAGTCCTCTCACTACCTGGGCTTTATATCTACTCCACTACTAACCATCCAAAGTAAGGACATTCTTTACATTGGAGGCCTACCAGATAACAAAGAAACTGATAGAAATGGCAGGTATTTCAAAGGCTGTATCCAAGATGTAAGAGTGAATAACCAGCCACTGGAATTCTTTCCCATCACCAATCCACTGAATTCTCTTATCAACAGAACTCTGATTAATGTCACCCAAGGCTGCACTGGTGACAACCTTTGCAAGGTAAGAATGATGTTTTTCAGAGCATTTTCACATACTTATAAAGGGAAATTTAAATTTTTTGTGCATTTCCACACGTTACTTGATTATAATGACATCTTAGGAAAACAAGTAAAAATGCTAGAGAGAGCAGATTTTGTTGAGTTATGCTACATATGATGAATAGCAGCAGGAAAATGTATTTGCATAGGGGAGAATTAAACTATTTTAAGGTTGAAGGACTGTTTTTCACCAATTATTGAACATGCTGTCATAGTACTGGCCTTTATCAGTTTCCATCTGAAATAAAGAGAGAACTCCTTTTTTGTCAAACAGTCCCCCAGCCCTACAGTTGAGAGGCCACCAACCTTTATTCATACTTAGGTTATCTCTTCTCTTTCCCCATAGTCCAACCCTTGCCACAACGGTGGTGTGTGCTATTCAATCTGGGATGACTTCACTTGCACGTGCCCCCCCAACACAGTGGGGAAGGCATGCGAGGAAGTTAAGTGGTGTGAGCTTGGGCCCTGTCCTCATGAAGCACAATGCCAGCTGGTGCACCAAGGATTTGAATGTAGGTACATTTCAGTTATTCCAATCATCTTTGGAGATCAGCAACATTTTCATCAGCATTTTCTTGAGAATAAATACTCGCTGCCTTTAAAGTTCATTCAAATGTTATTTCTGTAGCAAAGTAATAATAAAGTCAACTTAAAGTGAAGTTAATAGGAAGAGTCTGCCCTACCAAACCCAGAAATTCTCAGACACCCTGACTCAGACACCAGTGTTTCCAGGACCTTTGATTTTGACTTACTCAGCACAACTGGTTAAGGTTGTAGAACAGATCAATGCATTGCCAGAGTGTGAGTGTACCCCTCATCCTTCCACTGCAAACAGATAAGAGGGTATCCAGTGCTGGATTAACCTCAGTATGTTTTCCATCCTCCTGAAAAGACAAGATACATAACATACATTACATCATTTGATTACCTTAAATCTTCAATAGCTTTGAAGAGAATCACCTTAATGCCAGGAGAACAGTTATTCAATTAGTGTCTTCATGGGAAACACCTGGATGCCAAGCAATCTATTGGGAAACTGATGGGCTTTAGATCATTAGCCACCGTGCATCTCTCTTTGCTTCTTCACTTTCCTTCTCCTTCCCACTCTGGAGTGGAATTAAAAAAAAACAAGTAAGGATCTTGAAGAAATATTTTTTCTTTTTGCTATCCAAGAAAGGCCTAATGAAGCTGTGAAGGAAGATAAACCCACACTCAATCTAATTGAAGCTGTTAGAATGGCTGAATCATAGGAATGAGACGGTTGGTCAACAAAAGACTTCTATCATAGGCAGACCAATATGATGCTATTTTTATGGAAATTGTTAGAATTAGCATTGTAGGACTTGTTAAAATTTTTAACTGAAATTAAAATAGTTGCACCTTCTTTCATGGACATCTTTAATGATAACATCAAAATATGTTCTCTTATAAAATTTACTATTGCATATTATGGTAGAAAAATGAAAAGTATCTGAACTGTTTCCTTCTGCTAAACTCAAGGTCATTTACACTTTGAATATATCAAGGTCATCACCTTAAGATTTCTGTGCTGGTTCATGTGGCAACAGGAGGGAGTTTCTCTGTTAGATATTCAGAAATTCCTGCACTACAGAGCTGCATTTGTAACTAATTGTATTCTTAGCTACAGGATGAACTACTCGTTGTTCTACAAAGGGTAATAAAAGCTTTCCTGGCCAGATAGTTCTCTGCCAGCCTGGTGTCTTCTGCTATGGATACCATTTTAAGCCAAGGCAGCAAAAGAGCTGTATTCCAGGGGCTGTGGCCACTGTTCCACCTAGATGGCTATGATTAGCAAGCCCTTTTGGAAGACATACACTCTATAAAAGAGAACAAAACGTTACACAACACTCCATAAAAGAGAACAAAACATTACACAAAGCTGGTGTGGGGAACATTAAGTAACAGCAAAACTGTATGCCCAGTGGCACAGCTGAAAGTAAAAGCACATCAAGGTAGCTTGCTGTTCTCAGGACTTTGTGAGAGTTCTACAGGGGTAATTTAGCTTTATGAGCTTAAAAAAAACTCAGCAGCTCTGTGAGACATTTAAAAAAATCAGAAATACTTTGGAAAAACTCTGACTTTGATTTTTAGTATGATTTCCACTGAGGAAACTTTTTCTATGAGAAAGACATTATATTTGATGCACCAGGAAATGTACTTACACCTCTGCCACCTGAGGATCAGGATATACAGTCAATAACTTCATACTGGGACTCCCAGGGGTTCTTTTCCTCAAGATTTACTAAGCCCAGAGATAGTTCAGAAACCCTCCTTATCTCAGTGCTAGGATCTTTCAAAGCTAATTTTTTCTGAAGTACAGACAGAAGACATTCCTTCCTGTCCCTCCTCCCTGTCTATAATCCTCATAAATCTTAGAACGTGTAAATTTACAGCCCAGTGAGTTAGTGCATTTTAGTAGAAACCACGCTAATGAATGATGTCAAATACCTTTGTGAAGATGTCCATAAAACTGCCACAATGTAGCCCATCAATTTTCACTCTCAGCAGTACAAGCTGAGTGCTGCTGCCCTCCCAGTCCCATCAGCACAGGCTCACTGTGCAGGGCTGTGGCAGAGCCCACACAGCAGGAGAAGCTGGCTTTAAATGTGATAGCCTTGACTCTCATATGGATTTTGAAGGGGCTTTTCCTGAACTGTCTTCAACTAAATTTATCCTTTTGCATCAGTGAGAGTAAATTGAGATCTAATCAAATCCTTTCTAAAACATCTTAAGATATATCTGAGAAAAAAAGAATGGAAATGTTCACCTGGTCCAGATCTGTCATAGGGAATAACTGTACTTAGAGAAGTGACATAAAATGACAAATATATGTCTTCTTTTGCAATACAGAGATGACATTGATGCAGAATTGTATATCAGAGCGTTAACTTAAGGTGATGCAAAGCAGCACACTTTTGATGGCAGTATAGCCAATGCTGGCACTGCCCTGTAATTTCCATAGCCATAATGGGCAGACAGGGATAACTGAAACACTGGTGGAATTTGATTGTTCTTCAGCAAACTCAAAAGGACTTACATGACAAGGAGCATGGGGCACTGGAGAGATATTGTTCCACATGTATTGGTTTAAAGTTGGCCTGGTCTCTCGATGATTATCTTTGCACAGGTCTTGCTAACGCAGTGTTTAGTGGCCGGAGCAGTGCGATATTTTACAGGAGCAACGGAAAAATCAGCAGAGACCTCACCAATATCGTATTTGGCTTTCGAACCAGGGACACTGACGTGATACTGCTGTATGCGGAGAAGGAGCCTGAGTTTGTTATCATCAGCATTCACAACTCCAAGTTACTTTTTCAATTACAAAGTGGCAACAGCTTTTACAGGCTGACCCTTGCTAGTTCGGTGCCTGTGAGTGATGGGAAATGGCATCAGGTGACGGTCTCCATGGTAGAGCCCCTGTCCCAGTCCTCTAGATGGCACATGGATATAGATGACAAGAAAGACACTGCAACTAGCACAGCTTCTGCAGGAACCCTCAACTTTTTAAGAGAAGAGACAGACATCTATGTGGCTGACAAGGCTTTTGACAGTCTGGATGGCCTGCGAGGATGTATGAGCACCATAGACATCAGTGGTATTTATCTCTCATACTTCGAAAATGCTGACATCCCTACTAAAAAACCTCAAGCGGAGCAATTTCTCAAAATATCTGCAAACCCTGCTCATACTGGCTGTTTGCAGGTAGATGTCTGCAGCTCAGATCCCTGTATGCATGAGGGGATATGTGAAGACTTATATACTTCCTACCACTGCATATGTCCTGATGGATGGACTGGCACCCATTGTGAATTCAACATTGATGAATGCTCTTCAAATCCCTGCATCCATGGAAACTGCACCGATGGGATCACCTCTTATGAGTGCAGTTGTGAACCTGGTTACACAGGGGAAAATTGTGAAGAGGACATAGACAACTGCCTTGGCCACCAGTGTGCAAATGGGGCCACTTGCATTGACGGGATTGATGGATACTCCTGCCTGTGTGCTGCTAACTTCACTGGAAGATTTTGCAGGTACTGTAAACAAAAGTAATCCACATGATTTTGTCAAGTCTCTTCGGAAGGGTTATTACATTGCTGATGTCTCCATTTTAAATACAGATGTTATGCATGTATCTATGTATTAGTCATGGCTGCAGAGTGGATGCAGAAGGACTGCAGTACAGAAAGCTGCATGGATCAATTAGATGTGGACTGAGGCAGTGAAGAGCTGGCAGCTCAGGCAAAAAGTGATGAGGCAAGGGCAGAGGGAACAAGGTGTAGCTCTGTTGTTCTGCTGCCAGCGTTGGTCTTATGAGCTCTCTGATGAAAGGATTACAAGTTTTCCAGAGCCTGAAAATAGGTTTTACATCTTGTTTAGAAAAAAATATTTCCAGGTTTTTAAATCCCTAAAACTATATTTTTATTAGAGTAATAGAGCTCTAGAACTATAAAAAAAGAAATTCAGAGCTGGCGAGTAAGAGAAAATAACAATAGAAAGGCTGGAAAAAGAGGTCTTTTTCCCCCCATCCACAGCATCTTAGCTAAGTGGGTCTTCTTATCTCAGCTTGCTCTCAGACCAGCTTTTCTGGTGGCTGCAATCACCACACAGCCCACTTCTTCCACTGCTTCTGACACTCCTCACATACCTGTTTCCTATTCCTCTCAGACTCTTCTCTGGAAAGGCTGCAGGCTCTTCCCTGGCCTCTCTTCGCTTTCATTGCTCTTCTCTGTACACCATAAACTCCTCCCATTTAAGCACGTCCCATTGCCCCCCAGAGAAGGCAAAGTCCTGTCCAGGTATCACATTGAGCTATGTCAGTAATGTAAGTAGAATGATGCTAAATTCATCAAATTAAAAAAGTTAAGCAAAACACGGTCTGTGAGTGTAAAATCTGCTGTCACTCCGTTGGACAATACCCCTGCCAGTAACAGCAGTGCTTCCCTGCTTCAGCTGAGAGAGCATGAGACATCCAGAAACTAAGGAAAGTGCAAATAACTGCTGCTGCTTTCTTCTTTACCTAGATATAGAAGATTACCATATACAGTTTGTGGGAACGAAGAGAGAAACCTCACATGTTTCAACTACGGCAACTGCACTGACCTTGGTGGCGAGCTGACATGTGTGTGCCTGCCAGGATTTGTTGGAGAACGGTGAGATGCTTTGCCCTGCAGATCTTTGTGGAGCAATTCTTCCAAAAGCTGTTCCAAAAGAGTCCAGAGGGTAACAGCCACAGGGGTTTTACCCTCCTGCAGAAAGACAGACAAGGCAGCTGTTTAAATGCAGCAGTTCCTTGCTTTAGTGACTTTGAGGCTCTGAAGTGGTTTCACTTAGACAAAGATCACAAATGACTGCAGCCCAATGTAGCACCAGTAACTCCAGGGCAAGATGTTATTTATCAAACAGCACTGTACACTTGCTTTTCTGTGCCTTTTTTTGTCTTTGGTGACAGATTTTTGTATGACAAGGTAGAATGTTATCCTTCCATAGGTGGGGACACATAAACACACATATTCTGCTCATGTATATAAATTACCTACATATACTGTCACACATAAGGCAGTTACATGCCACCCTGATCCCAATCCCATCAGATCTTGGAAGCTGAGCAGGGTCAGGCCCGGTTAGTACTTGGATAGGAGACCTCCTGGGAATACCGGGGGCTGTAGGTTCTGGTCCCGACGACTTCACTGTCACTGTCCAAGCTCGCTCAGCTGTGGCAGATGAACTTGAGGAGTTAAATGGTGGGGCCAGTTCTGTGCATGCTGTGCCTCACCTAAAAAATCCACTGTGCAGGCTCGAAGGACACACCCACGTGGGGAGAGCCCTTTCCAAATTGTTCGCAGCCGGCCCATGAGGCTGTCACGTGGACATGCAAAGCTGTTTAATTTTCACATGTATGTTGTTCTGAGTATACAATCTATTCTATAACAGGGATGGGATAAGGTGACATACCTACTGGTATTGCAGTTCATTACTTTCTTGCTGAATGCTGAAGTATGAAAACAGAATTATTATTTTTAGAAGAGGGTAAGAAACATTTTTTAGTCTGAAACGAAGGGACATTCCTCACAGTGAAATTAGTATCTTCTTATAGCATACCGTGGCAATTCACACTTAGCAGCTAATAACGATGTACACAGAACTCTGGAGCAGGGAGGGCTGACAGCCTCAGGGCATTAGGTGCTGTAAAAACGTAGGAAAGCCTTGTCCCAGTCACACTGTGCTCTGAACAGGTAAGCACATCTTTCTGGTTAGTGAGAAAGGAAATACCTTATATACTCTCAGTGAAACTTGCATTACATCAGAGTATAACAGCCAAAGGTGCAACAGGACCAAGCTATAACACAGAGGGGTTTTCAACAAACGGTTTTCATTCTCTCAAAAACGTATGAGCCCACTGACTTTGTGAAATGAAAATACCCACCCACTCAATGCATGGTACAGTTGGCAGACACGTCTGTGCTGCACTGTTAACAGCCAGGTTGTCTGTGTACCACCTCCTAACATTCAACAGAGGTGAAAAAATAAAATAAAATTTTATAAAGTAAAAGCATATTCATAGACACTTCTTCACTGTGTATATTTCCGGGGACTTTAAGGTAGAAGGAAATTACTTTCCCCTTCTTCCTTCCCTTGCCAGGCAACTTGCTAACTACAGCTTTGGGAATGAGCGTTCCTTACATCCATCCCATGGCTGGCAATAATCTCTATTTTATGGTTCCCAGGATTCTCGTATTGAACGCAGCCTTGTACCAAGCGAGCCACGCGCTAACTGGCTCTGGCAGCGAGGCATTCCTCTCCAGTGTCTGAAACAGACTATTTGTCCTCTTTTCCTGCAGGCTGCCAGACCATAAACCAGTAGTACCTCCGTGCTTGGAGGTCTTAGTGTATCAAATGAGAAAACTTCACCCCTAACAGCAGTTGGAAAGGGAAATGTGAAAATATTACTCTTCATAAAAGGAAATATAGCTGTCTCTTAAAAGAAATACTTCATTCAATTCAGGCTGGGATATTCAAAATTATCTAAAGGGAGTCAGGTTTTTAAGTATTTCTGAAACTCAGTTTGATTCAAGTGCCTGATTCCCTGGAAGATTTGAGGGGTTGCTGAGGTTTTATTTGTGTAAGTAAGTTCATAGCTATACAATTTTTATACTTTGGATTAGTACTTTAGCTCTTTGAAGTATCTGAATATAATTTACCATTTAAGGAAGCAAGTGAAAAAGTTTTAGAGATTAATAAAGTAAAAGTATTTAATATAAAAAACTTCCTCGATTGAACAAAGCAATTCCTTATAATTCAGAGGAAGTTTCTAACATTATTCTTCAAGAATAGACCTGCATTTTTATCTGGAAAAATTAGGATTAACTGTTAGCATTACTTCATGAAAGGGAACAGGGAATTAAAAGGGAGCATTTGCAGAGCACAAAATCACCAAATCATTAGTAGCTTTCAGTCAATTTTACACATTCCTCATTACCCTTCCATTAGTTGCCTTCAGAAATTACTAGAACTCAAATTTCCTTTATCATCAGAATTAACTCAAAAACATTTAATGATACATATTAAGGACCCATCTCAGACAGGATAGGAGGTTGTGCTGGGATCTACTGATATTCCAAATGGAGGGGAAAAAAATTAAAGGAAAAAAAAGGGCAGGTGAATATTTCCAGGAGCACTCAGCTGGGAAAAGCACACATTTGTTTGCCTTATATCCAGATTCCTGAGAGGGAAAACATGCCCTCAGCTTTCTGGAACAAGGAGAAGGATAAGCAAGCTGTCAGCAGGACTTGCACCGGAGTTAACTCCAAAATCATACACAAGCTTTCATTACACTTTGCTAAGCACCATTAACCATGAAATGCTTTACAGAGATGAAATTGCCTGCTTAACTATCTGTGTTTGAAAATAATACAGGAAGTTCAGGATTTGAGTGTAGCTAATAAGGTAGTTAATAAAATCATAAACAAGTGTGGAAATATGCCCCAGAGCATCTTTTTCTCCCTTTTCCCAAAAGCTTCTGAATTAAAAAATGCGCCTGCTGGACACATTCGATTCATGATTTCAGAGGCTTAGTATTTGCAGTCTTTTCTTCAGGTGTGAAAAGGACATTGATGAGTGCAGCTCTGACCCGTGTCTGAACGGGGGCCTCTGCCAGAACCTACTCAACAAGTTCCACTGCCTGTGCGACGTGAACTTTGCCGGGGACCGCTGTGAGATAGATGTAAGCGACCTCTCCTTTTTTGTCTCGTTATTGTTGTGGCAGAATCTCTTTCAGCTTCTCTCCTATCTTATTCTCCGAATGGATGATGAGCCAGCAGTCGAGTGGGGTGATCAGGAAGACTACTAAGCAGTCTTTAAACTTTTGTCTTTTACTGCAGCAGAAGATGCCTTGACCAAATAACTTAGCAAAGCAATACAAATATCAGAGTTTTAAAACTTGTTTTATATTTCTTTGAATGATTTTCTATTATTTACTTACTTTTAGAACAAATGCTAGCAGATGTTGATAAGTGTTTCATCCCACCTTCACTAGAGCATTTCACTGCATAGACACTGCCAGGGGGTGACAGTGGGGCACACCAACAGGCAATACATATTATCAAGAACTGTCAGATTTACTGATGGTGGCATTCAAACCCTATTTGTCCTGGATTCAGAGAGTGACAAAGACCCACAACTTTGAATAAGGCTAATTTTACATTAAATCTTACAGATGGTCACTATCTTTACATCATGTACCATGTTCATTGCTGTTTCTTTGGCAGTTAGGTCTCATACCTGTGAAATCATGCAGGGTATTTTTGGATAATTTGATAATGGTTTGGATTAGCAATGGACAACATGCTGAGGAGGCTCCCACATCCATTTGAATTAGTGGCAATCCTGTGCTAATATCAGTAATCCTGATCCTCTGCTCCAGCAGCCTGTACACCTCCAATATGTTACACTGAGAGAAAATACAACCATCTTAATCTTTTCAAGAAAGGCACAGTAAGTACCTCAGATTCGAAAACCATAGATTTGTTGTTTGCTTAAAGATCTCTGCACCTTTAAGTAAATCTGTGTTATTGATTGATCAGACAAAAAATACAGGATTTTGAGGAAGCAAACAAGGTAATTTAGTTGATTGGTTGTCCATGAATTCTTAAAAGAAGGAAAATAAGGAACCTGAAAATTATGAACACAGGAGATTTAACAAAAATAGCAAAATATCTGTGTAGCTGCCTTTGAGACTGCAGACACAACTGAAATACATTGTTAAATTCAAAATAATAGGAAAAAGTGAGTTTGGGGGAGGTTAACAATTCTTCAAGGCAAAAAAAAAATCATGGTGAAACCATTTATTTGGGCATTCATTATCATATTTGCATAGATTCTGTAGTCCTCTTACTCATTTGAGTACTGACTTTGAGTGAATTCAAAAAAATAAGCATGTCTAAGGCAGTGTTTTATTACTAAGGAGGTGTATAGGTGAGATATGAAGGGTTTCATTTTGCCACAGCAGAATATAGCAGAAGCCCCTGCAAGGAGATCAAGCTTTTGTATTTCATTTTCCACCTTTCATAAATGTCCCAAAGTCTGTTATTTTTCTGAATATCATTCAGCACAATTGCAGCAACATTCATGTTTTTAAAAAGCCTACTCCTATTTTGGGGGTCAGGAAAAAAATTAACAAACTTGTACATTTGTGGGAAAAGACGCGGTTCATCCTGTGCTAATGTGACATATTCTGGTTTCAAGCATCTGCCTTAGTANTATATATATATTTGTATACATATGAAAATAATATTTTAGCAAAATTACCCCTTTCCTCTTTGTAAGCAATCAATAAACACTAGATGGGAATGCATGTTCCAGCACTGGAGATGAAATTAATGTAGCAGTGTCAAAAAAACCCCAGTATATTCTATCAGACTTAGGCCTTAGTTCTCTTACTTACTGGATATCACATGTAATGTGGGAAATTGTAGAACACCAGCAAAGAGGAAGAAAACCAAAACAAACTGCATTTTGGATACTTTTTTTCCCAATGAAAAAACAGTTTTGGAAATTTGCTTTTTACTCCAGATAAAATAATGGGTCAAACCTACAAACTTTTAGGTTGCCTTTTTAGTTTTTCTTTTTTTTTTTTAATGAAATCAACTTTTATGTGTGAAATGGTTGCATATGGGTTCCAAACAACAACAACAAAACAAAATGAAAACATTCACTTTGTTTAGTGTTCTTCATTTTCTTTCATATGAAGAAATTTAAAACAATGGCATATTATGATGGGAAATTTATTCCAAACTGTAGCTTTGATTTAATCATAGCTAAAAACATTACTCAGTTAAGTACTGTTGACATGAAAAATGAAAAATTTAAACACAAAAAATTCTTAATTAAAACTACCATATTTCAGAATGTTAACTAAAGGCAAAGAAATAAGAAATTTTAAAAATTTGAATGAAAAAGATTGCTGCTACTAACCGAGCTGAGTTTTTTTTAAACAATTAAAATTAAGAAAATCACAATAAATTTTGTTTTGTTTCTCTTTCTCACTGGGTTTAACTAATCTTCCAGATAAGTAAATTGAACTGTTATGTACTTTATAGAAGACACACTACATGACACATTATAGTAAACAAAACATTTCCCTAGTATTAATGGTAAAGAAAGGTAGAAATGACACATGTAATAACAGTGCATCTGACCCATTACAGCTATATGCATAATGTGAAAAATAAGGAACACCTTTGTATAGAATTCCAGCTCTTTCTATTCAATACTAGAAACTTGAAGTGTACATATAACATTAAACACAGGTTTTGTATGAATTTACAGCAATATGGAAGTTATTAACTAGACTACAATAGCAGAATTTACTCTTTCTTTTTCTGAATACATTCACCTGTAAATGAATTCTTTTCTTCCTCTAATGCCTTGTCATCATGAAATGTCCCCGACCTCAGAAATGTTGCTCCTTTCCTCTTTGTACTTCTGTATCCTCAACCACATTGTGCACGTGTACATAACTTTCCTACCTTTATACACAAAATAAACTTTCTGCCTTTGTCTCTTTACGTCTGCTCTTCATTTTCTGCTGCTCACTCTGTTCATTTGCTTTCAGTGTGCCACGTCTTCTGAACACTTGCACTTTACAGGAACACACACAAAAACTGAGGCTGACTTGTCCCAGCATGTTCTCCAGGAGTTTAGGCACTGCAGGGACAGGCAGGTGCTTCCCAAAAAAGTTCTCCAGCCTGACCCACACGAGCTGCAGGGCTGTGTCACCCCAGGGCCATCACCTCTGCCACGCAGCTCCTGGTACACCTTACGGAGCACAGCTAAATTAGCAAGTGCTCAGACCAACAACTCAAGGGGGAAGGGATTTCATCCATGTGGCTTAAAGCAACTCTTAGTGTTTGCCTCCTTCTTAGGTACAGTCCATACTGAGAAAACTGATGGTGTTACAAGGTGTTTGTCTTTGTTCCCCAATTTTTGATGGGTCATCCCTTTTCATTGAGCTATCACAGCCCATGGGCTGGACCTGTCAAAATCACAGCTCTTCCAACACACCCAGTGGATAACAGACTTGATATTTTCAGTTTTAAAAGCTAAAAATAAGTAAAAAAATTCCAGATTAATTTAAATAAGTTTCTTACCTTTTTTTTCCGCAAGAGATGCAGGTGTCAGACAACTAAAGGGAAACAGTTATAGAAGCAAACTTTAAAAAATAGCTGGATCAATATTGACAATAAGCACTAATTCTTTTGTGAATCCATCCAATTGCTAAGGCTTTTTAGAATTCAAAGTATTGAAAAGACCATTATTCATGTTTAATATTAAAGCATAACAGCAAGATCTTCATACATTTCCAATGTTGCAACTGTATTGCAAATCTTCTGATAGTTGAATTTTATTTTTAGAACACAAACTCCATGTTAAGTTAATGCTTCTGTGAAAATCTCAGTATTCATAAAACAAAAAATCGCCGAACAAACAATCACTCCTACCACTTTTGGAATTAAGAAGAGCTTGGGAAACATCATCTCAGTGTACTCAGAATTAGAGGAGGGATACCAAACATGCAAATGAAAGAAAGCAAAAAACCAAGACCATGAATTTTGGAGGTACGGCTTGTGATGTTCAGTACTGGTATTGTCTGTAAGGATCCCTTTACAATAGTACGATTCACATTGTTTTTCAAATGCCAGGTACTGTCATTCAGAAAGGTGGGTAATGAGAAGTAACAGTGTTTGGGCTTGAGGCAGAATTAAGATTTCTAAAAAGGGGAAAGACAGCAGTGATGGAAGGGAGAGCAAAGGGATTTGCATCAGCTGTGGGATGAATGAAAGCATGTTCTTTACTCTGTTTGGCAAATACACAAGAGGTATTCCACTGAGAAAGTATAGACAGGGAATGACAGATCTGCTTTATTGACCATCATTCTACTTCTGGCCCTTACAAAACCAGACTCTGACTGACCCTCCTCTGCAGGTACAACTTGAACTCTGCCACCAGTATAGTATCACAACTTTAACTACGAAGAGCCCATGTGTTTGTGTATTTGAAAATATCCTTGATGATGTATTCATATTTAGATTCTCCTACTCCCAAGATTACTGAAGAAATTAGATCCAATCATTTACTCAGTGCATGTGACTAGAGCACATTGGTGAACCTAAAAATAGGAAAAAATCTGCTTCAAACTAGCAGTGATTAAATAAGGTTTCATTCTTTCATTGCAAATATTTTTCCTGTCCTGGCAGCCAAAAGTTAAGCCAAGAGAGCACTTTACTTGTATCTATTAACTTTTAGAACTTGAATATACATATTTATATCTGGAGTTAGTAATTCTCCCTAAAAACAAGGAAACTTTTGTTTGCAATAAATTATTCAAAATTACTACTCCAAGAACCACAAAGCCTGGTCCTAAGAACTATAACCTTAAAAAGGCCAACAAAAACCCCTTCAACAAATCTTTTTTCTGTATTACAGAGATTACTATTACTTGAAATAGATCTCCAGAGTGTAAAAAAAAACACCCAGGGTTTTGTTCATTTTACTTTGTGTTTGAAGAGTGCCCTGAGGCCCCATTAGACTCAGGAGCACATCCTGCAGCGCGGTGTTCTGCTGGTGCTGGCAAAAGGCACCGACTGGTGAACAGCTCCGTCTGTACTTTGAAATTGTTTCTTGAACATGGTCATCAGCAGCACCTTTGGGACAGCACATCCTCACAAAGCACACCCTGTCCTATTGTACGCGTGAATATACATGAGACTTGAAAGTGGTGGTGGATTTCATGTCCCAGAATTGAAGTTCTCCTTAGTTCACAGAGCTGCACCACTGTTGCCTTCACATACTCTTCCAGCTGGTACCCATCCACCCTCCTGGGCACAAGGACAAGCATCATGCACCAGAGGTTACGATTCACATTTAATGTCATTAAAAATACACTGATAAGCATGTAAAGTATGTTCAATATTGAATCTAAATTCAGTAAAACTCTCTCAGGCTTCCATAGCACAGACACTTGGAATTTTGATTGAATCTGCTCTACAGCGATTAGTTAATGTATTCATTAACTGGAAGGGTTAGTAATATGAACGCAGCAAATGATACTTAATTACAATAATTAATGCCTGGTGATTCATGAATAATGCATTCCATAGCTATTTACATATTCATACCTATGAGGCTATTAATAGATAATTATCATTTGAGTAAAAGATGTGGACATCAGGAACGCAACAACTACACTGTTTGTCCCTAATCTCACCATGGCTTTACCTGTACGTCTTGCTCTACATACCTCTATCTTGTACCTTATACACAGAAATAGAAAGTGTTTTATTTTCAAGACTATAGAGAAATCTAATGGCAAATACAGTCATGCAAGTTAGTTCCCATACTGCACCAGTTCTGAGTCAGTACTCCCATCAGCTTCTGTCTTGAGATTGCAAAAAACTGAAAGCAGTCTGTTCTCTTTGTCATCAGTATAGATTTATTCTCTTCCTGAATTTATGCTTTTTCCTACTGCAGATGGTTAGAACACTTTCATACTTCAGTTTGTTAACTTGTGAAATTTGGGTAGCAATACTGGAAAGAATTGGAAAATTGGAAAATTAGGGTAGCAGTATTGGAAACACCTTCAAAGAGAACAATTCTGCCCCAGGTGGCTGGTATTTATGCTCCACACACACACTTCAGCCTCTATGTAAGCAGAGAAGTTGCTAGACATCCCAAGCTTAGAGAAGACTTTAACAGCAATATATGGACAAAAATACAACACAGAACTAAAAAAAAACCCCCAACATTAATATAAAAATATAGCTTAAGGCAATATGATATTTTTTATTCTTATCCTAAGCTTGAATGCTCAATGTTACAACAGTAAGACAGTAATATTCAGCTGCCAGTCTCGGAAGTGTGAGGTAAAGGAAGAAGTAAAGTTGTGCTGCCACCCTGATTTTCAGAAAAGTCACTCCTTCTGCACCTCCACAGCACCAGCTGAGGAGCTGTGGGTGCCCCAGCTCACTGAAAAGCTTGTTCCACCTGCCATAACCTGCAGAGGGTGAGCAGAGGGTGTCCCCATGCATGGAGGTCAGCTCCAGTTTCTCCTCATGCAGTGGGGTTAACCCAGGACTCCAGGCAGCAACATCAGGTCAAGCTACTGGGGAGCATCAGGCTGATGTCTTGATAAATGAGAATGTTTCTATTTACTGCCTTTCATTTTTTCCAGAGCTCTTGCAGCCTGTTGAAAAAGACCAGTGTGTACAGTATAATATTTTCAAAAGTAATCCATTTTTCTGAAATTCCTCATCCTGTATAGCTATTTCTACTGCGGCTGAGGTACTTGCCTCACAATAATATAACCTCATGAACTCAGAGGTATTTAAACTACTCATGAGCATGCTCTAACACACTGAAGTCAGAAGTGCTTGAGGACCAGTGGAGAGAAGACTGAACCCCAGTTCAAAACTGATGCCCTCAGCTTCCAGCACCCCTGGTCAGCATAGCCAGCCCATGGCACATCCTGCTGGCAATCCTTCCCAAACAAGGAGCAAACCTTGGGATGGCAGAACTATCAACAAGCAGAAGTCTGACACTCCAGAGACCTAGACAGAGCACAGACTGGAGAAAGGAAATAGTCTGGGCCATGTAACTTACACCCTGTGAGGCTGCTGCTGGAAGCATAAAGGGTATTTCCTGGTACTTCTGAGTTACTCTCTGTAGTACTTTACTTTGAGAAAACCCTCATCATGGCAACTACCTGGAGAAAAGGACAGTACAGGACAGGTACATTTATTACAGCGTGATGATAGGCTATTGAAATAATATTATTTCATTGCCTGAAGTAAATTTTTACTCTTTTTATTAGTGTAGCAGAGTCAGCAAAACTGAACTGGGAAAGAGCTGGAGTTTATTTGGTTTCATGTCATTCGTGTGGTTGTAGATCACCCATCATGGCAGAATAGTTACCATCGTTTGCCGGAGCCAGGGAAAGCTCAGCATTATTCCTGTGCTGGGGTCAAATGTGGGGTAGGAAGAAACATCTTTAGATTTGTAAAACAAGCAGCTCTGCTCTGGAAGTCATTGGAAATGTCACAATGCCGTTTTTAGAGTTGTTTTTCAGAGCAGAACAACGCCTTAATACCCTCTGCTATTTTCTATTAGTCTGTATTCAAAACACAGGATTTAACTAAAACTTCTAAAAGGATATTGCAAGAAACACATTTAATGTGTGTCACAACATAAGGTACAAAAACATTAGGATGCAAAGACAATAAGGTTATCTGATGTGTCTTAGCTGGAAAAGACACGAAAGCTCTTCACACGGCCAGGATTGCTGCATGCATCAGTGAAAAGCAGTTGAATATTTAATGTGCATGGTAAATATGAGCAGAAAAGGGAGCCCAGATGACATACGACAGCATAACACTCTGCAGTACAGGAATCAGCCCAAGTACAGTATTCACAGAACATGTTTAGTATTCAAACACATTTTGTCTGTACACCATCCTTTCTGCTGCAATGGCATTGTCTTCCTTTTTCTCACCCTCTGATGTTTTCCCTGAAGACTCACATTCACATCACATGGGCATTTACTTCAGTCTTTGCTCCCTTTATAACACATTCATGCACTCCATGCATTGTTCAGATACTAAATTTTATGTCCTTTTTTTCTCATATGGCTCATGAGACTTAATGTTCTCTTCTCTTTTATCTTTGTTTCTCTCTTCAAATAATACAGCACTGAGGGAAGTTATTCTGAAAATTGCCTTAGAATAATTAAATTATAAATATAAAAATATAATCTACTTTTTTTTTTTTTTAAAGCAGGAACAAATACTTTTGTCTTCCAGTTATCTCTGTAGAATAAAATAACTCTGATTTCGTCCTAAGGACTATCCAAACATGAATGAACATTTTGGAAATTCTAGTATTTCTGACTATTATGATTTAATGCTCAAACTGCATGTTTCCATTTACTTTGCTTCTTAAAATACAACTGATGAGAAAATTACTTTGCTGCAAGTATCGAAAAAATCTTTTATTTGTATTTTGGCATCTGTTTTCCACTGAAAATAGAAACAAAGCTGTATTCACTGGTAATTTTTAAACTTATTTTCTTAAAAAATATGGATTTTTTTTCAAAAATATGCATATATAAAACAAATATAGATACTGAGGGAAACAAGCCAATAAATCTGTTTTAATCCCATAAATTACAAGTAGCTAAATTGGCTAAAAGTTTCTAAAGAAAAGAAAATCCCAACCTCCCTTTCAAACTGAAGTATACAATCTGGGCTTTCACTTGAGTATTTATAAAGGAAAAAGAAACTGGGCCAAAGTTAAAGAATTTGTAATGGAAAAGGCAACTTACCTCACAGTGAGTCTGTGGTAGCAGTTGTGTCTTAGGATTCAATGTTTGTCCTCTTCACTAAACTGACAGAACTGAAACAGGGGTGTGAGGTTTTACAGGGGCTTTGTCATCAGTTTAGGACCAATCGGGCTTCAAAGCAGCTTATTAACCACTACTACGTTAGAAAGAACAAAACATATTCTCACCTTAGTAGGGTGCCAGATAAAAGGTAATTATGGAGATTGCCCTGGTATGACAGAGGAAGCACTTCAGAAACTTTACCCACAGTTACTCAGCTGTCAGGATGGGAACCACGGTCTGGGACTTGAACCACTACTTTATTCAGGCAGTGATAAGGCTATAGCTCCATAATTACTGACATCTTTGCTCAGCATAGCAAATACTTTTTATAGCATAGAGTTGATGCCTTAGAAACTAGCCATGTGCTTAAGATTACTATAAAATGTCCATGAACGATGATGTTTCCAAATAAAACAAGGCTTACATGTTAATCTGCCTAAACATCTCTTTATAAACCCTGTTTGTAAAGTATATTCTTCTGCAGACTATTTTTCAGTCCTTGACATGAGACTCCATTCCTAATAATGTCTGAAAAAAAATTACACACATTACTAGGTTTATAGAATATTTTCCACTAGAAAGAAATAAAAAGAATTTCTGCTCCTGAGGATCTGAAAAATATGTTGATTTCAAAAGACTGAGAACATTTATGTGTTTTGATACAGAGAGCCATTTAAATGAGGCAGAGCTTGTTATACAAATATCTGAGCTTTCTACTAATCTAACTGTGCAGCAAATACAACAGTCCTTAAATTTATTCAAACAGTATTTGGTAGAACAGATTATTCACTTTTCAAGAAGAATAAGAGCACTGAAGTAAAAAACTTGATACTGCTGTAATTCAAAGGACAAGAAAATCAGCAGATTTACAAATCTTTGCAATTATTTAGAGCAAACAGCTTTTGCACCACTGCAGACAGCTTTGGTTGTTGGTGGTCCCTGTGAAATGCTAGGGTAGGGATTCTGATGACTCTCAAGCACATTAATAGTCTGGGATCTAATTTTTCCATTACAAAAATAAATGGGAATATTTCTCTTTCTGTCTGGCATAGCACTGGGAACACTCACACACTGTGCTTTTCTTCCAAAAAGGACAGGATCCTTGGCTCTCTCTTCTCCAAGCAGTAATCATTTGCAGGTGAAATTAAAGGTTCAGTTGCTTCCTTGATCATCCTTTAACTAGATTTTTTTTCTCCTCTCCTGACTTTTTGCCAGTTATCTAGGAAAAGGATGCATGGTCTGAACATAGCCTGGCTGACACGTGGGAGCAGCTAATCCTGGAACACAAAAAAACCTCAAACAAACAAACAAAAAAACCCCACCAAAACAAACCAAAACACAAACCAACCAAAACCAACCCCCAAACCCCAGAAAAAACCCAAATCTGCTCCCAGTTAAAATCAGTGAGGAACTGGAGACCAGGCACAGGGAAGTCCTGTCAACATCACACCTTCTGCATGATTTATCTCAGTTTGTATTCAGAAAGCCTAACATTTAGTCCTCTAATCCAGGCTGACTACTCTCTCTGTGAAATGGCAGTGTAGGAATACAACTCCTCCACAGAGTTTTTATAGTGAGGTAACTGATACGTTTTTTTTATCCCAAAGCCAACCATTTTGTGAACTGATCAGCATGTTGCACCTGCTGTGTCTCATGGAAAATTCACTTTAGTCTTTTCTTATTCTATTGTTTCCTCTAATCAAACACAAAACTCATTCAGGCCAAAACAAAATGCTTGGTTTCCATACATATGAAAACAACTCATCCTTCATGGTAGACCTGAACCCACTAGCAAAAAGTTGTGTCTTCTCTCAGTTTCTACATGTTTGGAAGTTATCATTCCCATCCAAAATTTTCCCCATACTTTCAATAAGTGATATTGTCAGGGAACCTCTGCTGAGGATCTGTCTGGGGAAGCCAGAGATGAGGCCCAAAAAACCCCTCAGGCTGTCAGTGTTGCCATCATTTCTGGAAACCATCAAAAGAAGGTGGTTCTGAAGGAGATCCTGGAGGCACAAAGTGATACTGAGGGAATTGGAACTACACAAGTGGGAAAATTAAAATAAAATGGATTGGTAAAAATCAAACAGATGGGGACAGTAATGAACACCTGAGCTATATCTTAACACAGTAAGAATGACTTCATTATTTTAAGTGAATGCTTGTGGCACATCTGCAAGGTACAAAAGTGTTATTATCTTGTTCTTCACTAGGAACTGGACAGAAAGAGAGATAGATCACAATCTACCCCAGGATAATTTAACCACAACATTTTAAAATACTAAAGCATTATTGGTATAACCTGCTGGTAAGTAATAGTCTCCAGAAGAGTGATGTTCTCTAGAAGGAGTAGGCATGGAAGCTGTATTTCTGCTCAGCACTCAGCTACACACCCTCCCTTGGGGAAGCACTCAGACCTGATGCACAGGCTGGGCAGAATGCAACTGGCCTGAACCCAGAACCCTGAAAATACTTGTTTCACCTCAAGAAACTTTTGAGTAGAAAACAGTTTTTCCCATCCTCTCCCAAATCTACTGAGGAAGGAGGAAGCAGAAGTGTTCTTCCAGGAGAAAACACTAATGTATGACACTTCTGCCAGAATGAAAAATAACTAGCTTTATTTCATGGTTACCTTACTGATATTGAAATACAAATGAGATTGGGAATGTAAGTATCAATCAGAAGAGTTACTTAGACCCATAAAGAAGCATCTTGGAAATCCTTGATTAACTTATTAGTTGAAGTAAATGGCTTATTTGTGGTACAGAAAGTAAAGACAGCCAACAAGCAAAGTGTCAGGTCTGTGAGACTTCAGAATGGAATTTTACAGAGGATGAACTATCTCCAAACAGTGCAACATAACCACAGCCAGGTACTTTAACAAAGTGGGTCATTGTTGGTTCCAGGCAGTTACAGGTAATGCGACTGATGGAGCCACATCCTTTCAATACCTGAAAAGATTTAAAATCAAAGCAAGGCCCTTCAGCAGTCTTTAATCTGTAATAGTCTGTAATAGTTGAGCCCTCAGGCAAAGAGGACTGAGGACTGCACTCAAGGGTATTTGCCTGAGAGGGATGACTGACCAGCCAGTCTGGGAAAAAGGATCTGTCCTGGTACTCAGGCAATGAATAACAACAGGTCAGCTTATGTGGGAATGTGAGTTTAGACAAACACCGTAAGCCTCTAGCAGGTACATATGAGTGATTTATTACCAGTGTAAGTGCAATATTCTTGCAGTTTAAACAGAGAATGCCATATTTCATTCCAAAAAAGAAATGTCATGCAGTAAAATTGTCTGATTGCAACAGCTCCATGAAAGACTACCTGTCAGGCTCAAGTTTTCTTGCTCAGGGCTTCATGCCTCAGAGTACCAGAAACTGTACAAACACGAGCACTGCAGGGACTGGAGGGCACACCTTAAGCCAGACCTTGCTAATTCTCCTTATCAATGGGAATGATAGAGCCTGGTCTGGGCTGCACTGCCTTGGTGTGACAGACCATGGGTATTGTGCAGGCAGTGTTTTGGCAAAAGGAAGAGATTAAATTCAATTACCATTTCCACCATGGGTTGCCTACCTGATCATTAGCTAATTGCGTCTCCATTTCCCCCTCTGACAAAAAGCCTGCTTTAAAGGGGTTCTCCAAACTTAAAACTGCTATTTAAGAAATAAGGCATCAAGGATGGAGCTGAGAGGAAGAACAGCTTAGGCTGCCTGTTCAACAGTGGAGAACTCCAGTATCTGAGATAGGCAGAATCAGGAATACTTTACACCTGCAGATAAAAGTGGACTTTGACCTGACTCCATGCACTGTAGAAAATTCTACTTCAGCCTGTATTGAGGAGATCAATTTATTTCCTATCCCGAGTATGATCTTCAAGAAAATCTTCTGAGTGTAGGCATTCTTAAAAGAAAGACATTGATGAGGCTGCCATTTTTTCCCAGCATATTAGAGTAAAACTCTCTAGTCTGAAGTACAATGTATTTTCTATTAGTTATCTTTAGGTGGCAGTAAGGTAAAAGCATGGAGTAGAAATTTAACAGAAATTTCTACTTCATTTTTAGAGAACTTTTTATCATGTACTGTGCTGGGTGTACCATAGAAAGAGACTTAAATACTTGCATCTTCAGCAGATATCCAAAAGTAATTATTAGAGTTGACTTCACCCAGTTCACACTCAGATGCCAACCTTCTGTATGCCAGCAATATTAATACAATGACTAGATATCATATTAGGTATGCAGTACTTGATCCAAGAATACCTGAGGACAGTGGTAAAGTTCACAGGTAGAGACAAACACATATGATACTATCAGTAAAATGGAAGTACACTAAAAGCCCAACCAAACAGACCAAAAAAAAAAAAAAACAACAAAAAACACCACAAGAAAAAATAACTCCTCCCACAAATGAAAGGCCTAAATCAAGTTTAAACAGGGTTTCAGTGAATAATTATTAACATGGGAGTTTAAAATTTTTTTTCATTTACTCTTTTCCTGTATGCATGTCTAACAAAGTCTTTCCTGAAGCTAAACCACAGCGATGTTGTCTCTAACCAACTTCCTACTACAAAAAAAAGCCAGTAGGATAAAAACACACTCAAAATTTTTATCGAGGAATATAATTAGCTAAGTAATGTGACAGTGTCACATAGTGTGCTAAGGCAAGTATTATGTAGCCAATAAAGGTCTATCTTATACCATGAATATTTACAGTTGGAAGCACGAGATGGCTGCAATCGAAGTGCTGCACCCAGCAAAGGCTGGATGCTGACTTGATACCTTGTTGTCTGACAGTGTGAAACAGCCAAATAGCTGCTTACTTCATCACCACTTGACAGCATAATATTAATGCTAGGTAGCAACACATGCCTGTTTTGCAGGAGCTTAGCACCAAATGCAGAGAACAATTTCACGAAACAGTTTTGAGATTGTAGGCTTTGCTTTTTAGAAGAGAAGTAGGGATGGAAAGTGTCTGGCAGTTACAAAATCAAACAGGAATCATAATGATCTCTGCTACATCATACACTGCTGACCCACCTAGTACACATTACAGAGACACAGCAGTTTCATATTCCCACAGAAAGTGGAGGGAGACAGGGCTGAGTTTCAGCACAGGTTGTACCTGTGCAAGAGAACCTGACCCTGCTACACTTTGTCACAGTCAGAAACCACAGCCCACAGAAGGTGGCTGCACCTGTATGTGGTGCTGATCTTTGATGGGTACTTGGTGCTGTTCTCAAAGATCTGATTAAAGAAATAAAATAAAAAAATCTGCCTCTAAAATCACTAATTATGAAAGAGATCTTTAATCTCAACTGTTCTGTGCTGAAAAGTGGAGTTTGAGCAATTCCAGGTTGTGCACAATTCAGTTTGTGCAAACTTGATTAAAGTTAATTGATACTAATAATTCAGAACACAGGAGAATAATGCCTGGTGAAAACAATGCACATGGAAACACAGTAGAGAGGAAAAACAACATGCAGATTGCAAATACCTCAGCAAAATACCCCCCCACCCCCCCGCTTATACAGAAAATATTGGAATCTAGAATGACAGATAAAATTTACATGCAAAAATCAGAGAAGTTTGCAATAGGAATGGTTTAGTTGCCCCCTTGACTTAGCTGTTGATACCCTACATGATTATTTCCTGCTCCGTTCTCTTATCCAAATGCTGTCATTCCCACCAGCCCCATCTTGAGTATCAGGACATCATCCTCCACATGCTGGTCTGACCAACACCTATGGAAGTAATGAAGAAAGCAGTTCTGAAATCCATTCTTCTATCTCATAATTTTTAACTATTTCACTCTGCCTGTTGAACCTCTCTTCGTGTCTTTTCCTCAGAAACCGCCCTGTCCTCATCTTCAAGGCTGTAGAATCTTTTTCTAGTGTTCTCCTGCTTTTGGGCTTCATCTACTGACTCCCTCACACCCACTTCACTCTTCCATAACAACAGGATTGGACTTCCTCAAAAGGCCACTACTGTGTGTCCTTCCAAATCCCTCTCCAGGACTCATTTCTACTGTGGCATCTGCAGGGATGCAGTAAACTCAACCTGGCTACACGCAGGGCAATGACAGAAAGTTACTGTTTTTAGTGATAGTCTTTGGAGTTTAAATATCATCCATTCCTTCCTGCAAGATGATTGCCTGATAAGGCTTTTATCCACCACTAACATTTACTCATACAGAATGTGCCGTCTCAAAGCTGTAAAGCATTTATCCCCTGTGGAGAAACCACCTGATGCACTGCGCTGTCAGCCATGTACTAAAATAATTCTATATGATGCCCCAAAGCATTTCCCAAACTGGAAAGGGATGTTGTACCCCAGAGACTGACACCTTTACTAAAACATTTGTCTAGTCTGTGATATAGCAGCTATGGGACAAACTCCTCCTCGGCATGGTTTGCCTGGATTTGCACCAGCTATAGATTTTCCCTCTTATCCTTTCAGATTGCAGCAGATGGTGAAGTTTCTACACCAGAGCCTGTCGATAGAATTTTAAAAGGCATCTCATAACAACACATTGGAGCTGCACATTTAATCTGTGCTGCATCACTAAGATGATTTTAAAAAGAGTTTGAAATTTAGCACTGCCAGTTGCTGCAGAAGCACCATCAAGGAGCCTTCTCAAAGCCCACAGCTTAATGAGAGATGACCTCCCAAACTGCCACCCAAATCACCGCTCTCTGTGTAACCAGCACTCTGCTATCTAAGAGAAATGACATTTAATACTATGTCCTGTGAGATACTGATCCAGCAAAATATCTGATGGAGATTTTAAAGGGCTTATGTACTTCTGTACTTCTGTCTCTTTTGGGTCCATGGCTGAGCTCGTGTACAGTACAGTGGCCAAAACCAGAAACATTATTCCTTCTGCCTAAGACAGACCATCCCAGACATATTAAATACCACTGTTTTCCTAGCTGGAAACCTAACTTTCATTAAACAGTTACGACAAGTCAGACATCAATACTACAAGTACCTAAATAAATTACAACTATTGTACATAGTCTGTTCTTTAAAGATTGATTCCTAAAAGTGAGCTTCCCAGCTGGAAAAGCCACTTGGCCCAAAGGCTAATAATATCAATAAAAGGCCACCTAAGCTAAACATTACTGCATGTACTAGCATTGAGGAGGGGGCAAATTATTTTGATTTAAATACAGCACTGTTTAAAGTCAGCTAGGAATGATCCTGGAATCTATTGTGTGGAGCAGGAGGGCTGGGTATGCCAATCTGACTGGAAGATCAAGACTAATGTGAACACCCATGTTTAACCAACGTCTGCTTTACAATTTAGTTGCAACATTTCAGAGAGCTCTGTCTCCAATCTCCAATTTTTTTGCTCCACTATAATTAGAACAAACTTCCTCGTTAACTTCTGTAGTGTCACAACACTGCAGCTTCATGTGCCAGGAGGGAGACTGTCAGAATTTCTTAATGAGGTACTTTCCTTGCAAGCCCAGCTAAATCCTAGACTTCAATCATCTCCATTTTCTTCATTTTCTCACAGAACACCAGAGATGTAATTCTTCCTTGATAGGAAAGATTGCATTTTTCTGATCTATAACTGGTCAAGCCAGATGATCAATTTATCATTATAGCAGCTACACTTTTTCTTTGATTTCAAGAACTGTCAGAAAACTAAAAGTTGGTATTTTCCAGGAAGAAATCAATTAAAACTGTCATGTGTCAACTAAGACAAACTATTCAAACTACATTTTATAAAAAAAAAACCACCCTACACTAGATAGAAGTGGTAGTGAATGTAATTTTTTCAGAGACGTTTTAAGAAAATATTCAGACAATAATCCACACCAGAAAATAGAGAAATAAGAAAAGTTACTTACAACTTTTTTTCCTTGAGGTGAACTGCCTATATGTGTTATGGTGTGGATATTCTCCACACATTAGAAGTTTTTTCACATCCCACCTAGGTTTTTTTCTTCAGCCTGTCCATAGGGGTACAGGACTTGGGGTCTCACTCAAGCCCTCAGGCAATGGGACTGTGTTCTCCTGCAGACATCAGAAAAATAACTCAGAGGTTGGTGGTAGAAACAGCAACGACATTGATGGAATTTCAAAACGATCTACAACTCTTTATGCCATACAGAAAGATTTTCAGAGGACTACAGAGGTAGGTGAGGGACAACAGGATAGTCTCCTCCCAGTGAACATGGTTTCGGGGGCAGAAGTTCCTAAGATGTGTAGGAAAAAAGCAGTCATGCTTACCCTGGGGTGTTATTTTGCATACAGAAAGCATCAGAGCCAATGTGTGGCAACTGTAGGTCACCCTGAACTGGAGCTGAAGTATTCCCAGGTCTTGTTTTCTCTCTTGCTTTCTGCTTATCAATCTCAGAGGATTCACTTTTCTTACCAGATAACCTTGAAACTTGCTAGGCACCAGGTTTACAGTAAAGCAAGCATTGCACCCTTCAGGAATTGCTTCCTTCCCACGGGGGGACAAGAGAATGTCTATGCAATGCAAATGCCAGTTGGGAAGCCCACCAGATGAATGGAAGGGTTGTGAGGTGTGCAGAAGAAAAACGAGCTGGTGGTCTCACTGGTGATAAACAGTGGCAAACCAGCTAAGGTGCACTAAGTGCTGCTTCCTTTGTTGCCACAGGCACCAAAGTAGAAAGGAGTAAACTAGTCAAGTACTTGAAAAATAACTCTGCATAAACACACTCAAAGATGGGTGCCTATATGGACAACAGCATGAAGTAGGAAACGAGCCTAAACAATTAAAGGATAAAGCTGTTAAAGGAAATAGGTGACATGTATAAAATCTTAAAAATAGTTTGCCATTTCCAGTGGCCTGTGCAGTGTTTGGCTCAGCTGGACAGGAATCTGTTCTCCTTAAATGAGTCCAAAATGGATTATTAGTTCAACTCAACAACCCAACATGTAGGCCAACACAGCTCATGGGAGCTGGTGGCTGGTGTTTAGCACAAGCAGAGCAGCCACCTTTTACAGATGATGCAAGGGAGAGCAACAGGTGATGGCTTGTGAAGGTGAAAATAGAAAATCACAGAAAAAGGGACTTCATGTGCTACTCAATTAATGCACTTTCAGTAGAACAAAGTCAATCTATAGATTTATGGCCCCTTCACTGCTGTTGAAATTAAACTGTAGTCTCACAGGCTGGGGTTATCAGTGCATCTCATAATAAGAGATTTGTATGTGACTCACTGGATTTCTTCTTGAACTACCTGGATTCTTACCTGAATTCAGCCTTTAACTGAAAAAATTTCTGGTAAGATGGTTGTAAATCCTCTATGAAATAAACTGAGCATATCTATGTGCTTTTTAATCAAGTAAATGGCTCTTCTTTGGCTGCTCACCATAACCCCTCTCTGCCCCTAAAACTTTCAAAGAAATTCTGACATGGATTAGGACCACTCAAGCCAATTGGCCCTCATTACTGTAGCAAATGGTTTTGATTTGGGGGCAGTAAATCTGGATGGCATGGATCAGATGTTCTTACCGTGATGAAGTGATAACCTTGTGAGTGGTGTCAGGACTCAGGATCCGGAGACTTTGCCAGCAAAAGCTCTGGTGCACACGAGCAGCTGCAGAATTCCCAGAAAGCCTTGCATGTGGCAGAGAATGGAATTCTCCAGGGTTTGTCAATCCCTGTATTTTAAAGCTTGTGTTGATATCTCTGTCTTGCAAGGAATCCAGAATCAGGGAGGCTCTATGCAAGTGCTGAATTGCAGACTGGTTAATTCTTAATGCCCAGCAGAGAGGCTGCTCCTGCTGCTTTCAGAGCACACCGTGCCTTCCACATCCCACAGACACATCCAGGACACACTTTGCCACACAGGGCTCGTGCCCCCAGAGCAGCATCCCAAGGAAGCATACCCTTGCCTCTCTCATATCTACAGAGATTTCTCTGACAGCACCACAGCTCGCTCTCCTCTCTCCCTGATTTGGCTCAGCCTTGGTGTCTGTGGCCTTGCTTCTCATCCCTGGAATGACACAAAGCAGGATCAGATCAGCTAAGTCCTGCTGATGTAAAACACAGGAGGAAGAGGCCCTGTGTGTTTGGCTGGCTTCCTCTGTGTGCTATTCCGCCTGCCTTTGACACTTGGCACACATGGAAACATTCATACATAGCAAATCCCTAATGTTCCCTCCTATAAAATAACCATTTGGGAGTTGGCTTGTTTAAAGATAAGCATACATATACTGGATTGATAAATGCCTCTGAGCCTTGACTTGTGAACTGGGCCCTCCTTATCCAAAGTGTTCATCTACAAAGCAAATCAAGGAACCAAACTGGAACAATAAATCTAATTCAATAACCAAATGAAAAGCAAAACCCAGCCATACAATGAAGTTTCATTCTGTCTGATGATTTATCTAATATAAATATTTTAAATATTTTTAATTTAATAATTAAAATAACCCTAAAATATTAATCAACTTTTAAATGAAACCACCAGTGAAAAGCTAAAATATTTGACTTCAAAACATGACAAAGATTTTTATCCTTTATTTCTTCCTTTCATTGCAGATGAAGCTTTTCACTACATGAAAATTAAACTCAATAAGATCTTTTTTTTAATTTTGCCAAAATGAATTTTTTCTTGCTCCAGCTCACATCCAAAGACATATAAATAGAACATGCTACATAAAATAACTTTGTGAGAAGCAGATAGGCCTTCTAATGCTAGGAGACTTCATTTGTTGGTATTACCATGGCACATGACATCATCTTGCCATCAGCATCCATTACCACTAACGATAAACTTTTACTGACAACTCTTCTATATTAGGGGGCAGGAGAACTCTCACAACTCTTCTGTCATCAACTACCTTTTAAACAGGCTCATAAGATAATTCAGGTTGGAAAAGCCCTCAGGAGATCTTGCAGTTCAGCCTCCTGCTCAAACTGTAATGAGAATCTCTAAGATACTGCCCAGTCAGTTAATTAACCCTCCTTCATTTGCCCTATATATTTATTATTCATAAGCAGTGCTTAAGTTACATTCAGAAATCACTGTGATCACCATGTGGTATCTATTAGCAAGAATTCTTTCTGAAAGTCTGTCACAGTGTTTGGGGGTCTCATCGGCTTCCTTGACAACAAAGGTTTTCAGCAGAACAATTCAGTAACTTCAGTAACTTGTTTTTCTTCACATATTCCAGCTGTTTTGTGCCTTTTTTTTTTTTGTATTGAGACAAAATAGTTTTTGTCTTGCTCTGTTCTTTCCTGAGCTTTCCCCTTCTGTGTGGGTCTCTGCTATAGCTTTGTGATAAACACCAAAAAATTGTATCTTGCCATCTCCCAGGCAGTCAGTCCAATAACCAGATCTTAACCAGCTGATGTGGGGAAGGGAGTAGCAGCCTTAGTGATCCACCAATGGGTGAAGCAACAGGTAAGGACTTAGCAGAAAAGCCTGAAGGAATGATATGGGACCTTTAATTTCAAATGGCATTTTTAAAGCCCACTCCCTACTATTATGCAAAGTACATGGTAGGGTCAGTGACAAAACCCCTTTTTTCCTCTGTGTTAGCAGCACTGTTTCTAAAAACGTAGCTCAATCCTTCTATTTGTGGGTTCACCAGTTACAGTCTGGTCTATCATCATCATCAAATATGCAACGAACAGACTCTGAGACAATGGGGGACAGAACTTTTCAGCTATTTTATTCCAGATCAGCCAGCTGATTTTCCAAATTAATTTAATTGTTGAGCCATTAATTACTAAAGAAGCAGTTGATTTTGATAGGACCAGACTGCAGAGCCTTCTGGCAACTCTTGTTACCAGTTCAGTGCAACTGCTAAGGGGGCAACCTATATTGTAAACTTCAGTAGTGAGCTATGGGCTGATAAACCATGAACACTGGGGGGGTTTTGATCAATAGAATCGACCTAAAAAGATGAAATAAAAGCTCTTTTTTCATATTTAGAAATCAGAAGTAAGATAAACACAGAAATAAAGTTAGGCAGAATTAAACACAAATAAACCCCGGCTGTCTAAGTATTCATCAGTGGAGTAATTTCTTTTATATGCTGGCTCAGAATAGGTAAGGTTTCTGTAATAAATAACTATTGCAAATGTTAAAAAGCCGTATTATGATATTATGATGATTTTAAATTGATAATGACGTTTAGATATATGATTGCATTTTAACAAGTTACAGGCTTTTTTTCCTCCCCAGTTCTTTGCATAAAATTTTTCATTAAGAAATCAAATTAATTTGAAGTATATTTATAAATGAAAATGTCTCCATAAATAGAAAAACACAACAGGAATGGAAAGAGCATGGACTGGAAAGTAGGAAATAAGTTCAAAAACTTCACATACCGGAGACAAGGCAATACCATCCATTTGCCTAAGTAGTGGATTTCTTTCCTTTTCAACCGTAGGATCAGAGTTAACTTGGACTATCTCAGTCCTCACTTTCCCAGAGCAGACAATAAAAATACAAGATGTCTTCCAAGAACTAAAAATTCCTTTAAAAATTTGAAGCCCCTCTGAGAAAAGAACAAGAGTCACAGTCTAAGACAGTACAGAGCAAAACTAAGATCTCAAATATATCTGTAACATCGTCTAAAGATGAAATGACCTTCCCAATCCAATACAATTTAATAGATCAACATGCCTCACACCACCTTGTTTTAAAGTTGGATTCATGTGGTCTGTCACCTGCACTAGATTATTTCTACTGGGAAAAATGGTTTTGAAATAATAGGGACCATATATTTAGCCATCAAGGACAGAGGAAAATACCCTAGTTTATCATGTATCCCCTGAAGAGAATCCCTGAGCCAAACTTGCTTTTACTATCATAGTGGGACCTTTTATATCAGTGTGGAGTTGGAGAGAGGAATAAAGAGGAAGGATTGTTTCAACATTTCCCCTCTGGCATTGTTGATCTCCTGCAAAGGCATGAGTCCCAGGGATGGAGACACAGCAGCAGCACCCACTGACAGTGCATCCATCACCGAATGCAGGAGCGCCATCATTCCTGGACTGTAATTGCCCTTCCTTAGAAATGACGAGTAAGCAGGTCACTAAAATATCCTGTAATATGGAGCATCTAACTGGGAAATGGGCTTTGACCTGCTGTTTTCCATTTCTAAATATTTGGGGATTTGAATGTTCAGCCTCAAGCACACATTCATCTCAGGCAGTTCAGCTGTCACTCGTAATACAAATCAAAGGATGATGGATGGCAGAATCTGCCCAGAAGTTCAATTCCTGCCAGGGTCATTCTGTCCATAGTGACCACCTTTGCACACTAACCACAGCACTTCATTGGCTCACCTCATCATAATAATTTTTTTACACATGAAAGCATATACATAAATGTGTATAAAATGTTAATCTACCAACTATAAAATTTATCTTATCTAAAGCTTTTCAACTGATGGATTTGTTTATGTGCACTATGCCTTCTGACATTATTTCATTTCCCACTGCCACATGAAAACTGGAAAAAAAAAAAGTCAGAGCATCCTTACATTCATCCTGTACTGTGCTGCTTTAGTTTCTGTAGATGAAGCTATGAAGTCTGCATGTGGAAGAAGGGCTGGATGAATATTTTAAAACATATTTGTGTAAACATACTGATTAATTTCTCATGCAATAGATTTCAGTTGCACTCTTGTGCAGCCTTTATACACTTATAGAACGCAAACAAGCTGGTAGAAAAGTTTACCAGCAGGAATGCCTGTAGAAGTAGTACATTTTACAAAAACATTTATTGTAAGCAAACTTTCTATATATAATCTATACTTATAAGTTAATATACATATATATAAATATTCACATAAACTTGACTCCTCCAGCAAAAGAAACAGAAATGTGACTGAATATATATCCAGTCAAATTAGCTCATGTTTAACTTACAGTAGCAAAGACCACCAATAACCTGTTCCCAACCAAACCTGGGATAATGAATTATTATTGAAGTCATTAAACAAATAATTGCTGAATTACTATTACAGTCCGCAGACATATTAACTTACAAGTTATTTTCAAGGTAAAGGAAGCTGTCAAAAGAAATGGGTCACTGCATGAAATTCATCCAGCTCTGCCGTGAATACTAAACATCCAGTGCTCTGTGTGTGTAATTTTCTGGAGTCCAAAGAACAAAATCTGGAGGGGCTAATGTATTTCTCTACCAATAAATGGTGCCTCAGCAATAGCTTGTCTATTGAAAGCCCTATCCATAGAATGGTTTTTGTTTTCCTTCCATGGTAGCTCAAGTGTGTCTCAGTATTCTCTTGATGGAAATTATATTGCAATTATTTCAATCCTTCCAGTTGACAACTGACTTGATCTCGAACATATTCACCTCCATTGGCTCAGTAACGCTGGCCTTGTTATTGATCCTCTTCTTGGCAGTTGTGGTTTCAGTCGTCGCTGCCAATAAACGGGCGACCCAAGGCACCTACAGCCCCAGCCGGCAGGAGAAGGAGGGGTCCCGCGTGGAGATGTGGAACATGGTGCAGCCACCGCCAATGGAAAGACTGATTTAGGAGACAGCAAAAGCACTCCTGCATCCTGGAAGGTGGCTGAAAGGGGACACTGTACATATGTTAAATGTATTATTTTCACTCTGATATCAGGAATACTTATTATAAATATAACAATGACTTTGGGCTTTCAATGTTTTCCTTTTAAGTTACAATAACATGAAAATTCTTTTAGCATTTAAATGAACCAATGACATTTATTATTGCTTTGGACCAGCGTGTCCAAGGACGATTTTTCATTTGCACTGGAAACCACAGCCTTGGTAATCAGCAGTAGGTATTACAGACAGTAATGGCTTCTGGGATACCTATAAGTGCCTGACTTGGACACAACATGGATAACAACCTCTCATTCGTGCTCTCCTTGGACTGCCCAGCAATCACTGCTGCTGAAGGTGATGAAGAAAAATCAACTAAGCCTGTACAATAAAGACATTGCAATTCTGTTATCAAAGGGTTTAGTACTAGAACTGTGTCTCAGCATATCTACTTTCATCTGTTAATCAGGGATTAAAAGGAAGCTGTGTGAAAACTCTCCAAAATAAATGCTTCAAATTTAATTGTTTTTCCTTCCTGCAGTTCTTTCATTTTACCTACCACCCCTCCACCTTTTACTGAAATGAAGGTGAAATGCATTTCAGTTTCCACAAAACCACAAGTTTCTCTGAGTATAAATGCTTGTGTCCTAAAATATCCAGTGGGCATAACATGACTACTTAGGAGACATGAAATCTAAATATCCTAACCAAATTGTGTACATCCACACTACTGCCTTCCTCCCATTACAATATTACCTGATAGTCCCTTTTAGAAAATTATTGCTTCTCACATTGGCTGTCAAAAAGCATGCTCAGAAATCTCTCCCAAAGCTCAGGGAAAATGCCAGAAAAGTCACAGAAGTAGCCTACAGGTAAAATACGGGCTTGAAAATAATTGCAGCAAAGTTGGTGCTTCTCCTGGCACTCAGACTTCTCATATGATCATGGGAAAATAAATTTTTATGTCTCAATTTTCCTCTTTTAAAGCAGAGAGAATCCCATTTAGCTGCCTCATAAACCTCAGCAGCACAAGGCTTGCTTTGTCAAAAAAGAAACAAATGCATAAAATGTAATGACAGAGGCTTGTAAGCTGGTAATGGAATAGACATTTACCTAGATGTAATGTATGTTACATTGACATGTAATGAAATAGTCATTTGATGCAAAGGAATCTTGTAATGAAATAGACATTTGAAAATGTAGGTGAATGGTTGGACTCAATGGTCTTAGAGGCGTTTTTCAGCCTTAACAATGGTACCAAAAATATATGCCAAAAACACATCCAGGTCAAAGAGGGGTTTGGAATGTAGAGGCAAATTTTAGACATAACTCATACAGTTAATTTTCAGATGTAGTCAAGAAATTAAAGCATAAACATTGCTCTCCCACAAACTGAACCCACAATAAAGAGGCAACAGAGTGGAAAGTCCACAATGGCATTTCCTTCTTCCTGCACTTCAGTTTACATGTTCCTGCAGTTGTGAAACATCCCATACAGACACATCAAACCCCAGATGATTATTCCAGGAGTTGCATAATAGAGTATGCACATTGAGTATCCAAGAGTTTAACTCATCTTTTTAATTAAGGATCAGTTCATAATTCGTTTTGAATGAGCCCCTTAAGGGATTACTGAAGATCAATGCCACTCACATTTATTTTTGTATTAGATGAATAGCAGTAACTATGATAGTAAGCACATTCAGGATTTTTTTGCAGTCCTCACCAATATCTTTCAAAATAAAGCCCTACAGAAAATGTGAGTAGATGGTTGGATTCAAGCCGAGTTAGAAGAGCAGAATGTAGTCACAGCAAAAATGCACAACAGATTTGGAGCCCAATTTACAGCTTTACTACTGAAGCTTATTATTTTAAACCCAATCGTTGTTGTACAGCTGCAGTCTAAATTCAGAGAGTTCAAATGACAACTAAGTAAAGAATGGAAAAATAAGTTATTAAAATTATGAGAAGAGATAGCAGAAATTCAGGGTAGATTTTTCAAAACAAAACTTTATGTAATTCCAGATGCAGTAGGTTTTAATTGAAACTTTTGATTGATCCCAGCTTTTGCCCTGTGAGATACTGCTGATGCACAGAAACAAATAACAAAGTTAGTTGGGTGTGATCATTTCCAGAAAGATACATAAACGTTGGGGAAAAAAAGAAGAAATTATCTCAAAGAGTGTACAGCCTGAGGCAGAAAATACCAAGTAAATGAGACAGCAAAGAACAGTGTGTGAGGATGAGAGACCCCAAGTGAAGCAGGAGTGATTTCTGCAGACTCTCACACACATGGCTTTTACCTCACATGAAAAAGCTGCAAAAAACCCAAAGACAAGGCCAGCTCTGCCTACAGAAGGGCCAAGTGGGCAGAGACACGGGAAGATGTAGTAACAATAGGGCAAGCAGTGAGGGAGCGGAGAAGAGGTGATGTAAGGCTGCAGGCTGGGGAGAGCTTGGGCACAGCAAGCTCTGAACACCAGGGCAAATCCAGAAGCATGAATTAGGCCCAAGTAGCCGAAGCAGCATTGGACTAGTAAAGTGGATACAAGGATGATGCTTCCACAAACCTGCTTTATGTTCTTGGTATTCTTGTCAGTGAGTCAAAGGAGAAATAGAATTGAGAGAGATCTCAGGGAATAGCAGAGATGGAGAAAGAAAACCAGAAATTAGTAATATCAGAAATAGCAGTAAAATGATTATAATAAAGCTCTAACTTTGAAGTTTGCCCTTCTTTGAGTAGGAGGTTGAACCAGATGACATCAGCAGGTCCCTTTCAGGCTAAATTACTATCTGATTCAAAGAAAAAGGACAGAAGAGAGAAGGCAGCTGAAGATGGAGGCAGTTAGCGTGGAGAACTAACTTGAAGGGAAGAATTACTGTTCACAAGGAAAGATAGAGCAAGAATAAGGAAGTGGATGGAGAGCAAATCTGTTCTTCTTGGTGGTTTGACTTTCTCAATGAAATTTTGGAGACAGTAGAAAAACAGTCTGTACAGAGGTAATTAATATTCCAGAAAGGGTTGCCACAGAGAGAATATATAGGGCTGAGCAAGATACCCGGGAGCACATATGGAGGAAGGAAGAGGCAGAGCAGATGAAAGCCTGAAGACTTTTTATACAGACCAAAGAGAGTTCTGGAGGAATATGCTCCTAGAGAATTAAAAAAAAACACTCATAAAAGCACAAAAAAGGGAAAAATCTCACAGTGAAATACGAGTGTCGTTCGTAAAAGGTAAGTCAAGGAGACAGAAGGCAGGGGAAAAACCTTTAAACTAAGATTAGAGTAAGTTGTGATTGCTGTCAGTCTCGGTGGAGAGGAAGCGATAAAAATAAGAGTGGTGGAAATTCACAGAAAAATGAGAGAAGAAAAGGAAATGAAAGCGAATGGCACTTGAGGGAGGTGGAGGCAGAAGCTGGATTGTAGCAAAGGTGAAGCTGGACTTTCATAGCAGTGAGACCGTAAGACAGGGAGGGAGGATGGCGGTGAGTTAGGAATGAGAATTACCTACTGAAGCAGACCTGTGTAAATAAGCATGTTTTACTTCAGATAGGGATTAAAATGAGAAATATTCAAAACTCCGTTTACCATCTTACATGAAACAAACAAGAAAAGGCCCAGAGGGCAACAAATGTCAGTTCCAAATACACTTTCTGAAAAGCTGAATTAACGAAACAACATCCATAGGCAGCAGGGAGGTAGATGCTGCAGCTGGAAATGCTCAGTGGCAGCCTGGAGAAGCACCAAAATCCCAAAGCTGTTGCCACATGAACATGCTATAGTGACCGTGAAATGCATGGTTAGGAAGACTGACCCTTCCAGGCCGTATCTCAATCAGGGAACAACACCTACATAACAACACGTTATAAAGGATGTCTAATACCATCTCTGATGAAATTTAACCCACAGATTGAGACCAATACAGTAGATGTCAGGCTATTTTCTCAGGTCAAGGGTATAATAAAATGCATATAGAAGCAAAGACGTTCAGGGAGAAGCAATTACATCTAGGAGTTGTTGTGGAGAGCATTTGTGCTGCTATAAGGAGAAACATTTCAAAACTGGCTTCTGGTTCCCCCAAAAGCACTGATAATCTCCACTAATGTGAAGTACCTCCACATAAAAGACTTAAAATATTTCAAAATTACATTTGTTTAATCTACTTGACTCAAAAACTTCAATGAATTATTTGTGATCACTTAAAAGAAAAAAATGCTCAATGTACTCCCAAACTTTACACATTTAAACTTTCTCTTCATGTCTAATAGCCTTCTACAGAGCGAAGGTTCTATATTAGAGCACACGATCTGCTCTGCACCAAATCCCTCTGAAGATATTCAGAAGCAGGAGAAGGATGAAACAACTCATCCCCCTTTCATGGTCCATTCTCTTTTCCCTTGGAAAAGGTGACATCCAGTCTGTGAAAGAGGGAGCATTACCTTGCATTATGTGCCTTCACCATTTTATGTAAAATTAACTTCTCTATATAGGCACACAGTATGTTTTGTATTCATATTACTATGTTTTGTGTACAGGATCAAAATGAACAATAAAGATTGTACCAAGCAACATGCAGGCTGTATTTTTTACTTTATGGGATTATTTCATCATGCAATTGCAAAGGAAATTATCCCCAGGCCAGAACTGTATTTACAATTTAAAAAGTCATATTTTCATTTAGAATCAAGTGATCAAGAAACATTTTCCATGCTTGGAAATGAGATGGACACGCTTTGTGCTGTGGTTGGAGCTGCCAGTCTCAGACTGGAATCTGCACCATCCTTTGTCTACATCCACACTGACCAACTGCCCTGTGCCCCAAAAGGGAGGGGTTTGTGCCAGCGCCCAAGGCGGCACAAATCAATACAACTTTGTGGGACTAATTTATATAAGCTGAGAAGTTTTTGAAATTAGTGCAATCTTTGCAGCACTGTGGATGAGTGCAAGCAGAAAAATGGCAGAGCTGTAAAAATTTTCTTCAGTTAATGTATGTCCCATTTTCACCCGGGGTTTTCTGCTCATTTCAAAAGTCCCTCTGTTACTTTTCAATCAAGATCAACAACCCCAGACACCATGAGTCCTACTGCCCTAAAGGCATTAAGTAGTCACTGAAAGAGCTCCCTCAGACCAGTTCAGCTATTCTGATGTTTGCAGTTGCATTGCAAGCTCCTCTGCAGCCTGGCTGCCATGGCCACACCCCAGGGTACCTCCAGGTAAGACACTCTCCCTTCCCAGGCCTCCAAAACTCATATGTCCTGGCAGTGGAGGAAGTGAGAAAGCATCTGGCCCACCCAGCTTTCAGGTCAATGAGAAGCTAAGTCACAACTTATTGTCGTTGTCTACTTCTGAAGTCTGGCCAGTGATTATTGTTCAAACAGGTGCAAATTAATAAAGAACATCCAAGTTACATTATTAAGGAACATAATAAATGCACCTTTTAAAATGGCCACAATAAATGCAGTCCAGCAGCAGAAAGCTTGTGTCCAGATAAGTGACAGCAAAGTCTTTTTCTCAGCCCAGAATTTCTGTAACATGTTTTATTTAACATAAGCCCCAAGTCTCACTGAAGGACAAACTTTACATGAGTAATGTCACATAACATCAGGAATCACAGATCAGAGGACTTTGGCCAAGTTCCTTTCCCCATGCTATTCAATCAACTCTCAGCTAAAGAAAACTGACACCTCTGAAAATAATTCACAAAAAGAGCATCAGATTAGGCATTGTAACTCAATAAAGTTGAACAGCGAATAGCTGACAACACTAGAATTTTGCCTATTGCAAAATGTCACAGTTGAATGAATGGATGGATGGGGCTTTCATGCCCCACTGAAGCATGCACAGGGCTTCAAACTACTGGCATGTGTCAAGATGCTGCAAAACCTAACATTTATAAAAGATACATCTGGTGTGCATTTATTGGGAGCAGAGTGAGGTCTTGTTTAAATTGCACACATGAATTTGATGTGGAAAGCGGGAGATACCCCATGCCTCACAGTAAAAGCATGTTTTAACCTAAACTCCTCCATCTATAATGCATGTCATGAGGTGTGAAGACCCTTGCACAGCGAAAAGCCAGAGCATAAATTATGAATCAAGGCACAGGTGGAGTCCTGAAGGCTAGGCAGAGTTCTCAGTTCAGTGGTGATTCTTCTGGGGTTATGTTCTTTCAAATGATACTTATTGGATAGAAATATATTGAGGTTTTTCTATTGCAGCCAATTAGAGCAACTGTTTTATTCTGACTTGGTTTCATAAAAGTCGCTTTTAATTTCTGTTTTTATCAGGCCATGATTTTTCCTTCCCCAGAATCATTTGACAAAGCAATTACATTCACCAGCAATTCATCTAACATTGTCAAACGCCAGCAAGGCAGACATATCCAAATCATGGCTTTAAATCATCTTTTTTGATCAGAGAAAAACTACACAGGCCTTCATCTGGTTCCATGCGCTTCATGGCACTGTTTGAAGCACACCATTTTCCTCAGCTCAATATTGTGTGTGACCTTTCAGATTTCACCTGTAGTTCCAGCAAAAGTGCAATTTCCACTGGCATGTATTGTAATAACTAGTGCTGACAAAAATGTGTGTTTCCAATTTAAACCCACTTAGTTTCACTTGGCACCTGCGCTAAACCTACTTGGCAGCAGAAATTCAGACGGAGCAACAGCAGCAGAGCAGGCTCTGCCCAGCAATCCTAACTCGATGTGACCACTCAGGCCACCAGCCTTTGTCACCTGCACGATCAGCTACTGGCACTGCAGCATGTTTGCAATGCTCAAGCAGTGCCAGGGCAGGGCAGCCTCGGGTTACACGGCTGCTTTCTGTCCCACAACATAAACAACTCAACGTCTCCCACACAGCTAGCACAAGGCTAACAGATTTTCAGGTGTTACCCCAAAGTAATTTCACAATCTTTAGGCAGATTAGAAAAGTGGAACTCTGCAGGGAAGATGGGTGGAATGTTTCCATGTATTTTTGCTCCAAGGGCAAAGCAACTTAAACAAAGAAATGCAGCTTTAGCTGCTTCCAGTCGCCTCCTCAGCAAGCAGGGAGAGGATACCCACATAACAAGCTGTGGGCATCCTGGGTGACAGAGCATCCTGCCTGTACCACAGCCACTTGGAGACCAGCCAGGAGCCCAGGAGTTATTTCAGATGAAAAAGCTCAAGGCTCTGCTTTCCTTGTGCCTGCAGAATCACTGTGGGAACACCACTTCATGCCTTGGCTGCAATGACCAGGAAATACCCACAGAAGGAGAAACATCAACTTGGATCCCAGAGACAAAGCAGGAAAAAAAGCAAACCAGAAGACCACGCAGGTGCACTGCTCTTCTCCCTCCATTTCTGGCAGTGTCTGCGTCACTGTGCCTGTGACTGCAGCTCTTCCAGAGATTTAAATATTCCCTTGGGCATACCACTGTGTCAAGTGAGGGTTGTTTAAAGCAAATCAGCAAGTTGACACTTTCTTTCTCAAATGTATGAAACCTTCCAGTTGAACAAGCCCAGTGCCAAGCATTTCCGTTCAGAGGGATCTATGGCAGGATCACAGGCAACTGTGTTAAACCTGACCCCAGGGAGGAGGCAGCTCCAGCAGGTTTTTGCATGAGAAATAAGCCCGACAGAGAAGATGCAGATCTGCCTTTCCCGGTGGCCCAGTGCTGGCACAAGTGATTAAATTAGCCCCAGAGAAGATTATTCTAGTACAAAATCATGGGTAACAGTGACCACTGGCCAGAAAAACACATGCCTGCACTCAAGACCTGCACAGACTGGATTAGCCTGTTTGTCTCTTAGTCTTGGGCTATACCTTTTTGTGTAGCCTGCCTGAGATGTAGAAATTGCTTCTCCAATTTTCTGACACTGGGGAAAAAAGAAATAAGGGGAAAAACCCAATTATACAAGTACTGGTCTGTTGACATTTAAAATGAGACAATGATGAGCATAAAAAAAAAGGTTAAAAAAAAAATCCTGGGCCAGCAACCCAAAGGACCAAAGACAAATCACAAAATAGGATGCAATTAATTAGGCTGAAATGCCAACAATGTTCAGTATATCGTTTCAAGTATCTGCGGTGTCAGACTGCTACCATGACCCCCAGTACGAATATGCCAAAGGGAAATGTAGAATAGGACTGAATCACGTAAGTTAAGTACAAATATTTTAAAATGACATTTTAATTTCTACCTCACCATTGTAACATTTTCAAAATCGTTAAATAAGCATGTCGTCTATTCTCAGAGCAGGCCAAATGTCAGATGTTTGTATGTATTATTCAGCTGAACATTTTAGTACATAATCCTCCTCATTGCTAAACAGGTGGTATTAACAGGTTATTTTCTTAAAAGGAACAGTGAACAGAAAACAGCTGATACTATGAAGTGTATTACTGAACATGAAGGCAATGCTTCCATGGGACCGAGCAGAGGACTGCAGGCAGGATGAGGGGAGCTGGGAGCCACGACTTCCTGCTGTGCCTATGACTTCTAAAGCACATTTCAAGGCAGAGCCTCGGAATTCATTTACCACAATTTAAGTCACCAATGCTAAACCACTCTCCAAGAAAACTGGGCTCCACAAGTTTTAAGATAAGCATGTCAAAGATAAAACCCACAAGTCAAAGGTGGTTTTTAATATTCAGCCTTTCAACAGTGGAGGCTGAGAAAAGCACCATCTGCCCATCTTGAACACAACAGAAATGCTCCTCATCACCATTTAGGAACTATCTTGAGATAAACAAAATTAAATCATTTTATACCAGGATAAAAAATACTCACCTTGGAAAGTATATTAGTTATTAATAGAATTATATATACTTGAAAAACAAACTTGTGTAGGCAAATGAGTACTGTGTAAGCTCTACATGGCAGAGTATATCTTTACTGTGTCTCATCCATGAGACGGAGTATTTTATAGGACTTCACAATTAAAATCAGGTAACAGACCTAAAAGGCTTGCAACAAGTTGAACAGATTCTTTGTAGCCTACCTTTCTTTTTCAGGATTGTATGCTGGGTTTCATTTCTGTTTTGTTCCCCATGTTTTGCTGGACCCAAAACTAAAAAATGAGTGAAGCAGTACACCATCAGGAGCCCAGCCTTTGACTTTCAGGAGGAGTGTGAAACAGGCAGCCCAAGGAAAGGAATTACATACAACCCATTGCCTATTCCAAATGTGCTTCCCAAACTTTGCTTTTACAACTAGTACTTGTTTATGTTTCATACAGAATTTCTAACAGGGTTGACAGCCTGTGGGCTTTTGAAGTGCAAGAAGCTGTTAGCATTTTTTTCTGACTGATGAAAATCTGCAGACTGACTCTGCTCTGCTTTATCTGAATACCAGCAAACCCACAACACTACTCCAGGCATTGCTCAGGTTTTTGTTGTTGTTGTTGTTGTTATTGCTTGTCACATCAAATAAAAATCTAAATCCATGAATTTGATAAAGTTACTTTTCATTTTGTGAACATGAGGTTAACACACAGTGAGTTCTGGAAAGAAAATGAAGTGCTTTGTCCATCATTCAGGTTTGGCTGCAGCTGCTCTGTGTGAAAGTGCATTGCAAAAGCAATTCTCAGCTGCTTTTCTTTGAAGAACAACCAACCAAGAAGTTACTAATGAACAGGAACATTTCTGATTTCTCCTCCCAAACAAGTCCCCAGTAAGACACTGCTATGAGTTGCATTTTTTTCCTCCAAATGAGGGAAACAACACAACTCAATGCATGAGCCAGCTTTCATACCCAGGGTGTTACCACATGGCTGGTACAGCAAACTCCACTGAAATAGTCTTTCACAAACACTTGGTATTGTTCTATCAACAGGAACAGAGTCCTGTTGTGTGACTTGTGTAAAAATTGCCAACTAGACCATTTTCTTTTACTACTTCCTATTCTTCAATCCTTTCTCATTCCAGGTTTGAAAGAACTTACTGAACTGAAATATCCACAGAAGGCAAGTTGCAACCATACTGAGTGCCTTGAGATAAAAAAAACTAAGGGAAGTAGGAAAATTTTACCTTAAAGACTTTGTCTTCATACTTTGCCACTCCTTCTGCAAAAAGTACTTTTATAATGTCCTCCACTGACTCATAATCTGGATCTCAGACAAAAAGTTCATTTTCACAGCTATCATTTTAATAGCTGAACAAATGTGGGCAGACCTACTGCAAAAACAAAGACGTGTTATGCTCAATCTAGAAGTGAAGATCCCTTTGCTACCAACCTTCACAGCTGCTATCACTCTGTTGGCTGCATTAAGCTAAACCAAGTCTAACAGCAAGTGTTAACACCACATCTGCATTGTTTTGCATCAAGATAATTTGTAGGTTTTTTCACCAGTTGAGGATTGACTATAAAAATATTGAAACCAGTCTCTATGGGTTTTCTGCATAAGATATCAAAACGCTCTTAATTTAGAAGAGTGAATCACACAGATTATACTGCACAGCCATTTGATGGAAAATCCTAGCTGAGGGATAGTCATACACGTGCATAAAATAAATCAGCGAAGCAACTACAGTAAAAAGCTGAGCCATACCGGATAACATATTCATGAGGTGTTACTGTGTTACACTGAAGTGCATTTGTGAGGCAAGATTCTGGTACTGGGGGGAGCCACAGGGATGGCTTCTGTGGGAAGCTGCCAGAAGCTTCTCCCATATGTGATGGAGCCAATGCCATCCAGCTCAAAGACAAACCTGCTGCTGGACAAGGCCAAGCCCATCAGTGATCATGCAGATCTGTCTGACAGCACCTCTGGGATAATCCAGTTTAGAGGGGGAAAATCCCTGTGCAATTGCAGCCAAGAGAGAGGAGTGAGACTGTGAGAAGAACAGCTCTGCAAACACCAAGGTCAGTGAGGAAGGAGGGGCAGGAGGTGCTCCAGGAACCTGAGCAGAGACTCCCCTGCAGCCCGTGGTGCAGACCATGGTGAGGCAGCTGTGCCCCTGGAGCCTGTGCAGGTCTGTGGGGAAATAAGAGATCCACCTGAAGGTCCATGCTGGAGCCCGGAAAGAGTGTGAGCAGTCCCTCCTCTGAGGGGGAAGGAGCAGCAGAGACCAGCCACGGCCATCCCACCACTTGTTATTTAGCCCACCTGTTACAAATAAAACCTCTCATGTTATTCCTGATCTCCACCAAAGCCAAGAGGTGCTTTCTGCATCAGCCTCTGCCCACCAGCAGCAAGGAGGGGGATGAAGGCAGATCTGCATATCATTTCTCCTTCACATGCCAATTTATTAATCTATTAAATAAGACAATATGCCTAGTTTTTTAGCAATAACTAGAGACAAAGAAAAACTATTTAAGAAAAAGGAATGATTAGCCAAGGTTTTTAAAATATGCAAAATACCATTGGAATTTCAAAGGATATCAACTTTTAAATTTTGTACTAATTAATTAATCAACTGCATTCAGGAAAACACATTCTGCTTTCTTTATATTTGAGAAACTGACATGGTCATTCAATAGAGAAAAACTTTCAATATCATAGAGTATCCTTTTAACCTTTACGTCTGACAAGCATGAAAAGCTGTTCAGATCAACCCATCAAACAATAACCTGCACCACCCAAGGAATTTTGATATTGTTAAATTTTATTTTATAGTACAGTGTTGGGCACTTTATGGTCACGTGGAGTTCACCAAAAACTTCTACTGACGCCACGAACTTTGGAAGGAAAAATAAAAAACAAAACACACCACACATCACAGCTCATTTACTACATCTACACAGTGCACTACTAACAGTAGTCAAGGTCTGAATTACAGTTCTCAAGATGACTTTGAACAGTAGTCCAGAAGGTGCAAAAGCATGAAGTAAATTCTTAAAATTAGCTGTTTTCATTAAAGGGTCAGTAACTAACTAATTTTTTTAAAACTGTTAGGACAACGCTGGTTGTTTGGTGTGTGGGTTTGGGGTTCTTCTAAATCTCTAAATTAAAATTATCAGTAAAATCTTAATGTGTCCTGAACTTTATGCCTCTCCTGTAAGTATTAAAGGCTCACAACAAGGACATTGTCTGGAATGGTTTTCAAAGGTCACAAAAAAAAGTTCTGAAAAAAACACTTAGAAGCATCTGGATATATAACATTGCTTTGTTCCATGTTGAGGCATTTCTCATTATATCTGACACAGATTTAAAAGCAACAAACACAACTGTCAGTTTGCCAAACATGTAAGCATTTTAAATTGCTCTTTGTCCTCAGAAATCATGAAGTAACAGACGTGATGTGCTTGTGTGCAAGCTGCACCCAGACTAAGCTCTGCCACAGTGCTTTATTGCCTCATTCAAGTATATTAATTTAAAGAAGTTCTCAAGGGAAAACCAGAGGTTAAAAGAAAATGTACATCAATATACAAAGAAATTAATTTACAAAAAACTTAAAAGGATACTGGCAACATTAGTAGATATTTTAAGTAATGACTTAAAATAATTAGGGATGTCACAAACTAAATTCTTGTGGTCACCACCATGAACTCTCACCTTATTCCTGGAAAAACAATTCTTAACTCCCCAACTTTTTATCCATAATAAACAAGTGACAAAATGATAAACCAAACATCACAAATTCTGATATTTAACCTTACTTCAATTTAACCAGGTTACAGTTTTAAGAATTACTTGGAATTACTGGTATGCAAACATTCTCTTAGGCCTTATTATTTCTACAGAATGTGACATCCATAATCACTCCCAGTCACTGGAAATATACATCTGCCTCATTAGAATATATTTCTTCATGTTTTTATCATACAACCATATTTCAAAGCTACATGTAATTTTATACATTTCTGAAAAATACCATCTCAAGGACCTGCTTGAAAGCAGATGTGCACTACTAAATCACTTTGAAATAAGGAGAAATATTGCACAAAATTCACTGAAGATTTGAAAGTCAACACATTCCCCCCCACCCCAACCAAATAGCTCCTTTATTTTTAATAAAAACAGAACATTAATTCACACAGAATTGTAATAAATGTCAACATACTTGAACTCAACTTATTTTTCAAATGCTAATACTGTTACTGGATGCTAAATACAAGTGTCGTTAGTATTGACCTAAGGAATATAATAGTTCAATTTTATTTGAGTACCCTTTACTACAGTAAATGTTGGGGTAACTTTCAACTGTGTTACCTGCTCCATACTCCAACCCAACAGAAAATGTCAATGGCCCTGCCAACTTCATGGATGGTGGATGGTCCTCTAGACTGAGGGGGCTGTGGACTCATCAGGCAACTCTATTTAGAAGAGTAAGTTAAGCAGCTTTTAGAAAGACCTGTTAAGTACTTTCAACTAGCCACTCACTAAAACTGTAAAACAGGTATTTCAAAGCAAATCAAGGAAGATTTTGCACAAACTGTATCATCCCTTTCCATTCCTTTATTTTCAACACCCTGAAGAACATGAATTCTAGGCCAGCTGTGGTCCATGCTCTTGGGGTGAAGAAGGGAACACGTTCTAGTCAGCACAGACTCTGCTAACAAGTAAACAACAATTGGCAAAGAGATACACACCTAATAGCAGCAAAGAAGATACTGAAGAAAAGTCACATCACCATTCATCCTGGTTTTGCTGGTGCATTTATTTCTACATTCATTCTCCAAAGATTTACTGCAATACCACGGGAACAGACAGCCCTCACCATCCTGAGCTTTGCACTAGGGAAGCTGCTCACCTCAGGTGTGATTTTATTGGCCACATTTGTTTAGCCTGAAATTTCAGGCTTTTGGGAACACACTGGCTGGAGTCTCACAGCACCTGGACTAGAGGCTGGTGCCAGGGAAGAAGGTGTCAACTTTCTTGGAAATAAAGATCACCCTTGCCTTCTCCCTGTGGAGTCAGGGAGGTCCATGGTTGGGGGCTCCTTTCTGCAGGACAGGGTACAGTCAGTATTACACAGGGAGGTATTTGCAAAAGGGCCTCATGCTGGCACTTCGATTATTGCATGAAATGTTTCTTTAATTACTTACATGCATAGAGAAAATATTTTAGATGCTCCTAGCAATTCTATTAGACAGTTGCACCAATGAAAGATTGTTCTGTACGACTGAATATGATTGACTGTAGGTGGATAAATGGAAGCTGTTTTAAAAACCTGGCTTAACTGTTCTTTTGCCTAGACTTCACATTGGTTACAAGAACATGAGGTTGTAAACTAGCTCATCCTAAAATGACATCTAAAACAGATTTTCGAGGTCTAAAACACTCTTCTAAATAGATTGGGTGGGATTTTCAGAAGCACTCAGCATTTGTCTAAAACTCTGCCTGAAGTCTGTGTTACAATGCCTGAGAGGGGACTTTAGTCAGTGCTGAGAGTTTCTGATGATCCCACCCCAACAGCAGCAGCACCACTGAAATGCTAAATGACAATGAAGGCTTCAGTCAACAAGTTCTATGACAACTTCTACAACTACATTTTTTTCTTCAGAACAAGTCTATTTCTCAGAACTACGTGATGCTCAAATATATGAGATGGAAGAGCAAATCACTGCCTATTCTACACAGACTGCCCTCTGCATGCATAGAGGGTGGGTAGGGATCACCTTTGCATCCACAGTGCTGTCCTTCCCTGTATCTGCACTGTGTTCCATGTTACATCTCTATACACATGAATGGGAAGGCTTTGACTGGGACAATGTATTATCCATTCTGCAAATCCCACAGGGGGGTTAATTCCATAGGCAATACTACTTTTGCCTATATGGCTGGGCTGGAATCACACTGAGCTGGAACTGAAGTCTGGATTTCTTCAAAGTTACTATCCCTCCTGTGGCCTCCCAGGCTTTGCTTCATCATACCACACTGGAACAACCCAGGAACCCCTTTCTGCTTCTACCACACTTTTTCCTCCCAAACCAGATGAGTGATATGGCTCATTTTAGGGAGACATCTATGCAAAACAAACTCAAATACATGAATTTCAAGTTGCAGTTTGACTTTCTACATCAGAAATTTGTTCCTATGTGTAAGTAACAGCTTATCAATTTACCTACTATCTCCCTGAAACAGGAGAAATGGGAAGATTTTGAGATCCTGAAGAAAAGAGATGCCTCTGAAGAAGACCACAGGAGCTCTGACTGAGCAGAATTCAGTTCTCACCAGTGGCTGGTGATGAATGGTGATGATTTCCAAAGACACCAGAAGGATTTCCACAAATAAAAACCATACAAGTATAAAACTTGCAAAAGTACTGGACCTGGACATTTTATCTTAATATTGAACCCAATGTGGTAATAAAAATACAGTATATGTAGCCAATAAACAGTTTTATATTACCACAAGGACAGAGAGCAAGAGTGTTGAACCAGAAATATCAGTTTGGACTCTTATCTATTTGGTAACTCGTAATTCTACTTAAATAAGGCACAATTATTAGCCTTTTAAAAAGATCACTCATAGTAAGTGGAAAGATTCTGTATATTACAGAGTAAAAAATGTACCTACAGTTAAAAATCAACATATATATAAAACTAAGTTATGTCTGAACCCATACAAAGTTCAGAACAAAAAAAGACATAGTAATTAACAATTGTAAACACACTAGGGGTTTTGTAAATAGTAAGAAAAAAAAAGTAGCATAAGCACAGAACCATTTTGACTGAAATAAAAATCATTCAAAGTTGAATTTTACCTTCCATCTTTTATTTAATCTGTTTACTTCTTCTCAGCCTGCATTTTCACTCAATGTAACACTGAATTATTGCTACAATGCCTCAATTTGGAAAGATTCCACTATCACACTTTCAATTTTATGATCCTTATAACAACTGTAAGAATACTGGAGCCTTACATGGCTTCCATATTTATGTCACAAAGCTGAGAATGGACAATGTATGTGATTATTTGTTCAGAGTCTAACCCTCATGTAAAACCAGTAAGATGCCTCTACCAGAAAGTAATTTTTAAAAATAATTTTCTGGCAGTATTCCTGAACTTAGAAGTTTGATAGTTTTGAAGGAAATGATGGCCATAATTTATGATTTTTTTTCTATTTTCATCCTTAAGACATTAATACAGTTTACTACCTTTAATAGATGAAGAAAATAAACAACTTAGATGGAACCATGGACAGAAACATCATATCAGATGCAGAGGAAAAAAAAAGGTAAATCTTGAAATTCTCATCTACGAAATGTAAAGACCTGAACGAGAATGAGTGAGAAGTGCTACAAGAACAAAAACTTTTGTTTGTTTTCGCTTAGACACAATTGCAGCACTGTGTTTGGGCAATAGTTAGTACCAGCAAAGGAGAAGAATGCCCTCTACCAAGTCATTAATAACAGATCTAAAGAAGGTTGCTCTGCAGTTTTGTCACATGAACAGCACCCGAGCCACCTGACCTACCTGGAAAGCTTAAAGATTTTAATTATTGTTATGATACTTTCAATTTTAAATAGTGTGAAATATTTTACCAAATAACATTTGTTGTTATTTTAAAAGATCTACAACATACTATGTTGATACACAAGAGGAAACCAAAGTATAAACAAATACCTTGGAGCACAGACCTCTGGACATACAACTCCTAACTCTGGAATATTGTGATTCTCCAGCAATGCAGACTGATGCCCTCCAGAATACTCATGTTCCAATCAGAAACAGGGATTTCTGTAAGATTTGCAATTTTACAACCTTTTAGCTTTGTTGCACTAATTAAAAAAATTAATTCTGGAGGCCTATGTTCAATGAAAGTATGAACCAGACCTTCTCATTGTGGAACAAGGTGAACCTTATGCACTAACGAAGCCCAAGGTCTGACTCTACTACATCTTTGGTGGAGTTTCAAACACTGACTCTGACATGACATGGAGCAATTCCCTTAGGTCAGCTGCCTTGTAATAAAGCAGTCAAAAAAAATCCCTTTCCATTTCTGTTAGCTAGAAGGAAAATTAATTAATAAAACTCAATGAGTCAACTTTTCTACTCATTATTATTAAGGTACTAAAGCACAATCTGATCCAAACACTGATCCCATGAATGTGCTCACTCAGGCCTATGCTGAGTAAGACAAATCATTCAGGCCAAAGAGGGAATGAAAGAAAAAAGGTTTCTAACATGACTTAGAAGAGTAGGAGAACATTCTCCTCAGGCAGAGTTCATTTTATACCCATGTGCTATTTCTACCAACTGCGCCACAAATATCCTTCAAAGCTGACAATTCCAATCTGCTGAAACTGATTTAATGTCTTTTCTGTCCTGAGCGACTGTGGAGGCCAAGATATGTACGGTGAGGTGGAAAAAGAGAAGAGGGAGAAAATTAAAAAAATGAAAGAGCTGCTTCATATAACATAAAAACTTTTCAGACTTTTTAATATCCAAATATTCCTCAGGAACACTGCCAGAAGGAGGAAAAATGCTTGTTCTAAATATAATATACATGAAGTCCATTTATTCTCCTTCACTGAACATAGAAAGAGATTTTTGGTTGTTCAACTTGGCTAAAATAAGAGTTGAATATATGCAGCATCAAACTGAATCTGTAATTTTAGTTTTCTAGTGTTACAAATTAGGCACAAATTAGATTTCCAACTATTAAACTGTAGAAAATAAAAAATAATAGAAAACTATCAATTCCACTTACACTTTCCTTTCTGGAAATTTTTAGGCGAAATAGTCTACCTAGGGAAACCGGATAATATGTCTTTAAAGTGTCTTAGTTGTAAACAGAAGTCCATAAATGTCACATTATAATTCAGCGCTTCATGAACTTTATAGAAGGGAGAAAACCATGCGCTACCTTTTTGAAGTCTGGAAGACAGAGCCACAGTTTTAGTTTGGAGTAAGTTACAAGTTATATTCACGAGAAATTCCTTAATTTAAAAAAAGTCTCCTTCCTCCCTACCTTTGCTGAAGCAAATTCCTGCCATGGAAAATTATTATTGCTGTTTTGTAGATTTGCATTCATCTTCTAAGATAGTTAAAACCTCTTCTCAAAAGATTAAGGCAATTATTATTCATTAGAAATATTAACATTTGTACATTTCAGATAAATCAGATTGCTTGGTTCATTTCATGCTTACTGGAAATAATATAGTACCTTCAAAATCTGGTTACCTGTTAGGCAACACCTTTCCTGCTGCTTAGAGGAAGCAAATGCTAGGAAGCACCATACACTTGCTGTATTTTTAACACAGAGACTAACTAGTACCTGATTTAAGAGTGCATTCATATATTTAGTTCCATTTTGTGGACCTAACTACAGCCAACAAATGAACTGAGTAAACGTAGAAGCGGATGTCCCAATGGCAGAAAATGCATACTCAACTGAAGAGAATTATTTTTATAACTGAAGATCTCTTATTCCTTTTTCATCTTTTGGTTATCTTGTTATATAGAGTTATATGGAGTCCTGAGTAGTCTCCCTTTAACTTCTGATGGGAGTCAAGTTTCTCTTCTCATAGTTTTCTTACGTTTTATTTCCACTGCTACTGCTGGATAAGCTATCCTTTGAAAGACTTAAACCATAGTGAAAAGCAGAACTCAGTTTACATAATGACACCACTTCTTGAAGAAGGCCACCCTCTTCTGGTGTTTCATCTCCTTCCTTCCCATCTTTCTCCCAAGGGACCAGAATGGATGGATGTTGAGCAAGACTTGCTGGGAGCTGATCTTCTGAGGTATTGCTTAGTGTTTCGTTCTGCTTTGCATATTTACAGGAAGAATAGCCTGCTTTGAAACTTTCTGGGGAAGTGAACTGAGCACTTGGTCGTACTGGAGATGGGGATGTCATACTAGTGGTGTCCATCCTGTCATTAATAAAGGTTTTATCACTCTTTTCTTCTTCCAGCCTTGAGAGAGATTGTGTCTGGCCACCAGAAGAAACTTGCTTCCTTGGTGATGGAGGGAGCTGCTTCCCATGGAGAACACTGTCATCCTGGCCTAGGTTCCATTCTGCTTGATCATTAGCACTGCTGCAGAGCAGGGTGAGGTTGCTCTCACTGGGTGCATTTGACTTGTTCTGAAAGAAAAGACATGTTTATAGTCAATGTCACAAGAAATGTCTCTACATTGGCATTTTTGAAACAAAAGTACTGTAAGGGATTTTATGTGTTCCTACAACATGGATCCCTTTTAGAGTTTAATGTTACAAAACAACAACCCCAGACACAAAGCAAGACCAAGTGTTTTTACACTTCCTTGCCAGAACACTGCCTCTTTTGCTAAGGATCACCTTTGGTACAGGGTAGGGATTTCTGTCTCCCTGTCCCTTCAGTCTTCCCACAGGCAGTTTTGACAGGGAACAAAGACACACTTTTCTGGTTTGTACCCATAATATGAGAGGAAGGGGGACTAAAACTAAAACCAGATGGCATTTCCTCTTTGCTTCAGTAATTAATTATCCCAACTTTCAATATTAAAGTTTTTTGGCCAAACAAAAATGGGCATTTTATTAATCTAACCCCTGTGTGACACTCGTAATATAAAATTTTACAAGCTTTATAAATATTTGCATCAATATTTGTGGCTCCAGTAACAAGTCTTCTACTATAGCATCCCTTTCAGCAAAAGTAAATGTTGGACAGCTGATATGCACTGGAATTCAAAACCATGAATATTTTCTTGGATAGTATCACAGCAGTGACTTGGTGAGGGTTTTAAAATTGTAGGCAAGCAGTTTGTTTACACTAAAGGACCTATGCAATCCTACCTAAAAAAGGAACAAGAAGCCCTCTTAGAAAGCTCTGGAGTACTATTCCAGCAGTGTTTTGGATGCAATTACCACATGTATCCCACGACTTAAATCAAGACAGAAACATCACCATATCACTATGACTAGTTAAAGGCTGCAAAGTGAAAATGGAAATGCCTTCTAAACTGCATAAAAAAGACTAAAACCATCTCCAGATATACCAGTTTGAACACATAAATATAATATTACACAGGTGTATTATTCACAGGTATGTGTGTGGTTACTGTTTTAAGGGAAAAATACTGTTCCACGATGACTTAGTAAACTGCGCAAAGGGTAACAAATTTCTTGGCTGGTGAAAAACCATCATGTAGTGACCAGCATGAGTGTACCACTATGCAGCCCTGGGAAGACACACTAGCAATTCTAAGGGCTATGCTGCAGTGTCTGATGTACATGTTGTTGATTCCACTAAAATTAGACTTGGGTTGTTTTTCAAATGAAAGCAGAAGACTAACCGCAGCCTTGTAATCAATGTCATCCATTGACCTGAAGAAATCCAAGCTCTTTGCTCCTGAGAGTTTTCCTTGATCTGAACTGTGTGTGCTCAGTGTGTCCAGGATCTCCCCAAGCAAGTCCATTTCTCCTTGGTGCTGAGAAATTATTCCAGTTTCACCAGAACCATCACTGTCATAAAAGTAAGCTGAAGCTTCTTCACTGTCTTCTGATGATAACCTGAAAACAAAAACTTTTTCATCAGAGAAGAACCTAAAAGTAATTTCATTATAGCCACTTCTGAAAGGAGAATGCATTCCAAGGCTTTTGAACGGGAACATAAACCTGGAATTTCTTTCAACTCAAGGATTTTCCCAAATATAAGATGTATGGTATCAGTGGAGATGCAGTTGCCATTAGTTGTCTCCTGGCCCAGCCACACACTTTGTGCTAGTGGCAACACTCTCTCACTGAAACCATTCTTCCATCACATGAGCACACTTACTGGAGTACTGCCCATGTTCAAGGAGAACTGGTGCTTTTGTCTCTTATTTTCTCTCTTGTTCATTGCAACACCCTTATCTCAGATCCCATTCTACCCCAGCCTGTTCCTATCTCAGTCTATCCCCAATACTGCTACAAGGGCTATTTCCCACAGCTCACTGGTTTGATTATATCCTTTTAACACTACAGTAGCTCCCTCTTCCATACTACATCACAGCTTAAGCTGCCTGATTTTGCTTTCAGTGTCCTTTCTAGTTTATATCAAAACCTATCTGGTTCATTATCAAAAATTAACTCCTGAATTCAGAAAAATGTCTCAGAGCAGTCTAAGCCTCAACTTACTACTTTCCTTTAGTTCTCACATAAGAGAACTCAGAAGTCATTATTTCTCTTTCAGACCCTTCAAAAAACTTCCTATTGTCATGACCACAACATAAGTCTTGAAGAATTGATTAGCTGAGGTCACTGTCCACCATGTTGACAAACATTATTTTGCTGTTTCTTTGTGTATGGAGTCTTTGTATCTGGAGCCTGTGAAGATTGAGGATTACATCAAGCTCTTCTAGACACTATAAATAATGAAAAGATATTAATAGCCTGTCCCAATTTTTAAAGCATATTTAAATCCTAAACTACTTGACATCATCTAGAAAAAAATCAAGCTAGCAGCTCGGACAGGAGAAACCTGTGTCACTTCAACTCAACTTTGCTGAATAGCACTAGTTACCTTCCCTCCTAGATACACATACACATTCAAACAGGCCTCTTACTTGCTTGTTCTCTCCATTTCATCATCATCATCTTCATCCAAGGCTAAATCCTGGTTACTGAGACGCTGGTTGAAACGAGTCTGGAGAACAGAAAATTAGCATTATAACTCTGTTTATGTTTTCCATTTCAATATGACTTATTTGAAGACTAGCTGCCACTTTATTCATTAAGACTTCCTGAGCACGTGATGAGGAAATCCACATATTGATCAAGTCTTGTAAATTTTGTTACAAGAGGATGTGAAGTCCTCAAGCATCACCAATTAAAGAGAACAATTTTTCTTCATGATCGAAGGAGTGCATCATTATTTATGCAAAGCTTGGTGTGCCTTATTATTTGTGCAAAGCACTGATTAGCAGAAAACTGGCAACTGAAGGAAAAGCATCACTCAAGTCCACTAGCTACCCTTTCTTGAAAGAGTATCACAAAAAGCACTGTGGTTTAGTACTTTCTGATAGAAATATTTGCCAAACTTTAGTTGATGTTGTCTACTGAGCATAAAGAAAAATGGATTTTTGAAGAAGCAAATACAAAAGAAGTCAGGAGTCTCTTCACATAGGTATGTTTATGTTAAGGTGTTATACAGGACTGCAGAGTAATGTGCCAGCTCAAAAACTTTGCACTAAACTTACCTTAGTGCAGGATAATTTACTGTAGATTCCAGCTAATTCAAGGTCAGTGTACACTCAGAGCATTCCATGGGGACTTTGCATGGACTAGCTACTGTGTTGCAAATTCAGACAATACTGTATGAAGTACTCACTAGCCTGTTATATCCCCTTATTATTTAGCAAAAAAAAAAAACTAGGCTAAAGAATTCTACAATAATTGGAAAAAAGTCTCTATCTTGACCACAACATTTAAGCCAGGAATTTTAGTCACTTGGGCTTCACAAATGACTGTTTTAAGGACCATCCATCTCTTGTATTTGTTTTGTATCAAAAACCTGGAAAGATTAACTATACCGGCAATCAATCCAGTGAAGAGATTCTGAACCTTGGATAACCACCCATAATTTAAGACATACAGACAGACTTTGTGCAAAGGGAAAACAGCCCAAGCTAACTTTGAGGAAAATCAAGCAAGTAAAAAGTGCTACCGCCCACATCTCATCATGCAGTTCACCAAATGCCTAAAGCTGCAACAAGCCCCTGATGGGGAAGAAATATGGCCTTAATTTCAAGCAACAAGGAGCCTGAAAACCTTGTTCTGTGAGGATTTCAGAACGTTACCTATTACAGATGTTGTCAGTGTTCTACACATACCAGGACACTCTGTAACTACCCCCCCATTATTTTCAGGAACGTCTCAGCATTCACTCTTTATAGACTGAGACATTTGTTCTTGTTCAGCAAGAGAGGATTTAATTAGGGCAGCAAGTTTTGATAATAGTTTCCATAGTTCTTCATCCTCAGAGAGGAAACATATGGTTCTTAATGTGTTAAATCAAGTAATAGTTAATAGAAAAATGAGAGAATTATTAGCATATTAAACCCCATGAAAGAGCCCTAAGACTCATACTGAGCAAAAGGTATAGGATGGAGGGCAAAGAAACAAACTACTAACTTTTTCACAGTTTTGTGAATTCTTGGCGTCATTCTCATCACTGTTGCAATCCATCATCTTGCTGCTTGTAACTAAAGAGAGTTCACCATTCTGTCTTAACTGTTACTCCTAATTAGCAATCTTACTGCTCACTGTCACAACTACAGTCACTGTTTACAGTTTATAAGTTGCTGCTTTAAGTATTTATCTTCACTGGGACAACTAAAATACATTGTTTCTTTAACACTGGAAATCAACCACTTCCCCTAGAAAATTCTGACATGACATTCACTGTAATTAAAGCTCTAACTTGGAACAAGCTTTTGGAGGACCAAACCCTCCAAATTGGATCAAAATTAGATGCTACCATCACATTTACTTCTGCTAACATAAATTAGAGATTTTGCAGGGAAGAAGGCTCTTTAAAAATGTTGAGAAATTTCGGAAAACAAAATGAAAACCGACACTTCTTCATCTGTACATGAATTAACTCGGTCCATGTAATCAAATCCTACAGATAACACTTGCCAACTTGTTGCAACAATAAATAATGTTTCAAAGACATACATAGATATCAAGTTTCAAGAAAAAAAGGAAAAACAGAAAAAAGGAAAAAAAGTAAAAAAAAAAGTTGTGTCTTTGAGAAACAGGAACTGAATAAAGTTAATTAGCATCAGCAAACCCCACAGGCATAGCAGTGGCCCCTCAGAGCACCTACAGACAGTCTTATGCAAATGTGTTAGTGAAAGCAAGAGTAACATTATATAAAGGAATATAACATGTTGATAAACCTAAAACCTTCCCCCAAAACAAGACCTTCTAGTTCCTGATGGTCAGAATCTGTATTTGAAAAAAACATTTTTGTTACCAATTTAAATTTTTTGGGCTATATTATAAAATTATACAGGGAGACTTTCAAGAACTAAATCAAATTAAATGAGATTTACATACAAAGAAAAAAAAACATGGGGAAGGAAAAGAAAATATTTGGCTGTAAATAACAACCTTCTCCAGCATTTACAGCTCTGTGAGCTGGTGATGGAGACAACAAGCAACATATGTTTTTGAGTAGGTGACTTTCCTCTAGGAACTGTAATAAAAATGACTGCAAGGGAGGGGCATGTCCAGACTACTTTGCAAAGAAAGAAAAAGAAAGAAAGAAACCCTTAATAAATTCCAAAGGAGAGCCATAAAACTTTTTCAATGTTCCACCAGGCAAAGTGACAGAGTACGTGCACCTGCAAAAGCTGTCAGAGTCATTTAAGAAGTTCCTCCATTACCGACGTACCCTGCTGTTTGCAGTTATTTAAGCTTTTAATTTCTGTCTTTTCTACATTTTGAAGTGTGTAACCTTTTTTATACCTCTTTATGAAAAAAGGACAGACTTCTGCTTCCTTCCTGATTAGCATTCTAATAACAACCAGACCATTTAAATTTATTACCACAAGAAATGATATGGCAACACTCTTTTCTTGCTGCACCAGAACTTTATAAAGTCTTAATAGACTGCTGTCATGTTTTTTTCTATAAAATAAACGAAAAAACTTCTTTAAAGTACTCAATTGTTTTGCTTCTTCCAATAGTTCTGTTTAGATCAATTACTTAATGTATTTACTTTATACCAAAACATCAGCAGGGATTCAAGTTTTGCTGTTTCAGATTTTTCCCATTTTCAGGCACACTGCACCCTACGGTGCCATCTCTCATCTTATCCTTATGTATCCTTTTTGTATATACCATTTATACCCTCTTTGGTTTCTGCCCTACTTCAAAGTCTCCTTCTGCAAGTGATCTGCAACCTATACAGAGCTGAGCAAATGCTGATCACTGAAATAAGGAAAAGAAGGAGCTGCCAGTACAAACACAGGTAAAAACAAAGTGAGAATAAGCCCTTCAACTGTTCTCTTCTGCTTGCTGGTAGCCTCACAAAATGTACACATTTGGCATAAAACTGCCAAAATACATGAATGCAAAAGGATTCAAATGTAAGATGGTTCCATTCTTAATTGGACATGAAAGTCAATCTTTGAAATGTCAGCTTTTTATATAATGCTAGACCTTTCCTAAGTCCAGCTTTTGGGAATGAGTGCTTATTGATTGATACTAAGGCAGGAAGTTTAACAAGGCTGCTCCTATTAATTGCCCTCAAAGTGAAAAACAAATAATCTTTTCAGAAATGGCAGCACACATACAACTTCACGTTTACTGGTTACTGAATACATCAACACATATAAAGTTTCTGGAAAAGAAAAATATATACAATATTTTAAATCTGTGAATTACTGTTTCCTTTTTCTTAAAAACTGAGAGATTATTAATTCAGTACAAGAAAGCAAAATAAATACAAGTCTGCAATTATTTATGATTCAGTGTTTTATTTTACCTATCCTCTTCTGCAACCAAATCACAGACATAATTATGGCTCCGTCCAGGGGGGAAGCAAAAGATCTCCCAGGCAAACTTTCTAGTTAAGCACAACCTGTTGCCTTCCTTCTTGGTTAAACACTGAGTTGAAGTGATGAATGACAGGAAGGTACCTCACATTACACTCCACAAGAGCTGAGACTGATGAAAGGAAAGGAAGGGAGAGCTAAAAAAGAAGTATAGTTTCTAAACAACAATGCTTTGATGTATAATTATCTAAGATGTCATATTTGTTTTTATATATATATAAATACAATTATTATAGCACAGGATTAATGAAACATTTAAAAACTATTAACGTTAAATAAAAAAAAAACCTAAAACTTCATCCTCCTAGAAGAGAGACCACCTCTGTTTTAACAGATGTAGAAATACTGATGATGCATTTGAAAGAACGTGAAGGGATTAGAAGCATCCATAGCTGTGTACCATGAAAATGTCATCAATTCTGAGACCCTGTTCAAATGATAGGGAAACAGAGAGAAACAAAAAAGGTAGCTTCCCAACAACAGAGAAAAATCCTTTTCTGTGGCAATAAAGAGTCTGAAAGAGCAGAAAATCTCCCAAAATCTGCTTAGAGACACAGATAACCAGAAATATGTGTAGGGGCACAGTATTTGAAATGAAAAGGACACTGTAATAATGCCACTCTCCATTGACTATGGTAAAGTTAATGGAAACACTAATATCTGTGATGAGGTAGGATTTATTATTAGTAAGGGTGATAAATTTATTGAGATGCTTAGTCATGGATAGCACACTGTAATTATCTATGTTCTAAATTGCTGCAGTGAAAAAAAAGAATGAACTCTAAGCTCCCCACCTTTTATGCATGTTAGACTGCTGAACACAGGTATCAGAGGAGAATTTTGTAACACTGCTTTTTATTTTTAAGAATTAATCATGTTTCTGCAAATATTTTTCATAAATAGTTATGTTTTCCTCCAAAACAACAAGTAAACTTCCACTTTCCCTGAAGTATCACGGACTGGTTTTCCCTTAGGAAGCCTGAGCCCCCAGAATCAGCCTGAGGTCCCACAGTGCCCACAGTCATGCAACAGATCCCACTTGCTCTTCTCAGTGGCACAGAGGCTATTCTTAGCTGAAGTGCCTGTTTTCAGCTGATGATGCACCATGGCATGGTGCCACACATCATTCTAGCTGCAAAGAGGGCACCATCCGAAGGCAGCCTGGCTCCACTTGAATTGGCAACAAGCACAAGTGTTAGTCTTTTAAAACAGGATGTGGAGATTTGCAGTGCCATTTGCAACAACTAAAGCCAGCAGCTCATTTTTTTTGCAGATGATTTTAAGAATCAGACTTACCAGGCAGAATTTCAGTCACAAAAACTGAGAAAAATATCACCTATTTTCCCTTTTGCTGGCTATGAATGTCCCAGGTACACTCAATGATTAGATGGAGGGAAAATGACAGAATGGAGCGTTAAGGAGGTCACAGTGGAGAGGAACAAGGAGATAAAGGAGAATGTTCGTCAGAAAAGAAACACTAATCAGTGTCCATACGCACAAAGCCACATAAATGTTTATATGCAAAAAGGTAGAAAAAGGAATATGGGTTGGTTTGAGGTAAGAGGAAAAGTCAAAAGACCTGGAATTAACTCAAGTGCACAGTGTGTGACTTTCTAGTGAAGCATAGCAGCTGTAAACCCAGTCTGTCTGTCTGGAATATACCATTCCTAAGCAGGTAAAAGGAAGATTACTGGTTAGATTGATCTTTTGATTAAAATGGGCATCATACCCTCATATCAACAGAACCACCGCGTGGTAAAATCACTGCTTGGAGCACTGCTGATCATGTGTGACTTCCTCAGAGGAAAACTTTTCAAAAAAACCCAAAAATCTACAATGTGGATGTGATTGTAAAGACAGACATTCTATTACTTCCAGACTTCAGGAACACTGAATTCTGTCCATCAGGCCCATGGACAGTGGAGGAACCTAGGGAAGCTCTGTCTGAAGTTTGAAAACAGACAGACTAATCACATTAGCAAGGAAAAAAAGACTGTGCCTTAGAAACAGAAATACTGATGCCAAGCACATTTCTAGGCTCTTTCAGGCTCCCAACCAGAAGAATTAACAAAGAGGAGTCCCTCCTCCTGTTTGACACCAGAAGGAGTGTTCTATTCAGTAAAGAAGGTTTTTCTCTGCAAAGTGCTGTGAAATATGGCTGGCACTTGAATTTTGATGCTACTCACTAATTTCAGATATTTTAAGGCCAAAATTAGATAATTAACAGCAGGACAGAGGCATCATCAGGATGCAGTCCAGATTCCAGGTGGGCTGAGTTGCCCATCGGTCATTCCTCTCTCTCCTCTCTCCATTTACTGCAGAAAGAGCCTAGGGCAGCACTGCTAATAACCTCAGCATTTCAGAAGTGTCTAAAATTAGACAGGTCGACTATGGGCTCTCACATTCGGAGATGCTGAGATCCCCACAGGAAAGGCTTTTCCTATCTCTTCTAATCCTCCCTCCTTTTGCCCCCAGCCAAACTTTTCCTTTAATTGAACTCCTGTATTATTTTTTTTCATTCTTAGGTACAGGATTATAGAGAGAAAGAAAAGGTTAGGGAACATATAGTGCTACAGCTGAAGTTTTAGATGTAAAGTAGTGCTTCAGGCCAGAAGGCAAAAGCAACATGAAGTTGGGATGAAGGTTCCAGACATTGTCTGACGGCTCTTCTGGCTCCCTGCTTTGAGGGAGCCAAAACATGACCCGTGAAACAGAAGAAACACAGCAAATGAAAGCAGAGGATACCACTGCTACATTAAGACGTCAATAAATTCTCCTGATGAAAAAAATAATCCGATTATTTCAATTAACTCCTAAGGACAGAAAGGTTTATCCAATTTTGAAGGTACTTCTGAAAAAAGAAAACACTGGTAACATACCAGCGTGGCTCATTTGTTTGTAGAAGAAAGACCCTCAGAAAGGCTGCCTTTCTATTTGTTAAAAAACTTCAGGAGGGGACAATAACAGTCATGAAAAGCCTCTGCAAACTTTTTGCTTGCATAAATTTTTCTTTCAATAAGATCAATCAAATCAGTATGTTGATGACTGTCTTGAAAAACCAAACATTTCACAAAATGCCTACAGGGTAACAAAAAATTCCAGAGCAATTTCCTGACCATTATCCTATCTTCACCTTTCTTTATTTTTGTTTTTAAACTAGAAGCATGGCAGTTAGTGCAGACATTTCTCAAGTGATGTTTACTGCAAAACTGGGAGACAAGTTGCCACCAAGTTTATACCAGTTTGTGGGTGCAGAGCGAGGAGCAGAACTCTGCTGTGGAGAGTCACTGTCTCTGTTTAGCAGGAAGGGTGGGGGGATGTGTGAGAAATCTTATAATTATGCCTCTATTTGGTAGCTTATATTCCCTATTCCTGAAAATAATATTATGTATGATACATGAAAGCATCTAAATGTTTAATTGGGACAAAATCCAGGTACTATTTCACTTAACAAAAATAAAAGAAGTCCCAGTTGATTTCTAAGAGGTTTTCCATTGTACCAAGCCAGGCTTGCAGGAGGCAGAGGCCACATGTGCCTCCTCTGCTTGGAAAGGTACCGGAGCCACGAGAGGGCACTCTCGTAATCTGCAATTTCAATTTTGGCTGCCCAGCTTTTTCATTTTTAATTAAAAGGAAATCTGACTGTTTTGCAGAATGAAGAGATCTTTCTTGACACACCAAGACAAAAGATTTTTCTCCAAATTAAAGGAGGCTAATGATATCGACAATATTTTCAAATTATACCACATTAGCTAAAGAAACAGAATTTACGGATCAACCAAAGCTTAATTCAAAACTGCATTTTACTGTGCATTTACAAAACGTGATTTACATTAAAAAATAGCTCTTACTTAATGACATCTGTCAATTTATAATATTTTAGTCAATGACAGTAGGAGAGACCTCCAGTAACACAATCAGTGTTATCTGTGGATGGCAGGCATAGATATGATCTCAGGCAGATTATCTGAATACAAGTATAGGTCAATGTTCTTAATCAGAGCTTTTATGTTTCTTAAATCATTCTGGGGCTGTTTATGGATTTTTTTGTCCTAAAAGAAATCGAGTCATCTTATACAGAATACTCAGTATATCTGGCACTGCATTATCACAAGGATGGCATCTCCTCTCTTATGCTTCTGGAAAAAAAAAAGTCTTCAGAATAGCCCATGCTCATCACCTTTTTCAGGTTAGAAGGGTAATCAGTTACTAGAAGCCCTTTGTAGCTAATGATTATGTCATTTATTTTACTGACCATTGTAGTGATATTGATAAATGGGCCACTCCTGAAGTTAAGGTTATTCTGCACACATCTTCCCGCCTGACACTTGCCATCTTTGTTGAACAGATGCCAAGTATACCGACTGCAAGCTGAATATTTATTGTATAGTTATTAGGATATACTTCCATAAAAGAGAAAAAGCTCCATTTGCAATATGTCTTAAAAAAAAAAAGGTAATTCTCTTCTATTTGAGCATACCAAGAAAAAAGTTTAGCCTTACTTGGCTTTTATTACCTTATACAAAACTGTTTTTAAAACCTCCTTAGACACTGTATTTGGATCCTGCAAAGCCATGGTGAGTTCACTTGGTATCTTTGATATAGGAACATATAAAGTAGTGTTGACACACAGGGATTCCTGAGAAATCCACACTTAAAGAGTCCAAACGCCCATTTCCATTACAGATGCAAAATACCTGTAGTACCTTAGGCATGTATTATTACATACATTTCCTTAGAGACAAGGGGGCATTGCTAACTTACTAATTGCAAAGTGAACTGGTAGTTCTTATTTGGTATTCTGCAAATCTTCAAGAGTGTTTTATTAGCCATGAAATACATTAGGACTATTGATATCCTGAAATGCTCTGTTTTCAATAAGCTACCCTAACACCTAAAATAACAGCAAAATTACAAATTCATGAAATCAAACAGATCTTCCTGGCATTCTAACCAGAATCATAATAAACACACTTTCTTTTTAATTATATATCCAATTGGAACAATTTTACAGAGCTCCTACTCTGCATTTAGGCCCCTGTGTACCCAGAAATCTGCATTACCTGGGAGCATATAATGAAACAGAATTAAAACAGATTATGCAAAAACTGAATGTGCCACAGTCTAATACATGCCCTACTGTGCCCTTCTCATCAATAGTTAAAGGAACTCAGCAATATCATAGGCAAGATACTGCAAATGGTGTCGAAGAAATCTCATGCTTGCATAAATTTATATTTCAAAAATTTTGCTGGTGGTTTCTTGTATCTTCTACACCTAATTAATGCAAGAGATAAAACATACCAGAGACATATTATTAGCTCTAGGCATGAAACAGTTAACAGCAGTGCACATGCCAAGGTTTTAATAAGGCTTAACAATAAAAAGCTTCAATCCTCCACTTTCACTAGATTTTGTTGTTGTGGTTTTCCCTTGCTTAGGGCAATCCATCTGTTAATGTTGACTTGCAATATAGTTAAGCTTGCACACGTATAAAAAGCCTAGAACAGTGAACCTAAGCAAGAGGAAGCTCAAATGAATCTTACAGAGATAGAACGATTCATCTTAGGCAAAGATTAATTGTGTGCGCACACGCGCAGGCACACGGGCACGGAGCAGTGCACTCCCCACAGCTCCCTTCTTTTAGGAAAGATTTTCAAAATGCAAATTATAGGAGGGCAAGCTGATCACTACAGTTTGCAATAGTGCATTTAATTATTTATCCTCTGATTAGGTTTTGACAGCTATTTTACATGCTGTATTTTTTTATTTACTGCTAAATTTTTTTTAAGTCTATCTGGAAAAGAAAAAATACAATAAAGTCACTATGACAGCAGTGATAAAGCTTAGTAAATATTCATTGTTAAAAATGGCTCTGCACTGTGACCAGTGCTGGTATTCTCCCTGGGCCAAACTGGCCTTGTTTTCAATAAAACCAGAGAAGTATCCTTTCCCTTGAGCCCTGTTAGGCTGAGGCTGCAGTTGGAACTGTCATCTTCACACAAAAGCAAAGGGGTTGGGTTTTACAAACGCAAAGCCTAATTGGGAGATCTTCATGGCTGTACCCTTGACATTTATTAAAGCCTCATCAACAAAACAGGAAATAACCGTACTAATTAGCAGACCCATATACAAACCACTATTTGTTGGGGTAAAAGCAGATTCACTTTTCATTGTAAAGGAAACATCCTCTCAGACCTCAAAATCCTGTTTTGACTCCATTTTTAAAATAATCTTTCTCAGTGAAGCAAACTTTCATATCACACATAACTTTTCAAAGTAAATATGTTTTACAGCATCTCAGGCAACTATTAGTATTTAACTGTTTTCAAGACATGGAAAACACAAAGCTCAATGCATCCATCTAATAAGACATAAGATATAACACTGAAATATTTTTATTTCCAATTTTCTAAATGTTTCAGTATGGAAGAGATAGTAATAAAGTGCAGGAGTGCCTCTTGTTCAGAAGCAAGATGACTATGTCAAGCAATCACTCTTTTGTTCCTTGTTTATTTAGATTTTGGAGGGAGACTCAAGTACACTGACGTAACAACTGAATCAGCATCTGGTCCTTTCTTTAAATATGTATCTGAGTGCATGAACCCTATTTTAGTGCTATCCTTATGCTGATACAGACACTCATGGATATAATTTTAGAAATCTGGGTGGAGAGGCTCATTTGCAGGATAAAGAGAAAAAGGATTAAACCTGACAACAATAGCACTTTGAAACATTCATTTCTTTTAAACAGCAGATTCAGTGCTAGATCAAACACAGTCTCTCCCATATACATGCATTGTGAATACATTTTTATTTGGATGTAAAGTTTAAAATCAACACTTATTAATAAAGAAATTGTATTTATGTCATCTTATTCAAACACAAAGAACAAAAATGAAAACAAGAGTAGCAACAGCAGACTATTATTTTTAAAAAATCTTTTAGTTTGTTTGCTTTTGGGGAGGAGGAAAAAGAGGGAATAGTGTGAGTGAAGGGTGAAGGCGTTCTTGGAAAGCCACCCCCATGTGCTCCTTCCTGCCCACTGCGTTCATGTGACGTTTGGGACAGGAGCCAAGAAGATACGGGACCCTCATTTGCAGCAGGGCAAAACTGTGGGGCTGTTGCTTACATGATTTGCTAGAAACTAAACCCTATTTATGTACATGGATTTATGAACACTTATGTACCTGTGCATATACACATGCCTGGTAACATGTGTGTATGTATGTACCAAACAAAGCTACAGACAGATACGCACTCCTGTCTTGTTTTCAAAGCTAAAAGGTAACTGGTAGGAATAACAACAATTACAGGATTTTGCACTATACAGCTGTATGAACATAAAGTTAAATTGTTCTGCCTAAACACATGCCTTCAAAAGAAATGTTTAATTGCACCAAGGTAAATTATATCCCTTTGTATCCCTAGACTCCTGTACGTAACAGTAGGCAGCACTGCCATATCAATGAAGCAGAAAGGCTTTGTATTATTTATAACCCTACTAAAAATGTATTTAATACTCATGTACAATTCCACCACTATTTAGCAGTAATCTGCATCAGTTCTATGGTAAATTTCACAAACTTTATTACTGATAAAACCTAATTCAAAACTAAATTGATTCAATAGATAATCCAGATTTTTATTACTGCAATATCTAAAGCAAAAAACTAAATCTTGTTAGATTAGTTGAACTTAATTTCTATACTTAATTTTCATATAAGGAAGATATAGGCATTAAAAATCCACATGTAAGGTATTAAAAACATGGCATAACAATGTAATGTAAAAATAAATACCCATATATTAAAAATAAGCAGGTAATAATTTTCAGAAAGAAGTGTTACAAAAACTCATTTGTTGACATCTTTGAAATAAAACTGTCAAAATGAATCCAGAAACATTAAAACACTTGCCAAAGTTGAGACACTACACCTGTTACTTCAAACTAGACTAGAAAGGATTAGAGAACAAAAGCCAAGACATTGGCACTGTATTAACTAGCTGACTTATTAATAAAATAATAAATCATAATGATCTGAGCAAGGTTAAAGGCTGTATGGCTGCCAAAACAATTTCTTAGAAACACAAAATTAATGTGCCTCACCATAAGAAACTAAAAAAGATAGCTTAACAGAGATCTATGAATAGACCAGAATGTATTTTTTGTGAGAAGCTTTTATCAAAAAACAGTATTTAAGAATTAAATCTAAAATCCACACTTATAAATCTCCTGTTCTTTACCCTCTCAATAGGGATGAAATACAAACAGCATTTTTGCTCCATACAAGCAGTATAGCAGTATTTCTACAAACACAGCCTTTTAAACACAGTATCTCAACACAGACAATAAAATAATCTTAAACAGATTCACCAAAACACTACTGTAAGTGGCAAAAAATTCCCAATGTGTGTGTGAATACGAACAGAAGTTTCAGATGTCTTACCTGTGCCAGTCTTCGCTTTTCTGAGCTTGTTCTTTTCTCATAATGTGATGTGTAGGTGGGAGCAGTCTGTACTGCACCAGCACCACAAGTTCCATACTCTTCCTCACTCTCCTATGCAACAAAACAGATTTAAATTCCTTTATTTATAATCATTATCTGCAAACATATCCTCCATATTATGCATGCAGAATGCATTCAAAATTATCTTGCCACAATCTATTACTGTCATGAAAATACCATCTGTAGTAAGAAAATCAAATGTAGCTTTTCAAGACACTGGATTACCAACATTGTCATTGAAAAGTTGAATTGTTGAAATTTTTCTTAAAATAGCATAAGAGATGCCTAAGAAATGGTTCCTTCTCCATACAGAAAAATCTTACATGGAAACAAAATTTTGAAGGGGAAAAGCAGCTGCAAAATGCCTAAAACATCTTTTCTAATGAAACTATTTATTTGTCTCTAAACATTACTGTTGTTCACAAATCTTACGAAACTAAAACTGGACAACTACACTTTCTGAAATACATTGTATTGCAAGACTCTCCCATCTCAAATTCTCTGCTAAAAGCAAAGGCTTCAATTGTGATATCAAAGCAATCAACTTTATGAAAACATACATCCTCTTAATGTATCTTTGAAGACCTCTGTTGTTCTATGATAAAATATGCAAACAATAAAGAGATTATTCAGTGGATGCACAGAATGACAGATATTTGCCAGAGGGCTCGTTATGAAAAATGTATTGTTGAACAAAGGGCTAAGCATATTTCAAAAGTCATTAAAAACACAAATCTCATGTGCTTTGTAAAGTATAAGCTTCAAACTGATACAGGAAGGAATGTAAGAAAGGAAAAAGTGTACTACGTACCTTGTGTTTTAACTTACTCTTCACTTCTTTTATTCCTTGCCTTGCCTGGTTTTTTGCCTAGAGAAATAAAAGGACTTAAGTAGCTCTGCAAGACACTGGCTGCAGTCATGGAACATGCTTTAAGATGCTGCACCTATTTTACCCTTTTTTTAAAACATCTAATAATACAAAGAAGAGCAATAACCTTTACGACAAATTTCATATATGTACTGTCACTTATTTTATATATTCATGCTTTTTATATTTAAGGATTTTTTCAGTACATGCATGCCAATGCTGTGCAAAACAACATACTCAAAAATTCTCCATTACTGCTAGGGGCAGGTTAATATGGTCATATACCTCACACTCCTTTATTTGAAACGCTCCTTTAAATTTGAAAGGGCATTTCAGCAGTAAAGCATGTTGAAGAAAATGCTAAGAGTTTTAAGATGACTGCTACAGTGTTCCAGTCTGGCAACTTGCAGGGCAACATCAGTCTTAAGAGAAATGAAGTGATTTCATATGCAGATGAAGATTTTGCCCAGTGTTGCTGAACAGCATAGTGCTGCTATTTAGGGGAGAATTCTGTATGCATTAAAAGAGGCAGGCAAGGATCAATGTTGCATAGAAAACAGCCAAGAATATTCTTCAATACAGAAATGAATTATCAATACAGAATACTATGTTCTTACGCTAAAAAAATATCTGAGAGAGAAAGAGAAGGGAGGAGCAGGGAAAAAAAATAAAAGATGGGGGCATGACACCAAAACCCCTAACCCTAATAAAAGAAAAAGAATATTTCTTAATGAATACAGGAAAAACTAAAAAAGTTTTCAAGGTTGTCTTGAAAACAGGACTTTTAAAAACATATTCAAGGGCATAAATATCTGGAAACCACCTATTTTTCTATGGTTTTCTGTACTTGGCAATTCAGAAAAAGAAAATAATTTTCTTGAATCAAGAGGTCAGATAATCTTTTTGATCCTTAGATCATACATCCATAAGCTCAGTAACAGCACCATGGGGTGCCATGTAGCACATGCTAACCTGAAAGCCACTTTAAACTTTCCAGATCATGCTCACAGCATTTGGATGAATTTTGGAGTGCTTTGTTCTAACTCTGAGGGATGGTACCAAGAGCATTACTCAAAGTTATCAGCCAGTTATCCAACAACTAAGAAATGTATATTTAATTTCTCCAGTAGCAGGCTCCTTAAAGGACAACAACACACGACAAGTGGGGTATAAATACAAATACCATATACACACAGATTCTCAAAAATTTATTAGTATTTCCTGGCATATATAGAAGTTTACTTTGAAGAACTTTTACTGTCAAGGACATAACTATCAAAGTTGAAGGCTGGGAGAAGATCATGTGACCACAGTCTAAGTGCAAATTAAGAATAATAATTTGCAGTAACCTGTTAATGAACCATTTTTTAAATTATAAATGGGTCCATGAGTAGGAAGTATATTTAATTTATTTACCTGTTTTTCTCCATGACTGCTGTGTTTTTCAAGAGATGTAAACTTAAAAATTCTGTTTGAAAACTTTACTTAAAACACACTAGCTTAGACTGATTTACTGATTTATTCAGGACTACTTATACATCCAACTAATGAAACAATCGGAAAAGCAAAAAGGAAACCAAAAGTCTTTTCCTATCTATTAAAAAAGCAACCTCAAAATACTTCCCACTTCATTTTATACTACTGCAGTTTTACCATACTGCACAATACCATATAGTCTCACATGCTTTATTGGTTAGGCAGTCTTTGAAAACAAGATCTTTAAAGATCAAAAGTATAAGCATTAAATCCAGTTAAACATGAGTATTCCAATATCATCTTTAAAAGAGCAGCTGATTTGCTGCACACATTATTGATGCTTTACCACATCTTTTCAATAGTGCAGCACTTAGTGCCAAAATGAAATTGCAGCTTTGTATCGAATAGCTAAATGATATTCAAATAAGCTTCTAGTGTATATTAAAACTCAAGCAAAACCAGCACACTAATGCTTTGAAAAAGTCTACTTTTTAGTACAAGCTATCTGGAAGACTCTGAATCAACTCCAAAGACTAGTGCTAGATGAGAAAACAAATGAAGCTTGACACTTTCTACTGACTGAAGTGCTTTTCTGCAATACATTTCTAAAATGCCGAGGTTTTTAATCAATCCAGAAGAATGAGACGTTGTAGGAAGCTGCAGTATTTTTATGCATTATTTATCTCAAGTAGATGATCTTACAAATTTATACGCTGTTTTCACAGCCGGAGTGGCTTTGGTCATTGCTGTGTTGATCAGTGCACCCCCTTTCTGAAACACACCAAAAAATGTATTTTAGCAACACTGTAACACAAGGTAAACCAGAAGATGACAGCAAAGAAAAATAAACAATATGCTGTAAAGCAATAACAACCTTCCTTTAAAATGGATAAGAGCAGCCACAGCCGTGTTTCCTCCCCAGCCTGCTCTGCAGCCACACAAGGGTTACAGTACGTCATTCCCACAGCTGACACATTTATCAAAGCATTCTAACAGAATGATGTATTTTCCTTCTTCATTCACTGTTACCATTTCCAAATCAGTTCAGAAGTTAAGGCTATTTTTCATGTGTTCATATCGTATTTATTATGCAGCTAAAAAATACTTTGACCCCACAGAAAGAACTCTCTCATTTAACCACGGAAGAATTCTCTTAATCTAAAATAATATATTTTACTAATCCTGCAGAATAACAAGGTTATACCAAGGGTCTTCTGAGAGCCAAACTGCACAAATCCATATTAACAGAATTGTTATTTACTACAAGTGATAAACTTCGTATCAAATTGTACTGTCACACCTAATTCACAGTTATGGAATGAAACATGATACAGAAAGGAGTGAAATCTTTAACTATAGAGGCAGAAAAATCTCATGCATTTTGCCACTTGTATTTTGTATGGGACTTGGTTTTTTTTGAATCATTAAGAAGAAAACCCACAAAATTATTGCATATACCATAGACATGTTAATAATTTATTACAGAAGATGCATTTTCCTCACAAATGAACAAACTTTTACCATCATATGGACATAAGAAAAAGGATTAAGACTTAAAGGGCAGCCAGTATCATTAGTTAACCAAGTTTATACCTTCACTGTATGCATCCACTGTTGATAAGATCTTGAATTTCCTGAAACAGAAATGTAAAATATAATACAATCAACATTTTAAATGTCTCAACCTGCTTCACTACCTGCATAAAACATGCCCTTGGAGGATTATTTATTAATTTAATTCTTTCCAGATAGATAAGGAATGTAAAGAATATGTGTACCCTAAGAAAGAAACCTAGGAATCTTTTATTTCATGTTTTCTATTTCTTCTGTAAAAGCTTATCTTTTTATCCCACAAAGTTTCTAATACCAGCTGAGGTAGAAAGAGAAATTAACACTATGTTAAGGTAACATAGTGCTAGGAAGTCTATAAAGAAAACCACTAACTCAAAGGAGAGAATAAAATATCACTAATTGCACTAAAGCATAACAATCCCTCTGAACAAACTTTCAAGTCCCACAATGACCTGGATGCAGAAGGTGCCATCCCAAGGAAAAAGAACAGTCTAAGGGTTATGGGACAACTGTATATACCTGTGCAGGAAAAAATTTTCTAAATTATTAACTATATCTGCTTCCTTTCTCAAAGAAATCCTTTAAAGATAAGTGAGAGCTACTGGCTTCTGTAGAACCACCAAAGACTATTGTGCCACTAAACTGGCCATGAAGGACAAGGTTAAATTCTACTGGATGAAGAAATTAATACTATTTCCCAAAAGCACTTCAGGTGAACACCAAAAATAGGTCCATGATCCCTGAGAAACTTTTAGAGTACATCAATCACTTCTATACTCCACTACTGTGAGCTGCTACTGACCCCATATAAGACATCCACTTTGAATGCTGAAGTTTCAGTCTGACCATTTTGAAAGGACCGTGCTGATATATCCTTGAAGTTACAGACTTTTAACAGAAGTTCTCAAAACTTCTTAAGCTTTGCTTACTAAAGCCTGGGTAGAATTATTACACTCACTAGTGGAAAGCCAAAACATTCTCCTAGAACATGTCTGGGAACTAACTGGATCACTGTAAAAGGCATTCCGAAGTTTCTCAATAAGGTGACAAAAATGAGCTGTTTATACTCATATCAGGCACCTTCACACGTTCCACTAAACTTTGCAGACAGCCCAGCTCTCGGGAACGATGGCTCAAGTGAAAACAACACTTGCTTAGAGAGGAGAGAACCTGACGGTCATTATGATCCTATCTCTACTAAATTCATCAAAATAAGCAAAAATAACTCATTTTTCACTTATTTGAACTGGCTCCCTAGACCTGTTCTAGAAGGAAACACACAAATAACATGTAATAAGGTGACATTTAACCAGTGCTAGTGTGTTACAGAAACTGCATGAAGCATAAGTACTTTCTTTACCATGACATTTCATAACTTCAAGTACTATTCATACACCATTTGGATTGTGCTTTTGTTAACAGTGACTCTTTCCACATCTGAGCTGTCTCTGTCACAGCCTGACTTAAACAACAGAAACAGTAAATGAGATCACAGCAAATGATCAAGTTAAATAGTCGCCTAGTTGTGTAGAGAGACTTCAGAGAAGACAATCAAGAAAACTGATAAACACTCATCTACAGATACAGCCATGTTAACGTTGCATACCCTCAGTTACAGCCGAACCTCTTGAAACCCTTGCAAGATAACGTTGAGTCCTTAAAATAAATTATTATAACTAGGTACTTTCAAATGTTTTAGCTTTTTCTGGAGTAAAATCCATATCATTCGAAATTACTTGAATTAATATATTCTACAAGAAATCCAAGTGCTAAGGCAACCCATCACTGTATTCTTGTACTGACAGTTACTTAAAACTCTTGGGAACTAATACTCCCATAGAATAATAGATGTAAGAGAAAATAGAATTTTTAAGTACAAGTGCAAACTGTAATGAAGATGGTTGACAAATTTATTTTCAAATGCAGACACACAGAAATGGGTTTTGTTTCTTTTGGGGAGAAAAAAATCATTAAAAAAAAGAAATTTAAGTTTTAATTTTCAATTTCCAGTTTAATTTTTTTCTGGTTTAGTTACACTTGCATATGGGGGAAATGCCAATTTAAAAAGAGATTACTGAAAGAATGACTTTCCATGTTATTCAATTAGTTTTTAAATTATACTCTCTACAGCTAAAAATGTGTTCACCTGTCCTTTTAACAGCTTGTAGCTCACACTAACTTTCTGTGACTTTTCTGAAATCTTTCACCTGTTTTTTTTTAAAACTTTGGGCTTCCTGATCAAGTTGATGGGAGTTAACTCTGCAAAGAGATCTTAGTTCTACCCCATTAGCATCACAAAATGTCACCTTCCATTGCATCCATATTGCCAGCCCTGCACTTCATAGCAATAATGAGACAGCAGTTATGTAAATACCGAATATGTGCCCTGAGCAATTTGTCCACAGCCTGGCAATATTCAGCCTGCCTGACGTGAAAAGTACACAGGCAGTGCAATCTACCCGAGAGCTGATAGCAAAGCTGCACAGTCCCTGCAGAGCAGAGCCAGGTGAGACATGGTTCACAGGCTGCCAGAGCACAGCCAAGAAACAAGCTTTATCTAACTCCTACTGCAGTTTTATTGCAGCCTCCTGACCCCTAACCACAGCCAGCAAACGAGCTCTGAATACTGACATCATCTATCTGAATAACGGATGCTCAATGCCTCAAATCTGTTTACAGAGCAGCATAAGTTACCCTAAAAAGGCAGGAAAGAAGTAAATCTCTGCACTTTAATCAAGTAAAAAACCCACAAATTATGTGCTAGGTCCTAGCACAAGACACAGAGGGCAGGAGAAGGCAGCGAAAATCTCGAACGAAAGCCATTATGTACTCTGAGTATAACAAAGGTATTTTGCAAAGGGTACAGATGGCTCTACTCCACTTGACAGTTTCTCTGTGGGTGCCAAATTCTGTCCTCTACATGTGCCCATTCAAGGGTAGTCTTGCAAAGGAAGCTGCCATATGCAACTCAGTGGATTTGCTCAAATCACATAACCTCCATCCACTGAGGAAGCTTCTACACCACTTTCAAGACTGACCATAAAATAGTATTCATGGTGTCATGAATATTTTGATACCATCTATTATATCTGTGCTGGTTTTGGCTGGAGTAGGGTGAGCAGCTGTGTGGTGCTTAGTTGCCAGATGGGGTTAAAACACACCACCACCTCAAATACTAGCAGACCTGTACTAAATGTTTAACAGAAACCCATTCAATAATCCTGTAATGATCAGGACTGGATTCAGCATGCACTCTTCCATATGGGTTACTTCATGTGAAAAGTGCTGTAACAATTGTCAGGGACCACAAATAAGGCAAACAACATGAGGAATAGTACTTTTGTTTATAAGGAAGACAAACTTCCATGTCCCTTCTCAAATCAGATATAAAAGTTAAAAAAGTTTCCCTTTCTTCGAGGAACACATTTTCTGAAGAACTCAAATTTCTCAGCATTCAGGCAATCACTCTGATTTCTACGCTGCAAAAATAATTAGATATGAAAAAAGATAAATATTTATGGAAAACAACTATCTAGAAGTTAAACAGCACAAATATCCAAATTATTTTAAAAATAGTTTACCTAGAATGTATCAGATTATATAAACATGCTGTTAAAAACGTAAACACTAAGTGATATCCCAACCTATGCTGAAATCTAGGTATAACATATCTTCATTTAGGATACTGACTTAGACACATAATAGTATGTGTCCCAGCAGTGATTTGTTAAAGGCTAAAACCTTTCCAAGAATGAATGGAAACAGTGAAGCAGTAACAAGATTAACAACTTCTAAAATTTACAGGACATCATGAGGACATCATGTTGAACAGTTCCCAAGGAAGAAGTGTCAATGAGTACACACAAATTAATTCTGTACCTCCACAAAAGCCTCCTGCTGTGATTTCTTCTTCAAAAACATCAGAGAATCCTCTTCCTGCATTTAATTTTGATAGTCGACCATCAATAAACTAGAGGTGAAAAAAAAGGGTCACACTTTGTTGTCTCTTCTACCGCCTTACAGTGTTATAGTTTTAATGTGTTCCTTATAATGAATATGTATATTCAAGACAACATATGGCTTAAGGATAATAAGGCTTTTAGATGGACTTTGCAAGAGCAGTTGTAACTACGAACAGCAGGTATATAAAGTATTTCATACAGATCAATTATCTATATTTTCTGTATTTTTAATGGAATAAAAAGAAATTAATTTATTTCTTTACAAATGGTAAATTTGGATTTGTAAACATAACCATATCAAGGTCACTGAGACAATTACTGATGTTCTGTTGTGAAATTGTAAGTTACTTCATATCAACAGAACAATATAAACAAACCTCCCTATGGCATCCCTTTCTGGGTGAGCATCAAGAGATGTGAAGTAGAACTTGCTGTACATAAAAAGCCCCTTTAGAAAAACTGGAAATATTTCTCAACACCCAGTTCAAAGAAAAAATAGATGATGATGATGATGTCCACTCAAGGTCTGTTACAAGCACATTGTGTTCTACATGAAAAATGGCCCTATAGAGACAGTAAGTGAGGGGAAATGGTAGCAGGACCATCCAAGGAAGAGCAGAGGAAGGCTGTGGGTGGCTCCAGACATGGTGCCAGCAGCAGATTGGATTTGATGGGCAGAGTTCAAGCTGACCTGAAGGGCATTTCACTTCACTGTACAGGAATGTGACACAAAGTGCCAAAACAAAGCAAGGCATAATGCCAAGGCAGGCCCTTGAGAGCCTCTGCACCTGACTGAGCACAGTTCAGGGTTGACACCACTGTGTTTTTAAGTTGTAATACACTTCTCTGTCCTTTGGGGTCTCCTTAGGCACTACCCCTTATTTAAGTGCATTTACAGAGCATACTGCAACACTTGTCCTTATGCAGAGGTTACAGCTGCATGACACACAGATTTGCACCCACACACAAGTTATACACAAAGACTGAAAATGATCCAAATGTGTCAGAAAAATTCAAAATTATATAAGTAATGATTAAACCTCTCAGAAGGGAATTATTAGGCTTCAAGGAAGTACAACAAGCACATAGGTTTAAAATTCTTTCAAGAGGTAACCCCTCCCTTATTGTTTTGAAAAGGCTGAATCAAGTCTGACAGATAAAGTGAGAAAGCATTTATCCAATTATACACAGTTCATCTGCTAGCAAGAATTATGAGTTATTCGCTGGTACTAAACAGTACAGAGGAACTAACCAGAATTAATTATTTGGCTCCATCATTTTTTACCACAGATTATCCAAACAGTGTCAGTGACAATCTGATGCTTGTCAATGAACAGACTAGTGACATGAAAAAACTAATTTCTCAGAGTACAAAAATTCCAGCAGCACCAATAAGGCAAACACAAAGATAATTTCTCTCTCTTCCTTGTCTAAATTCCTTCTTATTTTTTCATTTTACTCCGAGTTGGCTCTTTTCCAAATAGGTTGGTTCATGGTCAGACCAGTGTGGGATCACTGGATTATTTCACAGTAAGAAAAAGAGATAAGAGCACCTTTAGTTACTGCTGTGAAAACCACCCCCCTAACAAAGATCCCCACTGCCCTCCCAGCCTTTGAACTCTAACACATTATATCTCTGGGGAAAGTTACGAATTCATTCCATACTATAAACTACTGTAAGATTTATGGACATACTCATCATTTGGTAAAATCCTATCAATGGAAGATTGAGACACTGACTGAATTTGAGTATTTAATGTAAATACTGACAAAGAGAACTGTTAGGAAAAAGATATTGGAGACATTATTTAAAGGAAATTGTAAGTGTCAGTAGTGGTAATAGCAGTTAGTACTTTTGAGTAATTTACTGTTAATGGTTGCCCTTAAACTGCTACCTGAGAAGAACAGCATATGGAATTACACACAAAATTTATGGTTTTCTCCTTTCATTTTTCAGATCCACACTCTCTTGAAAAATCTGAGCCTGCTGTTCCAAGAAATGTATTCACTCTGAGATCCAGAGAGCTCTTGGGTGGCTACTGATTCCAATGAAAAACTAGTAACTCCAGTGTGACTCTTGGATTTTAATGTGACTAAAGACATAAATACCATAATCCTTAAAAAATACTGAAGTCTAAAACCAAATTAGAGACCACATCTGTTTCAGAATATCTCCTTGCACAGTCATTCATTTAGGCAGGAGCAAAAATTCCAAGTCAATTTATCCATTATTAAAACCAAAAAGTTTTCGGAAGCAAAGAAAACATCATGGATGTGATTTTTACAAAATAACACCTCAGTAACTTGCAAGAAGAGAGCTCAACTCAAAGCTTGTCCAAGAAATTTGAGTAATTTTCAAAGGCTTATGATTTTTCAAGTCCTCTTCCTGCATTCGTTATTTATTTTTTTAACTAACACTTTCCAACATTTTATGAACAGGTCCCAGTAAATTCTGCAGATTACATTACTGATACAATTACTGTATTTAAGGAGCTTAAACTATTTAAGGAGATAGTCTGACTTTAGACTTCATGCTAGTTCTAAAAATAAATTCATATTTCCCCCTGGACACTCATCAAAACTATTTTTTGCAGCTTGAAATAAAGATTAGTTACCTTCCATGCTACCCTAATTAAAAGAGAGCCTTGCTAAGGCTCAGAAAAAGAACAAACCAATAGCATACACAGTACAAATACCAAAGATGTGGGGAAAAAAAAAAGTGAGAAAAGTAGTAACATAGTTATACAATTTAAGAGAACAAACATCTCATCTGAACAGAAATTGTCATATGCAGTATATTTAACCAGGAAATAAGAATATTTAAGGAAATAAATAATAGTTATTTTCTTTTTAAGAAAAATGTTGCTTATACAATTAAGTACCATAATAGTTTAAGAATAATGATAACCAGAGTTTTAACGTTAAATCCATTCAATCTAAAAGGTGGCTTTAGAAAACTAAAGCCAGTAAACTGTAGCAAATTAAACTTCACACGTCCCTATAGCTGTGATCTATTTCAGCATATTTATCATGAATTACTTCTAGGAATTTCTGGAAAAACGTACGTTTTCCATAAACAGTTTGGTGTATTCTCTTTCAGAAAAATACAAACAGCTCTTTCAGCTTCCAAAACACATGAAGCCATCAACATGATGTAAGAGTTAACTCCTTGATCTGCAAATCCAAGAGAATAGTTGGAGGCTAAAAGATAATCTAGACATTGTCCCTGTCAAAAATATCCTGTTTCAATTCTCAGTAAAGACTAAGATGTTGAATAAGGGAAATAAAAGTAAGATACAGAAATTAACATTATAATTCCTGAGAAAAAAAAACTCACGTAAAAAACCCTCAGGATTCAACTCTGGTACACAATGGCAAGAAAACCAGCATATACATCTGGAAGTTAATCTAATTTTATGAATCTACCCTGCTAAAGGTGACCACAGTTGAAGTGAATCACAACATTACCATTACTTAAAACCCCAATTTTTTTATAAGTGCTGGTTTGCCCTTAACAATTTAATGGGCCTTACAAATAGTTTTTGGTAAGAAAAATGCTAAATGAGCAAATGAGAGATATATGAGTTATCAAAACACTGATTCTCACAGATTCTTTGACTATTTCCTAGATGAAGGAAATGCAATTTATCTATACCACAGAAAAGACTCTTGCATTTCAAAATATTAGATGAAATAAACGCAGAGTACCTGAACAGTCTACCTGAACTTTAGGTTGGATGAGGACTGGCCAAAAGAGGAGATAAGAGCTTGTATTGACATGAAATGTGTCAGGCTGCGCTGTGGCCATGGTAAAGGTTAAGTGATGGGACTGATCCTGTTTACAGGTTAATTAATGATTTTGGCACAAAAGATTGGCATGTGCTACTACATTTGGGGATATCACTATGCAGAAAGCCCATCAAAATGCAATACAAAGTAAAAACAGATGATGTTGGAGACGAAAATAATCTGAATGAGAGTAACACAAAGAATCAATCCCACGATTTCTTCTGACAGATATTTCCTAGTACTTGGGTGAAAATATAACTTCTAAACTTAAAAGAATGGCTAAATTGGAGGAATTAACATGTTTTAATGTGGGAGAGAGAAGATTAAAAGGACAGAGGAAGGATTTTATAAAATGGCACAAATAAAGCTCACAGCATATTTAAACTACCAACTTTCTGCTTGGTCTAGGTTTATGGTTGCCTCTAAGAGCAATTTTCTGCTTAAAAGACTTTCCAGAACAGAATAAATACAGTCTGGTCTCTCTGAACACAAACAACTTTGAAATCAGCAAATTTGTCAGTGGGAAAAACTGGAGTAGATGCAGCTGGGCTGAGGATTAGCCGAAAAAGTACGACTAACCTTTGCAACAAAAACTAGAGGAATGAAAAGAACCTTCTACTACTAAATCCCATACATCATCAATATTGTTACTATTTCCTAATCCTCTAAAATATATTATTTCCTTTGGTTGAAATAAAATTCAAACAAACCATAAACTGATTCTGTTTAATTGAACACTTTAAAACGTAATAGGTAAGTACAGAGCCATGCTGACAAGCCCATTCATTTCAGTGGAATAAAATCTATTTCTAGATCTTGTTTTAGTAATAGCAGTGACACAACACTTTAGAAACTCTGCTTGTAAGCACCTTTCTGTTAAGAAGGTGTCATGCCACCTTATCTCACCAAGATACACAAAACGGAAACAGCACTTCAATCCATTACTTCTGTTTCAGCCCAATCAATCATACTTCAAAAGGTTTCAGATTTCTTATTTCTTAATTTATATTTTTATATACATTTTTCTAATTCTGTAACACACACCACAGTAAAATTAAAGGAGCCCAGTTCTATGATCAGATTTTCACAAGATTTCTATAAAGTATCATCCCCATCTTTACTTTAGACACTGGCCTCTGATTAACACCAAATGTTTTTTGAAAATTGGAAGATCGTACATGTAATGCACTTCCCTTATCTATTACGGTAGTATATCTTCAAAGAAGTCCCCCAGATTATTTAAACATGAACTCTCATGTATCAATCATTTCAGGCATTTGCAGGCAAATCTATACTTTCATGAATCTTCTGATTTCATTCAGATTTTCCTTGATTTTCCTAAAAATCTAGTAATAAGTTTAACACCCTTTTGATGCAATGGGGTCATCTGATGAAAAGGGAGAAAAAGAGAGTTACAGAATAAAATCAAAGAACAGAAATAATTTCAAAGTCTGTAATCAAACTCTAACTGAGCTGTAGAAAACTGCTCAGGCCACCCCTATGGCTCAGGCTGGTAACATTCTCTGTGTGCACACTTCAAAGGGCCTTGCAAAAAACCCTGCAACTGCAGGATGACTCCAGTTTTTAAATAAAACGCCACTGAAGTCTAATGTAAGTAAGTGCTATGTTGTTTAAGCTCTTTGGTCCTGATCCAAGAGAGTTGAAAATGAAGTTCAACCATCAAGCTGGGAGATCCACGATTCTTCTTGTTTAGATGGGTTGCTGACTGGCTCTCAAGAGATGCTGCACTGGCTCTGCACCCTGGGGTTATTTTTTTGTTTAGTTTCACCACTGCTCTTTTTAACTCTAATTGAAGATACAACAAGATTGGTATGACTGTACAAAAAGTACTTGTACTTATATTTCATCCCAGAAATTCATAACCTGGCAGAAAGGAAAATGTGTTTAAATACAGGTATGTTTTAACAGAAAAACATTAAACATGGGTCATTTACCCTCTCATACCTGTTTAAACAGTTGGAGATTAACAGCAGTTTCCAAGAACTGCTTAGTTGTACTGGAACGATGCTTCACAAAACTATTCTCACAGAAAGTTATAGGCTCTCCCTGAAAAATAGAAATAGAAAAAGTCAGATTATGAGTAGAGTATACATACATGCTGATTTATATAAAATTCTCCGTCACATATGTATCTATTTCTTAATAGTTGGCACATACAAATATTCCCTTTCAAGCAGTCTTGATTAATGTGCATACAATTAAACAACGTAGACAACAACAAAAAAACCCCAAATCCTCATATATTTAAACAGTTCTCAAAATACACATTGCAATTGAACCTCAGGTGTATGAAGCCAGTCTACAAAATACACATTGCAAGGGGAAAGTAAAGTGGTTTACATTTGCTTCATGTTACCCTCACAGCACACTCTTAATTAAAGATGCAGAGTAAGTGGTTCAAATTTTGAGGTCCAGTGCTTCAAATAATTTACTAAGCATTATTATTCAATGCTTTCAGTAAACCAGCAATACTAGTAAACCAAAACTGTAATCCAGCCCAAAAATATACTGCAGTCCAAAAATATGTCTCTGCACAAAATGAATTTTATATTTACCTACCAAAACATGAAAAGATTGATTAACATACTGCTGATTTAAAAGGAAGTTACTGAAGCACACATCTATTTTATTTTTTCACAAAACAAAAGCTACGAAATTTTTGAAACATGGTAATAAAAAAAAATTTGAACATTTAGTGCAACAAAATGTATTTTACCACATGGGAGAAGTGCACAGCCTGTAGACACCAAAAAGCCTGCACCAAAACACTTCAATGATGAAAGAAGATTTACAAGTATTCATTGAAAAGTCAGTGCTTGTTGAATAAAAACTGTTACTGAAAACAACACTCATTTAAAAATAAGAGATAAACAAGCTAATTCATTCCTTTGGTATTCCCTGATTTCATTTAAAAATTTTTATATTCAGTGTACACAGACCACTGGGCATTCCTGAGGATCATTCCCTTAATTTTGTTATTCTTGTCAATACTTTCTGATAAATACTTGAAGTTGTTTGGCATAACTGAATAAATAATAAGAAACATTAAGAAGTTTGGTAATGAATGTACACAAATGGATTTCACCAAAAAGCCAAAGGGCCTCTCACCTAAGTTTACAAATCCGAAATCACTAAGTTAGACACAATTACCAAAGATGTCTAAGACAGAAAACCTGGAGTCCAACAAAATGCAACACCTAAATCTACTATAGAAAATTTTACCACCCAAAGCCTACATCTACAGTGGAGTCCCACAACAGAATACAAGATATCTCAGCCACTTAAAAGAAGAAAGACCAAAGACAGCTGTTATACCAATCTTAACAGCAGCTCCAAGTGACAGCCACTTTAAAGACAGATTTGTTCATGCCCACAATCACCACAGCTTTGTCCTCCTAACCCCATTTAACTCTGATGGCACATGTCACTTCATGCATTTCCCCATCATTCTGCCCCTTCCAGAATGTCACAAAGTGTTTTCTCCATGTGATCTGGGTGAGTTTGGTGAGGAATCATTTTCAACTGTTCCTTACACTTTACACTTTGTTTTCAAATGGTTCATGTGTGACCCAAGGAAATGCTGTGTAGAAACACTGTGATATCACATTAAAATCCTATTCTTATACATTAAAAAATTCCCTCTTTCTGAGCTTCGCTTTTAAGAGGTCCAATCTACTCCACAGAGTACTTAAGTTCACGTTTACCTTGGGTTTAGGTTTTACATCCTTACTTCTTTATGGAACCTCTGGTTTTAGAAAAGATCTCTCCCTGAAGATCCAGAAGACTTACATTGACCCAGCACAATCCTTGCCCTGCCACAGGGTAGGTGGAGTGCTTGGATACAAACCCACCTCAGTGAAAGGTGCAGCACTGTCAGTCAGGGCTCTGGGAGAAGCACCCAAGTTGCTCTCCCTACTTATCCCAAGATAACTGGTGAACACAGTACACATGCAGGACATGCTGGATCTGCCAAAGAGCTTGAAATGTTCATGGTACTTTAAATAGCACTGCCTTCCTGACCCACTTTGCATTAGCTATTCTCGAGCTCCTAAAGACTCATGTCTTAAGAAGATGACCTCAAGCTACTTAGCAAATCAAAGTGCATCAAAACAAATGGAACAGTCTCCAGTGAGACATGGTGGTATAAGACATAGTGCTCCTGAGGGCAGACTCTCTCCTCAGTTCTGCTGCTCTTCCAAAAAATTTCAAGGCAGTAA